>CM072816.1:83831044-84431044 GCA_036937905.1 Salvia rosmarinus | reverse complement strand
TTGGTCGTTCACGGTGATCGCTTTATTCAAAGCTCCGTGTCGGATCCCGCTCGAATGCGTTGATGATGTAGAGATCGTTACTCTCATCTATTTTAAGGATTCCATGATGAACTGGAGACGAAATTCGACATTGTTTCGCCCCGCCCTGGCGGATTGTAAGCGATCGGACGAAGGTTGTCGAGGCGGCATCTTCCGTAAAACGCCATTTGAACCGATCCATGAGGTCTTTGAAGCAATGGATGCTGTCGGCGAAGCGAAGTGAACCAACGCCGAGCGTTGGAGATTAGCACTCGAAAGACCTTACACATATGGAAATCTTCCATCCTCGGTTTGCCATATTGGTGGTATAGCAAATAGGAAGTCGGGCGATCTCCGCGTTATCGTATGCAAAGAATATTCGAGCCCGATATCGCTGTGGCAAGGGTGTATCCGTAATCTCCTCGAAAAGAGAGATAATTCGTCCGTGTCGGTCGAATCCGGGAGTTCGTTACCATCCTCTCCGGGAGTAGGAGATCGATAACGACGTCTCGTCATCTCTTCGTGGGGAGTTCGACCGCCCTTCCTCCTTCTTTCCCGCTCATTTTCACGGGTATCATGTCGAGGTGGAGAACGACTCCGCGGGCGGTATGAGGATGAATGAACCCCGTATCGGGCGATCATTATGTCGTGATGAACGCTGATTGTTTCGGAGAGGTAAGCGACCCCGATCGCTCAGAATCACCACTTCGGGCACTCTTGAGGGCCCGCCCGCTTGTCCTCCTCGTCGAGGAAACTCGAATTGATTGAAATTGACGCTGAGGAATTCGGATATTGCCGACCGAGGACCTCGTGGGAGCGGTGAACCTCCTGTTCACCGGTACTGAGGTCGGTGTCTTCCTCTTCGTTGGGGTGGCGACCCTGAGGGTGTATGGAAGCATTTTCCATGTGACCATCAGGTGTGTGACCACCTGGTGGCATCCGCACCCCTTTCCGGCGTTGTGTGACCACCTGATCGTCCTCCGCACGGTTGTTACCGACATCGCCGACAGTACTAGCGTTTGCACGTGTCCTTGCCATTAGATTGTAGAAAACACAGCTTTTTGTTCAAGAAGTTTCCCACAGACGGCGCCAATGATAAATCTAGTATGAGAGATTTATGAAAACAAGAAAGAACACAAGAGATTTTTACGTGGTTCGATCAAGAATAAGATCTACGCCCACTTGGGAGATGATCCTCAAGATGTTTACTATAATTCGATTATGCAAGTATTCCAAGGCTTCTAGTATTCAAGAATTTGCTAACCCTTTACCTTCAATCTAACTCCTATTTATACACAACGTAAATCATGTCCCACTTAATCCTTGATTGGCGGGCCATAATTCTCCCATAACCGACCATGATCTCCACCATTATTACTCATGGTTACCGCCATACCTCATTACCGCTACCCATAATTAGGGTTTAGGATCGCCATTTAGGCGTAACCGAGTAGGCAACATGAGGTTAGGTCCAGCTCTGTTGGGCCTGAGAGGTTGGGCCTGAGAGGTTGGGCCATATCCTATCATATGTGTATGAGTGAGGAGAGAAGAAAAGAGACGAGAGGAGGCCGTGGTCGCGGCAGCTACGCAGCTCGCTGACCGACGACATGGCCGGCCGGAGATGGCGTATATGTCTCGTGTGTGACAACAGAGAGAGAGAGAGATGTAGGAATAGAGGCTAGGGTTTCTTTCATTCATTTTTCATTTTTGGTAATGGGCCATAGGCTTGTATTAAAATGGTGATGGGCCTGATTCTTTTGTTTTTCTGTCTTCCTTAATTTCCAAATGGGCCGAATATGGTGATGATAATTGGGCTCGATAGATTATTTAGTTGTTGGGCTGAAGTTATTTTTAATCTTAGATCAATTAAATTAAATATGAGGTTTAATTCTAGTATTTAAATTTTGATATTAATTCTCAATTAATTAAATAATAATCCAAGTACCAATTATTTAGATTGAGTTATTTAAATTCATTGGATTGAAATTGATAATTATTTAAGTATTAATTTAACTAATTAAAGTATTATAATTAGATCAAGGCATAAGATCAATATAATAATTGAACCTTACCCTAAGGTCTAAATTTTAGAATTGAATATCATAGTAAAAAAAAATTATGCTAAGCGATAATTTGAGACCTATCTTTTAAATGATTTATTTATGTAATAAGATGGACCTTAAACAAATTGCCAAATACGTGTGATTGGGAATAAATTTTAATTTGTGAATGAAAAGTTGAATTAAATTAACTTGATTAATTAATCATATGCTATTGGACTTTTAATTTGATCCATTTATTTAAACTTTTAATTATGGATTTACTTAATTACATTAGAGATTTAATTATTTAATGAGTTGATTATGCGAAGTAGATACTTTGGGGGAATATTTTTTAATTTGTTATAATTTATAAAATGAATGCTAGAAAATGATTGAATTAGAAAAAAATCTTTATTGACTGTGTAGTATAAATATGAGTTTCTCTGATAGAATATATGTGACGTGTGAGGCGAGAAACGCGGCGAGAAAATGTTAGTAATGAATGAGGGGTTGGAACTCGGAATAGTTGATACGCGTTAACAAATGACGAAGATTAGTTATGAACTTAGGATTCATAATTTGCACGAAACGACGTGGAGAAATATCGACTGAATGAAAGAATGCAACAACGGAGTGTCATCTCTCGTCATGGCGAGACGAAAATAATAGATGAAATATATTTGTTAATTGAGTCGTATCGATGAAGAAAATCCTAAAACCCAGAAACTCTAAAGCTTAAAAGATATCGAGTACGTTGATTCTTACCGTTGCTTCTCAAAGGAAGTGAATGACGTACTAAATTATATTTCTTATGTTGATAAGGTCTGGCGTGGATGTAAACCAAAACGACGAAGGATCACTAGCAAGCACTTCAAGAATAGAACAAAATGTGTTTTTTATGAAAATTGCTTTACTGCTTTCTTTAACTGCAAATATTTAAATGCGATATTGTCTGCCAAAATATTTATTGTTTTGTATATATTCATTAGGGTTGGTCTGGCCAACATGATATATTACGAATTCGGGTCCTACTGGTGAGATGCCAGTTTGGACCGTGTATAGTTAGCCTCTAAACCGTTCACGGTCAGTCATGCGTCCGGATAAAGGGAGGCCTCTCTCCAGACGTGTTCCATAGCCGACTTGGATTATACGTTGTGAGAAAACGCCCGGTCAGACAATGTTGTGAAAATAATTGAAAATGTTTAGTAAGCACAAGGCCTTTCAAATAAAACCATTGTGTCTTACTGTGGATCGACAACACAATTTCGTGAAAATAAAATATAAAATATTTTGGCATGTGCATATTGAGTACTTTATACTTAGCCTTACATATTCGTTTTTTATGTGCAGATTGAGCTAGTGATGAAATGGAGTGGAGTTGAGCGGAATTTCTTTTGTCAATGGAAATGAAACATCTTTTGGTTCACCTTGAGAATGCATCTCCATATGCATATCTCACACATTTATTCCGCTGCAAACTCTTTAAACTCTTTTGAACTCTAGATATATATTGAACCCTTGAATATCAAAGTAGTGATTACATAATCAACTACTACTTGGTCTGTCATGACCCGACTACTTAATTAAATGATTAACTAAGTAATCAGGCTATGACTGAGTTATATTAAGAACATAATAAATTCTAATCTGAACTATTTAATTTACAACCAAAAGAGAGATCAAAGTCAACAATTAAAGTTTACATATTGTACAACTCCAACATACATAATAGTTCATTATGGTTTAACCACAAAATCATAAGAGTTTGACAACGAAATGGTGGTTGAATGACATGTGGGAAGACATGACATTCGGGGCATAACTATATGTATAACAAAAGAACTCTAGCTTAACTTCCTCCTCAATTTTCATCTCCAAGCTCAACCTGCATATTCAGAAAATATATGCAGGGCGTGTGTAACGAAAAGTAAAAACCTTAGGGTTCCAAACGGCAAAATAGGCTTTTGTGTTTTTTGATAAGGCTCCAGATCCGGTGATAGGTTGATGTTCGATCGTCTTCCTCGTAGAAGAGAGAAGGAAAAAGAGCAAAGGATTTACATGTCTAATAGGAGAAGAAAAATAGAGTGAAAGGGTCCACCCCGAAAGCAAGGGGATACTAACTAACAGCTGAGTCCTCTCCGAACCGCAGGAGATAGTTGCCCATCATACGGCTCACCAACTTCACTTGCCTCTATGGGAGGCACGCTCCGGGCAGGTTCGGATCACTTACAATACATGGCTCTACGAAGGTGGGTTAGGAAAGTTTTCAAGTATTCAGTGGGTTATCACCAAAATTTAAATTATATTTACCTGTCAAACTTTACCCCACAGGGATTAAGATAAATAAAACTTATCTTGGTTTTCATAAACAATGCACTTTATGAATCTGTAACAATGCAATCACATATCATGTTATGCCCCGAAGGTTACCAATCACAGTCCTATCTATCTAAGTTCTTCGGTACTGAGAAGTAGGCCTCCTTCTCAATACCCTGATCGGTTTACTCATTTGCAAGCTCAGGTCATAACTGTATATATAATCCTTCCGTAGATAGGTAACATGATCTTATACTTAACATGGCAAATCAATCATTTTCACAATAATATGCAAGATATAAATAGAATATCCACTACTATGAACACATTAGTAAAAAGAAAACCCACCTGGAATGTCGTTACTCCACAACTTCTTCTTTCTCGTCCTTCAAGCTTCCTTTGTCCCTACTTGATCCTTGTAAATAAAATAATTATTGAACTTAGCAAACATTCTTAATTACTTGAACATATCACATCTTACTTCTAGTTTTACCTAAATGTAAGATTTAGGTTAGGCTATTGCATCCCTTAATAACTTATTTCTTTAGTAAACTTTAATTTTAAGAAGTTCTATAAAATTCTTAACCAAAAGAATTTAAATAGAATATACTTAGTTTTATCAATGAATATTAATTATATTAAACCTTAACTTAAGGCAAACAAGTAATTCAATCTCACTTATATACTTATCATAAGCTTACTAAATTAATTCTCAAAGCATCTTAACAATATACCATACCATATAAAATTTCGACAAAGTAAGTTTATAAAAAAAATCGACAAATCATTCCCAATTCATCCAAACTTATTCAAAATCCGTCAAATCAGTTCCATATGCCTAAATATATATATATAGAAGCTTAAAATAAGTTCAAACCCATCCATTTACACCATAGTTATACTATGCCCTTCAACCACAATATTATGCAAATAAATGAATTTTTCAATCCACAATCAATTTAATTCAAAACAACTCATATTCATGCTTATTTATCATCAGTGATCACCAATCCATAACCAATTACAAGCCTACTCAAACCCATAATATAAGTCCTTCAACTTAGATCAATCTTATCAAATTCAGCTTTCACATTTCAAGTTAATAAAATCTCATAATTTCAAGTTAAGCATTATTTATATCCTAAATCTCAAAAATCATATCAAATAAGTCAAATAAAATCAAGAACTCAAAGATCCTCTAACCCCTATATTTTTGAAAATTATGGAATTGTATATAAGTATTCAATTTATCCAATCGTCTACTCAATCATGTTTATTTCCACTTAATTACATATATATAAACTCAATTTAAGCAAATCATAACAAATAATCAACATGCAAAATTTAGGGTTTATACCTCCCTACTTGATCCCACAAATTTAACAATTTCAATAATTTAAACCACATTCTTTGATATTTAAGCATTATAAACATAGAAGGATCAATACACATAGTGTAACAGCCCTCTAATCCTAAGTACTGATTAGCAGGGACTATTATTTGAAACGGGATTAAGAAACACAATTGTAATATAAAGTACTAAGTTGTGAGACATATATCAGGGATATTCCTAGAACTTCAAGCGTTCAAGGTTCGACTAAACATATTATACACATGAATTTATAATCTGGCAGCGGAAAACATGTGATATGTACATATGACGATGTACAATCAAGGTATACTATCAGCGACAACATTCCTATTGCTTAACATCGCTCCATCGCATCACCACTCAATCGCACATTTAAAACAATATGTCGGGTGAGTACAAGAATGCACTCAGTGGGCTCATGCCAAAACATTTATCAATTTAAATCACACTGCCCATCACAGTAACACACGAGGTTTTAATTGAAATGCTCGTGCTTACTAAACATTTTCTATCATTTTCCATAAACGTCGCTTGGCCAAGCATTTTTCCTTGTATGTATGATCCATATCCATTTCCTTTCATTTCTCATATCTCATCTCATAAATCATCTCATAAATCATTCCGCGCCGGAGAGGAGGCCTCCTCCCACGGACGCCGTGACCGGCCGAGCACCCTTACAGCACACAGTCACAAAATAGTGCACAAAATCCTTGCCATTCCGGCACATGATACGAATTCTCAATCATCCTTGTGGGTACTTACAAGGATACGAATTCAAACATTTCATAAGTGGGAGCTACCCAATAATATGCATCATTCAATCATGGATAAGATACATACATAAAACATAAATATTTGGGGTGTAATTAAATAATCATTTCTCATCATTTCTTTAATAAAGCATCGTAAATAAATTATTTGATAAGCAATTTATCTTTTTGAGTATAATAAAGCCCACCTGGACTGTAGATCGTCTTAATCAATTTCTTGCCTTGTCAACTCGTCACGTCCGCGTCCAACCTTTACGTAAAGATTACTTTAGTACGTTGGTCACGTTTTTCGAGATTTTCAAAGTTTAAATAAACTTTGATAACTTTCTAATATAATGCCTCGCATTCCTTAACTAAATTAATACGTCTTTTCATCGCGTATCTTAACTAAATATTTTTCGTACTTTGATAGAGACGTAAAATGATCTATGGTCTCATTTTAACCCTTTTGGTTAAACGTTGAATGTATACTAACGTCTTTCATAAAATGATTTCAATTATGAAATCATTTCTCACAAAAGAGATATCCTTAATAATTTAATACGTTTTATACGTATTAGTGTATTTATTCAACGTATTCAATACGTTTAGTCTTAAGTCAACGTTTTGACTTTTCTTAACATATTTATAACCAATTTCCATATTCTTTTCATAAAACCATAATTCTCGGTTTTTCACGTTAATAAATAAACTTGATTAATATTTTACTTTAATATGAATTAACTTGTACTTTATTCATTATTTTTCATACCCAACGTTATTTAATATAACGTTTCGCCGTAAACATAGTATACTATGTTTATAAAATCCCATAAATTCTTAATAGGTATAAAATATTTTCTAAGCATATAATATGTGATTTTTCTTAATAAAATGGATTTAAAACCTTAGCCTTCATTTTCTACAACTCTCGGCCATCTTATACATTAATTCACAAAATTCCTCCAAAATTCTTATAAAATCACATAATGCTCTATATTATCATAGTATCAATAATATGTATTAACATTAGCTATAGGAAAATTGAACATCATTTTTCCTATTCTTAAAGCTCTCGAATTTTACACAAAAATTACCAAACAATTTTCTAAAATTCTAATTAAATTTCACAATGCCTAAACATCATTCTATATCATTAATCTAGCATAACATCCAACAATTCATTACACAAATCAATACACCCAACTTCAAAGCTTTCGAAAATTTCCAACTCATGATCAACGATTTGCTAAAAATTCTAGTAAATTCACATGGTACATAATTAAGGTCCTAGATTAATAATATGCTAAGATATCACTTAAACAAAATTTGTACATTAACTTTAGGAATTTCATTAAATTTTGGTATTTATCAAACATATAGCATATAGTTTCTAAAAATTCCCAAATAATCACAATGAGTCCCTTTGCTAATATATAACATTCACTACAAGAATTTCTCTAATAGACCACGGGGAATGCCCATGGTCTATTTCAAAAATCGCGTGGTCTACAAAGGTGTAGTCTATTACGTGCGGCTATAGACCACGCAGATTTCCCCGTGGTCTATTCAGTTATAGACCACGGTGAAAACCGTGGTCATAATGTTATAGACAACGGGCTACCTAAAGGTGAACCACGGCCTTTCCCCGTCGTCTATGACATTATAGACCACGCGATTTTCACCGTGGTCTATAACTGAATAGACCACGTGCATTTCCCCGTGGTCTATAACTGAATAATATATTTTTATTATTTTATTATTTATTTAATACTTGTTTTCATAATTTGAATGCATGTTTCTGCTAATTAAAAATAATAATCCAAAAATATATATAAAATATTTCTCATAATATTTATATCAAAATCAAGGTACACATTTCATAAGCATTCAAAACGTTATATCCGGGAAATTCCCAATCTACATGTATTTTCTAACTAGCTACAAGTATTTTCTAACTAACTACTAAAATTTATCAAAAAAAATATCCATTCACCATCTTCAACAACAAATATTTTCTAACTAGCTACTAAAATTCATAAAAATAAAAATAAAAATCAACTTCACCATCTTCAAGCATTTCACCATCTTTGCTTCAACAACATCAATCATCTAACTTGATCTCATCTACATTATTAGAATAAGATGTAAAATGGTAAGAAATAAAATTTAGTACATCAAAATCATTATGTTCAACAAAAAGTATGAAACTTACCATCGTCAACCACCATAGAATCAACGACTAACTCGGACCACTCTATACGGACTTCATCGATTTCTTTTTTCGAGTAAAAGCCGTTAGAAAAATATTAAAACAAAATAAACATTCTATTAGTAAAAAAGTAAAGAATTAGTATTTAGAAAATTATGGATTAAAATGCCACTTTATGATTACCATAGTAGGAATTGCAATGGTGTTATCCGAACCATAACCCTCAATAATATCTCTCATATAGCGCATGACATAAAATCCACATTGCCTTCTATCAGGTTGTTCTTGACACTATGTGAAATGCATAATTAGAGTTATGTACATTTTGAATGACAAAAAATTTCATAATTAAGTGTTATGGCGAGTGTTTCATACCTTAACCATTTCCCACAAGATATTCTGTCTCCCTCTCTTTCCTATGCTCATATTGAACATTTTTAGGACCCTGCAAAACATATCTATTATTTTCACATACCCGACATTACATGGCATCAAAACAAGTTGCTTAGCTCGTGTACCAATCAACCTTTTACCTATGATACTTGACTTCGTTGTCTGATCAACCTTTGGATTGTGTGATATCTCATATGGGTTAACAAACCGAAATCTATCAAGAAGGTTTTCATTCTTACATTCCTTATATAAGTGCCTACAAATTTCCATAATAATTAAACTGATAGATTATTTGGTTCAAAGTGATATTTGGCTAGGATATCGGCTTACCTCATAACACCAGAAACGAGCAACATTACGTATAGTGTAACCACCACCACCCAACAACAGTAGAGGCACGTTGAATGATCTCATGAACTTTACGCACTCGGCATGACCTTTAATGGAGAGATTAAAGCATCCTAACCGATCTCCAGACAGCGAGTCTGCACCACATTGTAATATTACGAGACAGATTTAAAATTTCCATAACCTTTCCCATTATTGGCTTAAATAGAGACGATAGTTGTCATCATCAATCCCGTCATCCAAGGGAACATTAAGAGAGTAATATTTTCCTTCCCATATCCGATGTCTCGTACATCACCGTACCGGAAAATAATCTCCAAATTTATGAAAAGAAATCATCACCCCGTGCGTAGTGTAAAATGCTTCTCAACTCCATCACCATGGTGAATATCAATGTCTACATACGTAACGCTACCGCAAAAACGAAATTAATTAAATTAAAAATAATAAAATGTCAACGTAGAGAATGTGATGTCAATTACTTTGTCTAGATTAACATGCTCCAAACATCTAATGACCGCAGGATAAATCACGGTGGTTATCGCAAAGAAGAAGATTTAATCATATTTGGACGTGAGAGAATGAAGCATCGAATCTCTAACCAAAACTTGGTAAGCTCAAACACCAAAGAACATCGTAAGGTAAATAATCATGACACGATTTGGCAAGAAAAAAATTACAAAGAAACTTGAAATGGACTCAATCTGTTCAACATTGTTGAAATCAAAGATAAGAGTCAGAAACGTCAATATAATCTTGTGGTATGACTTAGTCTCTTTTTCATGATTAAGTTTTTTCGGTCATCACTACATAATTTATAACATGCTTTAGCTTTCATTTAAAACACCAATATGAAGCATATAAATCATGCTCAAGATACTTAATGAATAACCAAAACATGCTAGCATAATATTCTATTTTTCTCATTAAAACACATGCTTATGATTTAAAATCGAACCATTAGAAATTGAAATTTTTAACGTATATTCGAAGCTCGTTCGATTTCTAACCTCTCTACCGGTGTCGATTGATTTTGGTGCAAGGATTTTTTGTATCAAGGGTTTGGTGATTTCAATTGAAGAACTCTCTCTTTCTTTTTCCTCTCAAATGCTCACGGTAATGTTGTGTGTTTGAAATGAGTGGTGTTTTATTTGATGTAACTTATCTTAATAAATGAACTAAATGTATAAAAATAATTTACACTTAATTTCTCTTGTACTCACGGCACACACCCACAATTTTGCAAGCCTTGAAGTTACTTTATGACTCATCTTAGTAATACATCATCACTTACACTAAGTAAATGTTTCTTACACCTTGAATGAAACAAAAATAAAATCCTACTTTGTTGATCCATGTATGTCGGCCATATTGATTCTCCAAGGAGGAGTTTTATAATTTCTTCTCACTTAATTAGTCAACAATGTCATGCTCCAATTAACTCATGCAAGACATCTTTGGTGACTCACAACACTTTAATACATCACTTATTCCTTTAGTAAATACACCTTGAACAAAACAATTAAATCCTACACTTTGGATTCTTCAATACTCACGGAAGTTTCAAATTGGCACAAAGGAGTATTTTAATTTTTTTTGTCTTATACACCCTACAAAATATCTACACAACAATTCATCTATACAATCATCACACAAAGGAGTTCACAAGTTTCTTCCAACCTCAATAGTCCACATTTTCGGCCATGACACATCAATTCATCCCAACTTGATTCCTCTCATTAATTTACTTGGTTATTGTGTAGTAAATATATATCATGCTATTACAAATACTACATAAAATGATAGAAGATAGCAAAACTTAAATCATTGAACCTTAATAGTGAAGTTCACGGCACTTTCATAGTGCTATTTGTACAAATTTTATTTTTCATGCTATAAGTAGCTATATATCATAATATATGTCTTAGATGATAAATTATATCATAGGAAAAATTATTAGAATTATTTCATGTGTGAAAACCCTAATTTTCGAAATTAGGGTTTTCGAAAATTACTACTTTATTCAATAATTATTTCTTAATCCTCTAGCATTATTTTAATGCTAAATAATACTCTTATAACATAAAATAATCATAGGAATTTAAATATTATAATTCTTTGATCATTAGACTTAGTTTTAAATTCGTCTCTAAACGTTGACGTTGGAAACGTCTCAAAACGTTCATAATCGACCCATCTCAAAATGGTCGTAATAAAGTCGTAATGACTTTATTAATTCATTTCATTAATAATGAAATTTAATTCTAAACTCCATTACTTGGAAAGATTCACGTAATATTAACTTTCGATATTCAATCGACGTTAAAATATTACTGCCGAAAGAAGTATATAAACTATATTCCTTGATTCACTAATCATTAGTGAATATGATATAAGAATTCATTATATCATAAATAATCAAAATCAATATTCGATAAGTTACTTTTTCAATTATCGAGTCGAAACCCTAATTTACGATTTTTAATCATCGTAATTGGGCTTTAAATCTTCGGGATATTACACTTAACAAAAATTAAACAATTCAACTCTAATAAATCTTGAAATTTTCGAAAATTCAAGGTAATTGGGAAGATGAATTTCTTCAATTTAACCATAAAATTTTGGATTAGATAGAGTATTTACCTCTTTTGTGATGATTGGAACTTAATTCTCCACTTAAACTTTGAAATAATTGAAGAAAATTTTGGTGTGTGTGATGTGTGTGTAAGTGTCGAACAAGAGGGAGAAAAGAGAGAAAGTTGGAAGATGATGAACATGAATGTTTATTCTAGAAGATATATATATATATATATATATATATATATATATATATATGATTTCATTTTCCCTCATTTATTACCAATTTCTCGAATATTCTTTAATATATCCTCTAGGAACTACTTATATTGGACATTAATATTATTTAATAATAAAAACTCAATATTCTCATTAATATAAAGATCCAAAACAAATAAATCAATTATTGGAATACAAACCATATAAATATGGATTTAACTCTTTTATATACAAATAATCAAATAATTATTCTATTTATTCTTAAATTTTTGAAAACTATTTTTAAAAATTTTCCTCATCACGAGATATTAATAAATAAAATTATTAAAGCCACTTGATAGTTAAAACATTGTTCCATTTCATTTTATAAATAAATCTCATATAAACAATAATTGAACATTCTTTAAAAACATTTTCATTTAAAGGAATTTTTCATTCAAGCATACCATACTAAACATATATCACTTATTTTATCTTAATACAATTTGATATCACTTATATATGCTCCCGCGGTTACTCATGTTTCCTTACCAATGATATGACTTAGAAATTAATACGAAAATCCCCTTTCTTTCCCGCTTCTCTTTAATCCAACCTCAAGTCACGATCTGACAAGGCAGTCCTTCGGGATTAGCAGAGTCGAGCTATGACACTTTGTCCTTTAAATAATGAGCAATGTTTAGCAATAAGAGCTCCACAAAGCATATTCACTTGTTTTCAATTTCAATTATGCTCATGATCTTCAATACCCAATTTCGAACTTGAAAAAATCTTTGCAAATCCATTTCTATCATCACTAATGTCAGTTCACTCATGAAGACGCCAAGATCAATAATATAACAAATCTTAAATCATATACACAAATATAATAAAACATTTAATCGTCAAAATCTCGAAACTCAATCCAACGAGATCATCACATGAAATCAATTCGTTTTTAATTAACTGAATCAGGCGAGATTTTACCTAGAGAATAGCTGAGAAGAATCGTGTATGAGTAAAACAACAAAAAAGGGAACCTTTGGATAGCTGAGAAGAATCGTGTATGAGTAAAACAACAAAAAAGGGAACCTTTGGTATTAACCGACGACAAATCGTCATGCCGCCAATCCTCGCCGCTTAAGTATTCAAATCAATAGATGTATCAAAAATAATAATCACAGGAATTTTACTGGATCCAATTTAGGGCAATAATTTTTATTTATTATTATTTGATTTTTTCTTTGGTACGGAACCTTGACGTGGGAAGGAGACAACCGAAGGGGGAAGAAAAACGAGTGCATGCTTTAAACGATAATGGTTATCTAAGTTTGTACAATTCACATATTATATTGGGACTGAGGGTTCGGTAAAAAAAGAAACGATTGGAAGTTGTTATTTACTCGAATTTTCTAAAAGTTGTATTTCAAGAAAATAAAAACATTTTGTCATATAGAGCCCTAGTATTTACATAGGAATATAGGATTCACAAAATTTAAATTTTTGATAAATTATATTTTTTTTTCTTTATTTAGGAGAAGAGTAATTGTGGAAATTCAACCCTAGAGTGTAAGGGAGAGATTTCATTGCTTACATGATCTCAAAGGGATGATGAATTGTATTCTTGATATAGAGTAGTTATGTATTTTGCATTCTATACATATTTTGAGTCAGGGACAAAGTTAAGAATTTAAGAATGGATGGCAAAAGATTTTTTTCAAATACAACAAATCCCTCACTCCAATATCAAACATCATATTTTGAAGAAAGGAACTAAAGTAAAACACACAAACTAAAACTCAACTTTAATTATATTTTGATATACCAGAAAGTTTCTCAAATCAATACAAAAAATAGATACCAGTTAGTAGGTATCAAAAACTACATGACACATTCACTTTTCAATTCTAAAATGTGACCTAGGTATTTTCATGAAATCAAACTCATTTATAGTTGAGTTTATATCAAAACTTTGAGAAATTTCTTTCTCGGTATACAATATTAGAGAACTAGACAAAAAACCATCTTTCATTTTGTTCTGCAACCTTGACTTCACAATCTTCATGATGGAGAATGCACGTTCCTATGTTGTCATGGAAACTCGAAGAGTCAAAATAAGTCTAATTAACCTATCAATAACATAGTAAATGACCCACTTACCTATCTTAAACAATACTTGGCATAGTTCAAAATGTGTTGCAACACGCTGAAAATGTGCATATTTTAGAATTTTAAGTTCATACTGTTCCAACTGATACTTAAGATACAATTTGTCTTGATTTGAAAAATCGTCTGGATAGAATCTCTCAGCTAACTTGCAAATGTTATCAATATCAAACATTGCCAAATCGTGGATCCAAAGATGAACTCAACTTTAACAACTCAACTGCTTCTTCATTAAATCTGAATCTCAATTCTTGCAATATGCAATGTATTTTCCATTGAATATGTCGATTCGATAATGGTGATCCCATGTGATAGGATTTCTTAGAGAACGGCCTCTACTCAATCGATGCAGACCATTCATATCATGGATATTTCGTTGCTCACAGAAACTCTTCACTTCTACCAACAACTCATTCTAACCATTTTTTCTAAAATTTTAGACGATCTCTTTCGTATTTGATACTGCATCCATTGAATTAATAATATCTTGAGATATGTATTGTAACATTCTACAAATATCATATACTTTTCCCAATAACTTAATAAACAAGTGCAAGACAAATACGAATTCAAAGGACATCATCACATCAAAAGCTTTATCAGCCACATCCCTAGAAGCAACACTTTTATCCTTCATGATCTCACCCAGTGCCACAAGAATATAATCAAATATCTTAAGTAAGCTATACATAGATTTCAAATGAGAGCTTAATCATGTATCACCTGGATGTGTTAAACTTCTAATTTGATTTTCCCCCTTTCCAGTTTCAAGTTGATTAGTTGAAATCAGTTCTTCAATTCCAATAGCCTATGCAATCTACAATGGATCTTGACTTTTTGAAGAAGTATCAACTACATTAATAAAGATAACTAGTTGTGAGAATAAATTCTCAATAGGAATGACACTTTGAGATGTAGCCTCTAATATTGTTGCAATCGATGAGCGAAACAGTGAATGTAATATGTATATGAGCACTCATTCAAAAATAGAGCTTGCAAACCATTCCATTCTTCTCTTATGTTACTAGCACTGTCATATCCCTATCCTCGAATATTTTGAACGTATAGGTTATGATAAGAAAGAACTTCATATATTTTGTTTTTCATAGTAAATTTCATCACCAATTTCTGTTGGAATGGATTGTTGAATTTACTAGCATAAAGTGATTAGATCTCATTTTGAATCATATGTGAGGTATAAATGGCATTTTGAGGGAATTTTCTAATACAACTGAAGCCACTTCTTCATTATAAGAAGTCGTGTGCTTTTCAATATCCAAAAAGTTTCCACGATTACGAGAGTCAAGCGGCATCGATTGAAACCTTTATCTGTAATCTATTCTTTTCCACTGATTAAGATGTTTGTTTATCTGTAGCTTTATCAATATATTGTAACGAGTCCATCAAAATAAGATAGCTTTTCACAACTACTTTATGAGCAGAATTGAGGCTACTCCCAACATGAATTATGATGGATCCCTCTGGGTAAGTATTGATGTATGAGAGGGATACACAGTTAGATAAATTTTAAAGCTTTTTGTTTTGACAAGACCGACCGCTATAGGCGATGGTGGTTGGGTAACTAACGATCCAAGATCTTGATGGCGATCTGCCGCCGATTCGATTAAGGCGTCTTGTCAGGCCGAGTGATATCGGTTGACAAACCCATCGATCGTTGAGATAGTTGGTCGATTAGGCGATAAGCGATGTGCGTGCGGAATGTGATGGTTACTGTAGTTATCTTACTGAAAACTTAAAGCCAATTTGAAACACGTATCCAAATATTGATTATTCAGTTTTTAGTTTATATCTTTTCAATATCAATCGGATCTGATAGAAGGTTTCAAAACAATGTTTTGATGTTGGGTGCTGCTGATGACAGTCAATAACATGTCAAACTAAAAGCAATACTGAAGTAAATAACATGTTGATTTTTACGTGGTTCTGAGAGATCAACTTCTATGTCCACGGACCGATTGCTCAGTCAATCCACTAACTTCGGATCGAGTCTTATTTATAGGTACAAGAGTAAACCTAGATACTGAGTTTACCTTATAGTATCTCGCCTAACTCGGCGTTCATCCTATGCTTGTTGGTGCTAGGAAACCACTAACTGCTTTCAGATACAATCGACTTAACCTCCTGCTTAGGGGTGCTAGATGACCAAGCTTTCAGCAGCTAACACTTCGTTGCCTACTTGCCACAAACTTCTATATAACTTTTTGGGGGTTTTGTAGAGATTTCCAACTATGGATCTAAGTTGACACAGACGTCAAATTCAGTATGTCTAGGCTTAAGATATACAAGATAAATATCATATGCTTAAGGAAGTGTATGCTGAAATCTCGAGCTGATAAATATATGTGAGCTCTTGAGATTTACTGATGTCACTGTGAACTTCATTCTTCGAAATCATTGTTTGATTGGCTTGAGCTTTCGGTTTGAATGCTATGAGATTTCAATTATGCATTGTTTTGGTAACCTTCAAAGGTTGGATTATACAAGTATTTATAAAGAGGATGATGAATATTGTTGTTGAAAGGAGCACCAATCGGATCCTTCTATTTGTCGTTTTAATTCTTCTCGTTGAGAATCCTCGTACGTCACTTGAATGCTTTGAGATTTTAATTTCGTAACTTTTTGGTAACCTTCAAATGATGGATTATGCACGTATTTATAAAGAGGATGATGAATAGTTCCATTGGAGGGAGCACCAATCAGATCCCCTTCTATTTTTTGTTTGAATTTTCCTGTTGAGAATTGTCACAGCCCGGCTCCTTAATCAGGTAATTAGGCCGTGACGTGGGTTAAGAAAGAACTTCTGATAATCAATAGCAACAAATGTGACCAATATTTCATATCAATAGCAATGTGTGACCTTAACTTTCATCATGAAACAATCAAAGCTTTATGTTTCAAATAAGTGAAATAGAGTTTGACAAAGGTTGATTCTAGGTCCTCAAACCATAATAAAGGATCGAATGAAGAAGAAAAACGGCTGAGGACAAATAATCACAACGGAATAACCAATATCAAGGATGTATATTTTCAAGACTGCTTTGACAACATTGAGAATTTATCGACGTTTCAAAGCATGGTTCGACAATGTTTCCAAGATATTATATATCATATTAGATTCAATGAAAATAATTCTGAACTTTCGAGTAAACCCTTGTTCACATAGGCATTTAAAAAAATCCATGTTCTCATAAGCAAGTCGGCAACGTAACAACGATGCTGAGACCATAACAACAAAATAAAGACTATCATCAAGATTATAATCAACTCAACGTAGCAACACTCCAAAGCAAATGAAGGCCAAAGTTCGGCAACGAGAAGCATGGTTGAGAATTATGTTTGATGACATAACTCTCTGTGCAACGAAACATGTTAACCTCAATTGAACAACATTGACAATTAAACATATCATCATGACTCAAATCATTTAGAGAAGCTCTTTTGTGCAGCATTCGATTCCAGCACCCTCTCGAGCTCAACCTGCACGTTTAGAAATACATGCAAGGTGTGAGTACAAAAATGCACTCAGTGGGTATACGCCGAAAACATAAAACATTGCCCTTAGGGCTATAAGATTGACTTGCCATAACATTGCAATACACAGGGTTTTTAGTGAAATAACATGTGCATGCATCATCATAATAAACACTTACTTGCTTTCATTTCATAGCATCATAAAAATATGCATATGCAAGTTCTCATGTCAACCGATAACTTTCTCTTCTCATATCCACAGATTCTTTCTTTGTGTTGAGAAGTAGGCCTCCTTCTCAAACACCTTGACCCGAAGGTCCATATCATACCCGACGTCGGTACATTCTTTCATTCATACTTTCTTTCTTTTCTTTCTTTCTTTCTTTCTTTCTTTTTTTCTTTCTTTTCCTTTCTTTTTCTTTCTTTCTTTCTTTCTTTCTTTCTTTCTTTCTTTCTTTCTTTTTTCCGTGGATAGGTAAATGCATGTGCTCATGCTCATGCTCAAAATAGGCAAGTCAGTCAACTTTGAAACATTGCAAATAAATGCATTTCATATCATTTTGAAAATATATAAAGCATAACATATCATTTTAGAAAATATTTATACCACCGCGACACCACCGAGGACTGTACTTTTTGTCTTTCTCTCTTTCTTCTTTTTCTTGATCCTTCAATCAACGTAGATTGGCATAAAAGCCTATCAAGAATCGAACAAGAACATCATTCTTATTTTAGTTGTCGACACGACTATATCTTCTTGATACACAAAACGCTATGGTTTATAAACACTTGGGTCATTGCATCCTCTAACATCTTACACATAACAAGATATCCCGAAGCCTCATATGTCTAAACGAGCATAGAAAACTCAACAATAAGCTTAAACTATCTAATCTTAGCCAAAAACCTAACAACCCCTTAAGACATAGCTTATGTCCGACGTCAAAAATCACGTGAGACGTCATCTAACACCAACGAACTTCTATGCATGCTCAATTATCATCAAATATCTATAATCAACCATTAAAATCCAAAAATCAAAGCTTTAGCATTGAAAACCCATTTTTGCCGACAAACTAAAATTTTTCAACTTTTGAATACGTCCGCCGAAAAATCCGAATAAATCATTTTAAGCTTTATTCATATCATAGAATCCAATTATGAAGTCAAAATGATCAAATAAAATCAAAAATCCCACAAAAGAAGGGCTAGGGTTTTCGGCCACTTTAGGGGTTTTCCAACGGTTTCGATTTTAAACGTTTTTCTTGCTCAAAACATGTTTATATTAACTCATCAATACATACATGAAGAAATATCAACATGTAAGCATAATAAATCCAAGATCATAGCCCTTAAAATTTTTGAAAATCACAAAAATTCAAAGAATAAACATATGCTTAAAATTTCAACGTTAAACAACTCGTCGGCGATTAATCTAACATATCATCAAGAAATAATCAAATAACAACATATCACATTCATAATTCATTATATGACCGAAAATATGAAACCTTCATAAGATCATATTTTTAAATTTTTCAAATCGTAGATATGTTCTATAGATAGAAATATACCTTAATTCGAAGACGGATCGAGAATTCAACGGTTGGATCTTTGAAAATATGAAGCTTGAAATTTTTAAAAATTTTAGTGTGTGTAGTGTGTGTGAGGCACGAAATTTGGGGAAGAAAATGCATAGTAATGTGTATATATAGAAATCCACAAATTTTTTATTTATTTTTCCTTTTCTTTATTAAAATGATTATTCACCATAATCTAGAATTTTCTTTAGCTTTCTACATTTTTCTCCATTTTTCATTTTCTTTAAAACATGATGAATAATCATGTTTCTAGAAAATTCTCATTATTTCTTGCTAAGAAATTAATACTAATATTATAAATACATACTATTAATCCATACCGTGCCGATTTCAAAACTCAATTTCTGATAAAATGTTCTTTGCTTGAAATTCTCTTTTAAAACTCAAATAACATATTATAAACATCAAAATTTTGATTATAAAAATATTTTTGACTTCAAAAACCATTTTAGGTATTCAGCCAATGATTAGGGTTTATACGGCAAACACATGTAACAAAGAATAAAAACTTTAAAATCAAGACTTTAGGTTCAAAGCTTCTATAAACACATACTTATCATCTCAAAACCCTTGAAATCTAAGTTTTTTTATTCTAGACAAGACCTAAGAATTTTATCTCAGGTTCTATCTCGAATCCTATCGCGAATCTATCGCAAATTCTATCTTCTCGACTCAGAGCTTAATTTAAAAGCTTCTAACTTAAACAACGCTTTCTTAAGGATGCAATGCCCTTCTTATAACTCTTAATAAAGAGTTAATCTCTGCTACAGGAATACGGGGTATTACATTCCCACCCGAATGGTATCAGAGCGGTTTTGAATTCTGAACCTGTGAGCCTTTGTAAATTTATGCGATCATGTACGCGGTTTTGAACTCGAACACTCAATCCTTGTGAATTTTGTATAGTTTGTGCACAGTTTTGAATTTCGAGCTTGTAAATCCTTGTGAACTTTTGCACAGTTGAGCATAGTTTTGAATTCTGAACATGTAAACCCTTGCGAATCCTTGTGCAGCTTGTGAGCTGTCTTGAATTCTAAATTCATGAATCTTTGTGAGTCTTGTGCAGTTTGTGCACTTTGAACATGTGAATTCTTTTGAAATGACTCTGTTTGAGAATTTGAGTTTATGGAGTCATTTGTTTGACTCTATCTTGAGAATCTGAGTTTACGGAATCAGTTGTTTGATTCTGATTTAAGAAATGAGTTAAAGAGTCAGTTGTTCTTAAGAGAAGCTCAGCATTCCGATTCCATCATCTCTAGCTCACCAGGTAAGAGCTTATGCTTATGAGTTGATGATTGAGTATGTGCTTTATATGTATGAATTGAGTTGATGTTGAGTATATGCTTTATCGAATGAATTGTTATATGTGTATGTATGTTTGAAATAAGCTATTGCTTATGAGCTAAAGTTGAAAGAAATTATGAGAAAAAGATGACAGAGCAACATGAATATGTTGTCTGCAGCGTTCGAGCATTTTTTATCTACGATGGCGAGGACCGTCCAGACAACTCGGAAGAGTACAACTCATATGTCGTCATCTCATTTTTCGTTATCTCGTTTATCGTCATCTCGTTTGTCGTTATTTCGTTTGTCGTCATTTCATTTATCGCCATCAGCAAAGATCAGAGAGCGCTTATATGTATGTACACCAGATGAGCAGCTTAATTAGAATGAAATTTCTCGCTCAATTCTATTACTTGTGAAAAGAGGCATATGAGGACGATGCAATGGGACCAGATGAAATACTCCAGTTTATTTTATTGCTTGAGGAGTAGCTTTTCAGGTGATGATGCACAAGCAAGGAAGTAACCAAAGATAAAAATGAACAAGAGACTAGCGACCACTCCAGCAGTCGCTAGCCTGGTCGCGAGCTTGTTCCAGAACGTTTGTACCGAGACTAGCAACCACCTTAGCGATCGCTAGTCCGGCCGCTAGGCACCACGACCTGATGAGAATTAGGATTTCGACCCATCAACTATAAATACCTCGGACCATCCATTGGCAAGTAACTCTCGTTTTTTTTCGCTAATTTTTCGAGACTCCTAATTATCATCCGTTCTCAGTAATATGTACACTTGAGTCCCTTTCTTTTTTATTTTTCATTGTGGCCGACTTCATCTTATCTCTTCATTAGCTTCAGTTGGCTGGTACCTTTTCTTTTATACCTAATGACAAAAAGGAACATTGAACCCATTGATGTTGATTCTACTACCCTAAGTTTGATGCTAGTACCAATACTCTAGAAATAGAGTCTTCTTTGCCAGATACTAAGATATTTATGCTTGAGTATGATGTAGATCCTACACAGTTTGATTACTCTTATCTCGATACTGAGATGTTCCCTATTGACCTAAATTGGTATGGTCAATCCTTCATATCTTTGAGATTGCTATACCGATTCAGTCTGTCCTATTTTTATGTTTCTGAGACTTTTCATTTGAAGATTCGAGAAGAGACTCAAGCTAGTTCATCGAGATCCTCAGGTGTCTCAAGATTTTTCATGTATGAACCTGAGTTTTTACCAGTTATTAGCACAACACAACTACAGCTCCTAGATATCAGTCAAATGCCTTTCGTGATTGATCTTGGTATCTTTTACCCTGGAGTAGTATTTTTTCTTGAACTCATTTCCCAATTGTGCTATTGAATTGCTATCTCCTGAGATTGAGAAAGATTGCAGAGATGACAGACTTCTATGAAGTAATTGATGACAGTGAAGATAGAGTAATAGAGATGGAAGAAAAGAATGATGACGATGACAACCTTTCGTGGGCAGAGTAAAGCTAGTATTAGCAAGAGTGGAAGCTAATCGTTGTAGATAGTATGGATATATATGTATATATTAGATAGATACGTATATATATAAACTAGTGACACCTATAGATATCTTTTGATGCGGCAGTGTATCTAAGAAGCTGTACCTGATGTGTTTTGCCCGAGATGTTAAAACATTTATATGCTTGAAAACCCCCAGATTGCAAAGTTTTCCTTGCTTTTGTAAAAGTCCTCAAAGAGGCAATTTTTCTTCCCCTGATATATATGATGATCATTTTACTATCTAGCTATGTTATTTCATATCATAACATTATGATAAACAATTGTGAAGAACCTTGAGACATAAGTCTGTTTATTGAATGAGAACATTTTTCTCGTTTCTAATAAACGAAACATGCTGCATTTTGGCATTTGTTGGCAATGCGGTATGCCACCCAAAAGAAGAAATCATCATCTTGAAGAGGAAGAATAAGAGAGTGCAAATTCTTCTTAAGATTTACCTGTAACTTCTTTCCTTTAAACCGATCGTAGAATTGCATAGTTTTTCTGCGTCAGAATCCTCCATCTTTCAATCAAGTTGATACCCAGTTGATGCTGAAGAATGAGTTCGCTCAGTAAAGCGAGTTTTCAAGTTTTTGGAGTGCTCTGATCGAGAGTGTCTCTTATGTATATCGTTTCAATTAAGAGGGTCGGCATATTTTTGGTGGAAATCACAGCAAAAAGTTCTTTCTTCTGAAATCTCTATCATGTATGAAGTTGACAAGTTAGCTCGAATATATGCCCTCGAGATAGTACGTTTTCATGGAGTGCTCGTCTCAATCACATTAAATCAAGACTCCAAATTTACATCTCGTTTTGAACGAGTTTTCAACAAGAGATGAGTACAAGATTGAATTCGCATACAACGACAACTATCAAGCAACGATTAGTATAACACCTTATGAAGCCTCTACGACAGAAAGTGTAGATCGCCGCTCTTCCAGAATGCGATTGGAGAAAGAAAAGTGCTTAGACCAGAAGCGATTGAAGAAATGGTCATCATCGTACAACAAATCAAGAAAAGAATCCAAGAAACTCAAGATCGTCAGAAGTCTTATACAGATACAAGAAGAACGGAGCTACACTTCGAGATTGGAGATAAAGTTTTTGTGAAAGTATATCCTTCCAAAGGAACATATCGCTTTGGAATCAAAGGAAAGCTCAAATCAAAATTTATCGGATCATACGAGATTCAAGAGAAGATTGGGCCAATCGCCTACAGATTAACGTTGTCTCCAAGTTTCGGCAATATTCACAATGTGTTCCGTGTGTCGCAATTACGAAGATATGTGTTTGATCTAAAACACATCATACATCAAGAGAACGTTGTTCCTGAACAAGATCTAAGCTATGAAGAGAAATCAGAAACGCATTTTAGATAAAAAAAACGATAACTAAGGAATGAATTAATTCCTTCAGATAAAGTCCGATGAAAGCATCATGGTTTACAAGAGACAACATGAGAGCTAGAAGATCAAACGAGAAAGAAGTACCTCTGCAAAAATGTACTAAATTTCGGGACGATTTTTTTTAAGGGGGTGAGAATGTAATACCCCGCATTCCTGTAGCAGATATTAACTCTTTATTAAGAGTTATAAGAAGGGCATTGCATCCTTAAGAAAGTGTTGTTTAAGTTTGAAGCTTTTAAATTAAGCTCTGAGTCGAGAAGATAGAATTTGCGATAGATTCGTGATAGGATTCGAGATAGAACATGAGATAAAATTCTTAGGTCTTGTCTAGAATAAGAAGACTTAGATTTCAAGGGTTTTGAGATGATAAGTATGTGTTTATAGAAGCTTTGAACCTAAAGTCTTGATTTCAAATTTTTTGTTCTTTGTTACATGTGTTTGCTGTATAAACCCTAATCGTCGGCTGAATACCTAAAATGGTTTTGAAGTCAAAAATGTTTTTATAATCAAAATTTTGATGTTTGTAATATGTTATTTGAGTTTTAAAAGATAATTTCAAGCAAAGGACATTTTAT
Organism: Salvia rosmarinus; assembly: GCA_036937905.1. Taxonomy (NCBI): domain Eukaryota; kingdom Viridiplantae; phylum Streptophyta; class Magnoliopsida; order Lamiales; family Lamiaceae; genus Salvia; species Salvia rosmarinus. Next base: position 84,406,762 of record CM072816.1, on the reverse strand, counting down.
TAGAAATTGAGTTTTGAAATCGACACGGTATGGATTAATAGTATGTATTTATAACATTAGTATTAATTTCTTAGCAAGAAATAATGAGAATTTTCTAGAAACATGATTATTCATCATGTTTTAAAGAAAATGAAAATGGAGAAAAATGTAGAAAGCTAAAGAAAATTCTAGATTATGGTGAATAATCACTTTAATAAAGAAAAGGAAAAATAAATAGAAAATTTGTGGATTTCTATATATACACATTACTATGTATTTTCTTCCATTTTCTTCCCCAAATTCGTGCCTCACACACACTACACACACTAAAATTTTTAAAAATTTCAAGCTTCAAATTTTCAAAGATCCAACCGTTGAATTCTCGATCCGTCTTCGAATTAAGGTATATTTCTATCTTCAGAACATATCTACGATTTGAAAAATTTAAAAATATGATCTTATGAAGGTTTCATATTTTCGGTCATATAATGAATTATGAATGGGATATGCTGTTATTTGATTATTTCTTGATGATATGTTAGATTAATCGCCGACGAGTTGTTTAACGTTGAAATTTTAAGCATATGTTCATTCTTTGAATTTTTATGATTTTCAAAAATTTTAAGGGCTATGATCTTGGATTTATGATGCTTATATGTTGATATTTCTTCATGTATGTATTGATGAGTTGATATAAAAATGTTTTGAGCAAGAAAAACGTTTAAAATCGAAACCGTTGGAAAACCCCTAAAGTGGCCGAAAACCCTAGCCCTTCTTCTGTTGGATTTTTTATTTTATTTGATCATTTTGAATTCATATTTGGATTCTATGATATGAATAAAGCTTAAAATGATTTATTCGGATTTTTCGACCGACGTATTTAAAAGTTACAAAATTTTAGTTTGTCGGCAAAAATGGGTTTTCAATGCTAAAGCTTTGTTATTTGGATTTTAATGGTTGATTAGTGATATTTGATGATAGTTGAGCATGCATTGAAGTTCGTTGGTGTTAGATGACGTCTCACGTGATTTTAACGTCGGACATAAGCTATGTCTTAAGTGGTTGTTAGGTTTTTGGCTAAGATTATATAGTTTAAGCTTGTTGTTGAGTTTTCTATGCTCGTTTAGACATATGAGGCTTCAGGATGTCTTGTTATATGTACGATATTAGAGCATGCAATTACCCAAGTGTTTATAAACCATAGCATTTTGTGTATCAAGAAGATATAGTCGTGTCGAAGACTAAAATAAGAATGATGTTCTTGTTCAATTCTTGATAGGCTTTTATGCCGATCTGCGTTGATTGAAAGATTAAGAAAAAGAAGAAAGAAGAGAAAGACAAAAAGTACAGTCCTCGAGTGACTGTCGCCAGGTGTGTATAAATATTTTCTAAAATGATATATTATGCTTTATATATTTTCAAAATGATATGAAATGCATTTATTTGCAAAGTTTCAAAGTTGACTGACTTGCCTGTTTTGAGCATGAGCACGATGCATTTACCTATCCACGGAAAAGAAAGAAAGAAAAAAAGAAAGAAAAGAAAGAAAGAAAGAAAGAAAGAAAGAAAGAAAGAAAGAAAGAAAGAAAGAAAGAAAGAAAGAAAGTATGAATGAAAGAATGTACCGACGTCGGGTATGATATGGACCTTCGGGTCAAGGTGTTTGAGAATGAGGCCTACTTCTCAACACAAAGAAAGAATCCGTGGATATGAGAAGAGAAAGTTATCGGTTGACATGAGAACATGCATATGCATATTTTTATGATGCTATGAAATGAAAGCAAGTAAGTGTTTATTATGATGATGCATGCACAAGTTATTTCACTAAAAACCCTGTGTATTGCAATGTTATGGCAAGTCAATCTTATAGCCCTAAGGGCAATGTTTTATGTTTTCGACGTATACCCACTGTGTGCATTTTTGTACTCATGCCATGCATGTATTTCTAAACGTGCAGGTTGAGCTTGAGAGGATGCTGAAATCGAATGCTGCGCAAAAGAGATTCTCTAAATGATTTGAGTCATGATGATATGTTTAATTGTCAATGTTGTTCAATTGAGGTTAACATGTTTCGTTGCACAGAGAGTTATGTCATCATACATAATTCTCAACCACGCTTCTCGTTGCCGAACTTTGGCCTTCATTTGCTTTGGAGTGTTGCTACGTTGAGTTGATTATAATCTTGATGATAGTCTTTATTTTGTTGTTATGGTCTCGGCATCGTTTTTACATTGCCGACTTGCTTATGAGAACATGGATTTTTTTTTAAATGCCTATGTGAACAAGGGTTTACTCGAAAGTTCAGAATTGTTTTCATTGAATCTAATATGATATATAATATCTTGGAAACATTGTCGAACCATGCTTTGAAACGTCGATAAATTCTCAATGTTGTCAAAGCAGTCTTGAAAATATACATTCTTGATATTGGTTATTTCGTTGTGATTATTTGTCCTCAGCCGTTGTTCTTCTTCATTCGATCATTTATTATGGTTTGAGGACCTAGAATCAACCTTTGTCAAACTCTATTTCACTTCTTTGAAACATAAAGCTTTGATTGTTTCATGATGAACGTTATGGTCACACATTGCTATTGATATGAATTATTGGTCACATTTGTTGCTACTGATTATCAGAAGTTCTTTCTTAACCCACGTCACGACCTAATTACCTGATTAAGGAGCCGGTTTGTGACAAGAATCCGTGTACTTCGCTTAAATGCTTTGAGATTTCAATTGCGCATCATTTGGTAACGTTCAAAGGTTGGATTATGTGCGTATTTATAAAGAGAATAATGAATAGTGCCGTTGGAGGGAGCACCAATCAGATCCTTCTATGTCATTTGAATTCTTCCCATTGAGAATCTTGTTATGTCGCTGTCAGAGGTCTGCATCATCGTATACTGTAGCTCTGCAAGTCTGAAAGGTCTTCTGACATGCAAGATCTTTTGCAGATACGCTACGACACGTGACAAGTCAAACACTCAAGGCTTAATTTCTTCTGTGTTTCTTCAGTTGAGTTGACTCGTGTTTTCTCAAAGATTGACTTGTGTTGGGCGCTTGAGACTACTGCCTTTTATCAAGGGTGGACTCGCTTTTGTCGACTTTGGATACCTGAATCAGTATGATGCTTTCAACAAACATAGATAAATAGTTAGCTCTGACCTTTCATCTGTCAACTTTGATTTGATATAGCCAACATTGACTACTTGTCACCAACTTTAACTATCGATAGGAAATTTTGACTCCGGGACACTAGCTTTGACTAATGATAGCCAGCTTTGACTTTCACAGGGTCAGTCTGTTATCTGATATGACACTTAATCATATCCTGACTCATTCATCTCTTTCAGCGCTGAGTCACAGTCTCCGATCTTTAGCCTTCGCTCTTCCGACGTCAGTCTTCAATCTTCTACTTTACTCCAGTGGCACTGTTAATCAACATCTCTATATTTCAGTTCTTCAGAAATTAGTTAGTCTTCCGTCAGTCTTCAGTTCTTCTGTAGGCAATCCTTTAGCTGAGCTTCTATCAGTTGCGTTGATACTGATACTCCTATCGTAAGGCTTGCTTTGATACTGTTCGAACTCTTTCAGTTTTTGACTTGTCCAAGTTGATAGTTCTACTGCTGAAACCTGTAAGACAAACGTCTAACTCTAAACAAGTCAGCAGCATTAGTTACATCAGCAAGACAATCACCAGAGGTTTTTGGATCTAATCAAAACACACAGTTAAGATAGATTGATTTCCAACAACTTAGAAATTTTCTCAACAAACTACAAAAGCACATTTTTCTCCCATTGTGTACTCTTTTCCAAGCTCGAAAACCACTAATAACAAATGCATTTGTTCCAAACTTTACATATGGCTTGCCAAAAAGAAAATAAGGAAAACAGAATGTTGCATTCTCGGAATGTGAATACTCCAACCAATCAGGAAACTGAGTATACCAAGAAACAAGAAACGTTTGCCCCAACTTAATAAGGACCATGCGTTCCTTTGTACTTATGGATATGCTTTTGGGATTTTGTTACCTCAACTTGATAAGGACCATGCATCAAATATTTTCGGTGTATTTTCTTTCTTTTATTTTATTTCTTTTATTCATAGGATAATCCCAAATCATTTTACGTTTATCTGGATCACATTCTAAATGAATTTCATTTGAATCTCTGTCAAGCTTCGAGATTTTTCAATTGGGGTGATTCTGGACAAACGGCTTTTGATTCTGGATTATTTACAACTCCATCTTCATTACTACAAAAATCTCAAGATTAGATGGACCAACATCTACTCGGATGTTGCTCTTTGGTAAATACGTTTCAATTCCTCTCTTTTCCATTAGAAACCTATTGCAAAGTGAAATTGTAGTTTCAGATGTTTCAAAAATGTTGATAATTAATTAGATCTAGATTTGAATTCTGATGTGAGTATAGTTTGTAAGTTTTTGTATTTATGGCAAAATCTTGCACTAGCTCTCACTATGCATGCAAATCCTAACCTGACCCACATCCCACCAAATATACAAGTAAGAATTGTTATAAATAAAAATAACAGTTCTTATGAATATAATTTTTATGAAAAAAAGCGATAAAAATTAACAATATTCTTACTAATTACTACATATGTCCATCAAGAGTTTGTTATAATTATCTTATTCGACGTCTACAAAGAGCAAATCACTTTTCTTTTTGGGATGCTACCTTACACCCAATTCTTATTATTTAACCTTACAATCACTCAATATTTACCAAAAACCAGACTACTCAATAATCAACTTTTATTATTTAACCTAACAACCACTCATTATTTACAGAAAAACCTGCATTTCTTCATTCAAAAAGTATCTATGGCAGGACCATTTATATACTCAGAAAATATGTATCAAAATTTATTAAGACTCATGCGGTCCACCAAGTGACACGCTCTTGGTGACACGATATGATTGGTAAATATATATATATATATATATATATATATATATATATATATATATATAAGGAGTGGATCAAATGAGAACTATATATTTTTTTTGTGAACTATGTATAAGATGTGTAAAGATTATGCACAAAACGGTATAAAGTTGTGCACATAGAAAATTTTCTAAAATTGTTTTGTTGGGCAACATTTTTAGAATGTTTTCTTTGTGCACAACTTTATAGATTTTGTTCATCGTTTTTTTACATCTGTGCATAGTTCTTAAGTTCTCAAAAAGATGAGTTCTCACTGGATCCAAACAAAACAATTTAAGAAAATTTTCTTTGGGCACAACTTTATACCGTTCTGTGCATCATCTTTACACGTCTTATGCATAGTTCGCAAAAAAGATACAGTTCTCATTTGATATATATATAAATGATTGGATTTCCGTAGTACTCGGTCCTCAGGTAGTATGTAGTACTCAGTTTAGACCATACATTTTGAACACGTGGATGCACTACAATTTGACAAGTGCCAGCCCTTATTTATTTATTTTTTTAATTTTTACAATGGGCAAAATGAGAAGATATCAAAACAACATTCTTCTTCTCCGGCAGTGGCGACGGTGGACGATGATGACGATGACGAAGACGGACAACAACAGAGACGAGGACAGACATCAGATTTTGAGAAATAAAAAGAAGAATATGATGATTTTGAAAAGAAATTTGAGTGATTTTGAGGAAAAATAAGAAGAAAAATTTAAGAGAGGATTGGTGATCGAAAGAGACGATGGTTATGGCGGTGGTTTCAAGTAAAATTCGTCAGTAATCGGAGAAAGAGACAGTAGAACTAAAGAAGAAGGATGAGAGAGAGTTTTGTTGTCGAAAAACACATCCACGCATATAACAAAACACACTCATACATATAAATAAATATAAATCTGCATGTTGGCCATGAAACACAAATATGCATATATAAAATGCATATATTAAATCACAAATATCCATATAAGAAAACATAATGGTAGAGTGGTTAATGCTCGAGGCTAAAGCTCTCAGGTTCGAGTCCACCATGATGTGATCTTTAAATTTCTGTATAACAAACAAAAAAAATCATAAACCTGCATGTTAGCCCAAAACACAAACATGCAGACAAAACACATTCATGAATATAATTAAACATAATAATGCATATATTAAAACATAAACATAAATATTGGCCAACGAGCATTGGGGAGTGCGCAAGCGTACTATGTGCGTGGGCAAGTGCGAGAGGGCACTTCCAACATACATGTATGTTTGTGTCCAACTATATGTATTTTATGTTCATTTATATGCATAATTATGTTCAACTATATGTATGATATATTTTCTTTATCATTTAGCAAATCAAATTACCAATATACCCTTACTGTAGTGAAATCAACCAAATTAAGTTTAAAAAATTCAAAAAATCCTCTATTATAGAATATATGAGATGAGTGAATGAGATTAAGTACTATATACTACCTCAAACTCGGATATTATATAATCCCTCATATATATATAGAGGATGAATCAAATAGTACATGAGTCTAAGGTAGTATGTAATACTCAATCTCATTCACTAATCTCATAGATCATATGATGGAGATTTTTTTCATATTTTTTAAGCTTAATTTCGCTATAGTAAGGGTAGATTAGTAATTTGATTTGTTATGTGATTGCGAAAAACAAACCATGTTTTTAATTGAACTGAACAATGCATTTAAATGAACACAAAAATACATGCAGTTGAACACAATAATACATGTAGGTTGGAAGTGTGTGCCCCGCGCATGCCCAACATGCGCTCGTGCGTCCGTTAGCCAACAATGCATTTTACGTTTTGTAAGATGCATGTACATGTTTTCTTAAATACATGAATGTGTTTTTTTAAATGCATGCTTGTGTTTCGTGCCAACATACAATTTTATGTTTTGTTAAATGCAATTTTATGTTTTTCGACAACAAATCTCTCATCCATCCTTCTACATCAATTCGTTCGTATCTTTCCCTGATTAATCAACGAATTTTGCCGTGAACCACTAACATAACTTCCATCTTTCTCGATTCTTCAATTTCTCTATCAAATTCATCTTTTATTTTTCTCAAAATCCATCAATTTTATTCTCAAAATTTTTTCTTCTTTTTTTTCCTTTCAAAATTTGTTATTTTTTGTTGTTCGTATGTATTATTGCTGCTGTCCGCCGCCGTCGCTGCCGCCATTGTAAGAAAAAATTGGAAGAGGGAAATATAGAGAAGAAGAAGAAGAAGAAGAAGAAGAAGAAGAAGAAGAAGAAGAAGAAGAAGAAGATTGATTTGCTTTCTTCCCATTTTGCCCCTTTGCGTAAAATTTAAAAAAGAAGAAGGAAAAGCAGCTGCCACGTGTCAACTTGTGGTGCGACCACATGTTCAAAATATGTGATTTAGATTAGGTACTACATACTATCTAAGGATCGGGTACTACGGGAACCCAACCCGAAGAGGGATCAAATAGTACCCTAGCCTGAGGTAGTATTTAGTACTCGATCTCATCCACTCATCTCATAGATCCTATGATGGAGATTTTTTTGGATTTTTAAGCTTAATGTTTTGCATGTTTGGTTATGTTTTTTCTTGTTTGTTTTTGATGATTTGGTTCCTTTTTGGTTTATATTTGAATATCTTTTATTGGAATCACGTTCGTTTTCGTTATGTATAGGGAATATTCGCGTTGAACCATTTTGTGCATAAAAAGCGCACCCAAGCGCCGGCACTGGGTACGCATCGCGTCGTGAGGAAGTGAAGTGAAGATCCGCATCCGGCGCTGCAACGCGTCCAACGCTTGGTTCCAAGTCCAATGAGCGCCCACGTCCGGCACTGGCGTGCGTCCGGCGCTGGGCGGCCTAAGCAAGAATCGTACCGAGAGCGCCCGTGTCCGGCTTCGAACGCGTCCGTATTTGGGCGCTGGCCGAAGACTCGGAGGGCTCGCGTCCGGTGGGTGCGAAATGAAATTCCTCCCGAGAGCTCGCGCATCCGACGCTGGATCACGTCCGGCGCGGTGCAAGTTTTGAAGATCGTCCAGAGACTCCAAGCGTCCGGCGCTGGCATGAGTCCGGCGTTGGCCTCCGTTTTCGAGGGCTCGCGCGTCCGACGCTAGGCTAGTGGCGTTTCGCCTTGTTTTTTAGCGCGCGCGTCCGGCGCTGGGCTCGCGTCCGGCGCTGCGCGTGAATTTTCGGGCGCTATAAATATGTTTTAAACGCTGAAAACCCGAAGTCACAATTCATTATTCAGTTTCTTACTTTAGTTCTTGCGTCTCCTTCACACGAGATTCTCTCTTCAAGTTCTTCAAGCAATTCAAGTATTTTCTTTACTCTTTGAATTGAAGATTATTAGTTGTAAGGATTATTATTATTGGATTTCTTCTCCTGAACACTTTATTATTCAATTCAATCGGTTGTTCTTATTCGTATGATTTCTTATCGCTTTCTTCTATGTTTTCATATTCCTTTGATGTTGATTTCTATGCTTTGGTGATGATTGATGTTGGTATTTATCTAATTACTCTTGTCTTTCATTTAATCTCTTCGAATTATGTCTAGGGTTTATCAAATTGGTTCCGTGTTCTTCACTTTAGGGTTTAATTCTTGTCTAGATAATTTATTTGCTTTATCAATTTCCGCCTAGTTAATTCGTCTTTCTTTCTTTAATAATTCATCGCCTAGGTAATCTACAGTTTTTAAGTGACGATCAAACAACTCTTTTTATTAGAATGTTTAGGAATTTAATTGCTTTCGTGTGGTAACTTAGTAACGCCCTGTTAAGTTTTCCTTAAGAGACGACTCAGATTAGCTTGTTCGCTAGGATGACCTCGTTAGATTGCGAGGGACTTTATTAATGATCTTTTTAGTCCAACAAATTTTTGGTGCCGTTGTCGGGGAAAACTTTAGGCGTTTTCTTTATGTTGCTTGTTTTTCGTTTTTATTCTTCTCCTTGCCTTTCTTATTTTGTACCGCAATTGCGTTTGATCTCGTTTGTTGAGTGTTGTGTATGCAGGGACGCCGAAGTCTAACTCCTAGATTGGCATCCCCGTTGAAGGATACTCACAAGCCAAGGATACCGCAACTGCCTAGTGTGGCGGAGTTTGATCACTCCGATTGTGATAGCTTCTGTGAGGACAGTTCTCTCACTCTTGAAGGAGAGGGGTCTTTTGTGGAAGGACAAGGAGGATTCACTACCATCAGGAATTCCTTGTTTGAAGAAACCCCACCGAGAATCATGGGTGACCGACGAGACAACAAACATGAGAATTTAGACAACAATCACGGCGCGAACGCTGCCCCTCGCCTTATGGGGGATTACTTCCGCCCTAAGATAGGGGAGACTACAAACCCTATCGTGTTGTGCCCCGCGGCACGTGGGTATGAGTTGAAGCCAAACCATTTCAATCTCATTCCTACTTTTCATGGCATGGCGAATGAGGATGCCTTAAGCTTCATCAGAGAGTATAATCAAGTGGTGTAATCGTTCCCTCTGTTTGGCCTGAATGAGGAACAATTGAAGATGCGCTGTTTCTCCTATGCTCTGAAAGATAAAGCCAAGTCTTGGCTTATGAGCTTTCCTGCCGACTCTTTGACAAATTGGAACACTGTGGTGGAGCAGTTCATGTTGAGGTTCTATCCGCAGCAGAAGACCAAAGATCTTCGATCCAAGATTATGACGTTCAAACAGGATCTGGATGAGCCGTTTCATGAAGCAAGAGAAAGATTCAAAGAGCTACAGAGGCAATGCCCATATCACTTCTTCCCGTTGGTTCTCTTGTGTCAATTCTTTCATGACGGGATCCTAAAATTTGATCAGGAAAAAGCTGACGATGCGGCAGGGGGCAACATAGCTCATATCACAGCCGAGGCTCTAGATGAGATCTTTGATGTCATGGCGAGCAACTCCCTCCAGAAGGCATCTAATACGCGACGGTCTTTTGTCAATTCCGTGGAGACAGGATCAGAATTAACGTGACAGATGGCGCAGCTTATGAGAGAAATGAATGAGATGAAGATGAAGCAGGCTGAGTTCCCTTCACCGTCCCAGAAGTTCACTGCACCTCCTCAGGAGTTCGTCACACCGCCTCAGGATTTCTCTATGCAGCCTTGTGAAATTTGCATGGAGATGGGACATACAACCGATTTTCTCCCAATATGGGAGCACCCGTCTATGAAGATGGAGTCGAAGCTCACGCTATCTGAGGCTTTCGCCTCGGCGACTTTATGAGCGAGGCTAACCTATGAGCAAACTCGATCGCAATACAATTCGAGATGGAAGAATCGAGCGAGGTCGGGGGTGGGTTAAAACCTCAGACTCGGCGCCCTGCGTGTGAGTACCCATCATAGCGATACCGTCGTAGCGATGCAGACCACAGTGAGTACCGTCTCGGAAGTATCCGCCGAGCGGCGGGCTTATAGTCGGCGATATCGATGATCGGCGCGATCATATCCACAACCATCATACCCGCAGTATCCTTACCCACAGCAGCCACCACCACCTCAGTATCCTTACCCACAGCAGTCGCCTCCGCCACAGCAGTACCCTCAGTCGCCTCCACCGCAGCAGTACCCTCAGCAGCCTCCGCCACTACAACAGTTTCCACGCGGCCCTCCGTAATCTCAGCGGACTCCTGCTGAGGATTCTCTCGACGCATACATCGCAAAGAACAATCAGAGAATCGACAGTACGGAGGTTACTATGAGGCGCCTCGAGGATACTATGGGTCAGATTACCACTTCAATTAATGAGATGAGGCAGCAGAGTGAGATGAACAAGTTGTACGGGCAAGCTCATCAAGCTCATGCTGTGACGATTTTCCGAAGTGGAAAGGTTATCGACAACATGGTGACTATGCCGACTCCCGTGCCTTCACAGGCACCCACTGTCGACGCTGAGCAACCTCAGGTGGAAAAAGAGGTTTCCGAGAAGAAAGATGAGAACATGTTACACAAAGCCTCCGATCCTTATGTTCCGCTGGGACAATCTACAAAATCATTGTTCAAGCCCCGGATCCCTTATCCCCACCGGTTGACGAATGCCAAGCAAGACCAACAGTTCAGTGATTTCTACAAGTTGCTGTCTCAAGTACATGTCAACTTGCCTCTGTTGGACGTCATCCGAGTTGTCCCTGCTTATGTTAAGTTCTTTAAAGAGCTCATCTCCAAGAAGAGAAACTGGGGAGACATTGCCAATGTGGTGGTCTCCGAGACGGCAAATTCGATCATGCAACTTCCTCTTCCACCCAAGCTTCGCGATCCAGGTAGCTTTATCATTAAAATTGCTATGGGAAATGGGAAAGAGGCTTTGGGTATGCTTGATTTGGGGGCAGGGATTAATTTGATGCCTTATTCTATATTTCAAGAATTAGGTCTTAAGGAGTTGAAACCCACAGGTATGACCATTCAGTTAGCTGATAGATCTATGAGATACCCCAATGGGGTAGTGGAAAATGTTATGGTTAATGTGGGAGATCTAATAATTTTGATGGATTTTGTGGTTTTGGAAGTCGGGGATGTACGAGATGATGGTAGGTCTCACATTGTTCTCCTAGGTAGACCGTTTATGGCCACCATTAATACAATGATAGATGTTAAGAGTGGCCTTATTAAGATGACTATTTTGGGGACTACGGTTACATTTTCTGTGAGAGAATGCCTTAATGCCCCTACTGCTCATTATATTGATGATTGTGCCTTTGTTGATGCTATTGAGCCCTTGGTCGAGAATGTATTTTTGCAGGCACACGCAGTTGAAGAGGTTTTCATGGGATCGGCCGACAAGCACGAATTAACACGTGAGCTGGCAAGCTTTCCCGAGTCGCCTGATGAGCTCAAGGAGCTTCCAACGCATTTGAAGTATGTGTTCCTAGAGGAAGGGAAAGCCAAGCCAGTGATCATCTCCTCGACTTTGGCTCGATATGAGGAAGATGCGTTGATTGGTGTTTTGAAGAGAAACAAGCTCGCCTTCGGGTGGAGTTTGGTTGATATCCGTGGTATTAACCCTGCCACGTGTATGCATCGCATTACCTTGGAAGAAGAAGCTCGCCCGATGAGAGATGGTCAAAGGAGGTTGAACCCTGTGATCTCTGAAGTTGTGAAGAAGGAGATCTACAAACTCCTAGGCGAAGGTCTCATCTTTCCTGTCGTCGATAGTGAGTGGGTGAGCCCCGTGCATGTAGTGCCGAAAAAAGGGGGCATCACTGTAACTGAAAATAGCAAGGGATAGTTGGTGCCTGTTCGAGCCACCATAGGATAACGCATGTGCATTGACTACCGAAAGTTGAATGTCGCCACCAAGAAGGATCACTTCCCTCTACCTTTCATTGATCAAATGTTTGATAGGTTAGCCGGTCACGATTTCTATTGTTTTCTTGACGGTTTGTCTGGTTATTATCAGGTTGCCATAGCTTCGAGGACCAATCCAAGACTGCGTTCACGAGCTCGCATGGGACATTTGCTTACCGCCGTATGCCGTTTGGCCTTTGCAATGCACCTGGAACCTTCCAACGGTGCATGATGTCCATCTTCTCGAAAATGATCGGTGACTACATGGAGGTATTTATGGATGACTTTTCTATTTTTGGTTCCTCGTTTGATGACTGTTTGGCTAAAATTGATCATGTGCTTAATAGATGTGTCGAGAGTCATTTAACTTTGAGTTGGGAAAAGAGTCATTTCATGGTTAAGAGTGGTAGTAGTACTCGGGCACTTGGTTTCTCATGAAGGGATTGAGGTTGATAGGGCTAAGATTGATGTTATAGGGATACTGCCCCCACCTGTTGACGTAAAGGGGATTAGGAGTTTCTTGGGGTATGCGGGTTTCTACCGTAGGTTCATTAAGGATTTTTCAAAAATTTCTCAACCCCTGTGTCGTTTGATTGCCCAAGATGTGCCTTTTGTGTTTGATCATGATTGTATGCATGCATTCTCTGTGTTGAAAGAAAAGTTGACTAGTGCCCCCGTGGTTGTAGCCCCGAATTGGAATGAACATTTTGAAATCATGTGTGATGCTACAATCACGCTGTAGGGGCTGTTTTAGGTCAACGGGTAGATAAGATGCTCCGTGTAATTTACTATGCTAGTTCTACCTTGAATCATGCACAGGTGAATTACACAACCACTGAGAAAGAGATGTTAGCTGTTGTGTTTGCTTTAGAGAAATTCCGCCCTTATATCATAGGCTCTAAAGTAATTGTCCATGGTGACCATGCAGCTTTGAGGTACTTGTTAACCAAACCTCAAGCCAAGCCTAGGTTGATCCACTGGGTACCTCTCCTTCAAGAGTTCAACTTAGAGATTAAGGATAGGAAGGGGAGTGAGAATTGTGTGGCTGATCATTTGTCCCGTCTCCAATCCCTGCGTGTTAGACTCTTGCATGAGACTGTTGCTAATGATTTCCCTTATGAAAATGCCTTTGCTGTCTCATCTTCCCCGTGGTTCGCTGACATTGTTAATTATCTTACTTGTCGGGAGATGAGACATGATCTAACTTTTCAGGAAAGGAAGCGTTTTCTAACCCTATGCAGGCAATACTTCTGGGACGAGCCATATCTGTTCAAATTTGGGAAGGATGATGTGATCCGCCGATGTGTGCCTGAGGAAGAGCAATCCCAAGTGTTGGAAATGTGCCACAATGGTCATTCCGGAGGGCATTTTGGTGGACAAAAGACAGCCTTCAAGGTGCTCCAGTCGGGATTCTACTAGCCATCACTATTCAAGGACGCCCAAGCGTTCTACCGTGCTTGTGACCGATGCCAGCGCACGGGATCTATAGGTGCCCGGAATGAGATGTCCCTCAATAATATTCTTGTGGTAGAAATTTTTGATGTGTGGGGAATTGATTTCATGGGACCTTTCCCTAAGTCTTTTGGTTTTTAATATATTTTCCTTCTTTGTTGACTATGTGTCCAAGTGGGTCGAGGCTATCTCCACTAGGACATGTGATTCTTATGTTGTTTTAAAGTTTGTGCAGGAGAATATACTTTGCAGGTTTGGTTTTCCCAAGGCAATTATTAGTGATGGGGGAAAGCATTTTTGCAACAAGTTGTTCGAGAAGCTGATGAAAAAGAATGGGATTAATCACAAGGTGGCGATGCCTTACCACCCACAGACATCGGGACAAGCCGAGACTAGCAATCGGCAAATCAAGGGGATTCTAGAGAAAATGGTCCAACCTTCTCGAAAGGATTGGTCCACCAAACTTCCCGATGCACTATGGGCGTACCGCACCGCATACAAGAGCATCATTGGGATGGGCCCTTATCGTTTAGTGTTTGGGAAGGCGTGTCATCTCCCGGTGGAAATTGAGCACAAGGCCTTGTGGGCTATCAAAACCATTTCTTTGGAGATGCAAGATGCTTCCAAGCGCAGGATGTTACAACTCTCAGAACTTGAAGAATTCCGTAATGAGGCATACGACAATGCCCGAATCTATAAGGAAAAGGTGAAGGCCCTCCACGACAAACACATTGTGCACAAGGATTTGAAGCCCGAAATGAAGGTCTTGTTGTTCAATTCCCGACTGAAGCTCTTTCCCGGGAAGTTGAAGTCTCGTTGGAGTGGCCCATTTATTATTAAGGAGGTGAAGCCGTATGGCTCGGTTGTGCTCATTAAAGAAGGTTCGGAGGAATCGTTCGAGGTCAATGGTCAACGTGTGAAGCTCTACGTAGAAAGGGGTCCGACCTCCGTGACAGTGGAATCTATTTCCGTTGCTGATCCCCCGTTGTCATGATCTATTCTCGTCAAGCTAATGACAGTAAACAAGCGCTTCGTGGGAGGCAACCCACGTTTCTTTATGTTTTGTTCGTGTTTTCTTTTCGTTTTGTTTTTCTTTGTGGTTTGATCTTTTTGTGGTTTTGTGTGGTGCAGGATGAGGAGTTATTTTATCTAGAATTGGAACATGGATCGAAAAAGACTAAGTGTGGAACGTCAAGCCGAAAAATGCACCAAGAACCGGACACACCCAAACTGGCGCTAGCCTGCGTGCAAAAATCACGTCCAGAGAGGTACCCCAGGTGCCGGATGCACCGAAACCGGTGCTGGGGTACAATTGAAGAGGAGTACAGAGAGCTCACCCAGCGTCGGACGCGACGAAACCGACGCTGGGTGCGAAACGTATTTGAGCAGCAAAGCTGACCCAGCTCCGGACGCCATGAAACCGGCGCTGAGTCCCTTTT
The DNA here is from genome assembly GCA_036937905.1 of Salvia rosmarinus. Lineage (NCBI taxonomy): Eukaryota > Viridiplantae > Streptophyta > Magnoliopsida > Lamiales > Lamiaceae > Salvia > Salvia rosmarinus. The sequence goes on along the minus strand of CM072816.1, from coordinate 84,391,645 downwards.
ATTTATTAATAAAAAAAATTTCTTTATTTTATATAAAGAGCTGCGTCTTATTAACCCTAGCTCTCTCCCTCTCGTTCTTTTCATTGCAGCGTCGCTCTCTCCATTTCTTCAAGTCCAAAGCTCGCTCAAAAGATCCGTCCGCGCTCGATTCCTTCCCTTCGTCTGGCGCTCGCTTCTCACATCCGGTGCTCTCTCTCTCTCTCTCTCTCTCTCTCTCGCGATTCATTCCGCCAAGGCTCTCGATCCGACGCCCGCTTCCGTTCCTCCGTCCGACGTTCTCTCCCTCCGTCCGGCGTTTCACTTCCGTGTCCAGCCCCAAGCACCGGTTTCCTCTTACCCGTCCATCGCTCGAGACGATCGCACTTTCATTCGCCGACGCGCACGCCCACGTTCGCCGTGCAAGCGCGCAGCGCTTTCCCTCCGGCGTCGACGCCGTCACCCGCTCTCGCCTCCGTCCGACGCTCGAGCCAGTCCGGTGCTCGCATCCGCACAGCGCCCGTTCTCTCTCCGTCCGATGCTTCGCTGCGCCACGCCAACGCGCGCGCGCCTCGGTGCCGCCCGCCCGCCGCGCCGCGTGCTTCTCTCTCCGTCCGACGTTTCACCCAACGCGTGCGCCAACGCCCGATTACTTTCACAGCGAGTCCCCTCCGTCCGACGCTCGCCTCTTCCATCTAGCACTTCGTCCACCGCCAGTGCCGCACGCCCCAGTTCCCACCTCCTCTACGTCCGGCGCTACACTCAGCGCCGTGAAAATCGTGCCCCAGTGCCTTCTACGCTCCGTCTGGTGTTTCCCTCAGTGCCTCGCGCCTCAGCGCCTGCCTCCATCTGTCTGGCGCTGCCTTTAAGTGCCGCGCGCCTCAATCCAGCGCTCGCTTCCGGTGTTTGCTTCGGTCTGGAATTTCCAAACTCCAGTGCTCAGCCTCTAACATACAGTGCCCACTCGTACGTAAATCAACATGGTTCGAACTAAGCAAGCTGTCGGTTCCAGCTCCAATCATCCTCGAGATGATGATGTTCCTATGGAGGAACCAGTGGAGGATATCAGCATAATGTACTCAGCCACATTTCCTATTTATAATCCTGTGGAAGGTACTCATTATCGTCATTTTCACATCAAGATATAACTGCTCCGCGTCAATTCAATTGGAATTTGATGCAAAGTTTATGTCTTGAGGATAGAATAAAGAAATATTTGAAGAATTTAGGACTGCTACAATATGCTATGATGGAATTGCCTGGTTATTCCCCGTTATTGGTTGAATTTTATTGTACGATGAATATTGATGATGAATCCGATACTATGACCTATCGTCTGTTGGGGCAAGAGTATGCTGTCACACCTCGTATTATGAAGGGGGTGTTTGGGTTTCCAACTTCAGGTGCACGCGGTGTACCTCATTCATTTAATGTTAGAGAGGCTTGGCATGAATTGTCGGGGTTTAATAACTGGTCCTCAGTAGGAATGCCGAGTGGATTCATCAAGGATGCAGCATTGGCAATGGTACATAAATTCGTCGCATTCAATGTTTTTGGGAATGAGCAGGACAACAAGGTCAATACTGCTGAGGTCTTCTTGCTCACGTGTGCGGTCAAGAAGACAAAGGTTTCACCGACATTCTTCATATGGGAACACTTGTAGCTGGTGCAGTGGAGTACAAAATGTCGGCCAACCTTGTGTCAAATCCGTACTGGTTTGTCAGTGCACTTAGGGATCATCAATAATGATGGACGACACATTCCTGGGCAAGATTTGATACGACCTAAGATGATTGATCTTAGTGAGCTTCGAGGCGCCCCTTTTTCATATAATGAGACTACTCTTGTACCTCATAATTTGAGGAATTGTGTGAAGAGATATATGCATGCGCAGCTCACAGAATCCCAAGCAGCAGAGGCAGGACCATCTCATGTGTCTTCGGGGGATATGGGCATTTTTGACACTACCCTTGCATCCGAAGATGAGGGTGACGAGGCAAGAGAGGATACTGAGCCGGTTCAGAGCAACGCCGTGTTGGATTTGTATACTGAAAGCAGTTTTGGTTGAGCTTGTATACAATGTTTCCTGTTACCACTATTACAATCTCCTATCTGAAATGAATAATTGCATATATCTGTGTCCCCTTATCTCATATATAAGTTAGATCATACAGTGTGTAGAAGATCACAGAAGTCTGTATGATTGGTCAAGCTTAATGAGATATAAAAAGTTTCACAGCTGAGACAACTTGAGGACGAGTTGTCGGTATAGGCTGCGGTATAGATAAGAAGTGACTTGACTTGGTTGCTTGTCTATGCTGGTACGTCTCTGACGTATTGAAGGATCACAGTGAGATGGGTTCTTCTATCTGACCGTCGTGAAGAACCAAGATCTCGGTGACTTACGATGATCTAAACCTCGATAAGGTATTAGGTGAGTATGAGTTGCTGACCATCACTTTGACTTGTTATGGGTGAGGGTTATATGTTCTAACCCAATATTCTCCGCATCTTGGGTGGTGGCAGTGCTTGTATGTCATGCTAGTTATCTGTATCGAGTCACCGTATCCGTTTAGGATGATGATGTCCCTTAAGGAGCTCAAAGGTTTATTGTACTAAACCTGCAGGTTGAGTTAGCTCAAGTACAATAATAAGGTTGAGTGGTACTACTTAAGGAATTAAAGATATTAATTTTTTAAGCGATCGAGAATGCTCTAAATAATTAATGGACGTTCGATATCTTAAATACGGGATTCGTAATGTCTAAGTGCAAGCCCGACTCAACTTGGTAATAAAGGGTAAGTCGACATTTATTCTCTAGTGGCATGAATAAATGTTTATAAATTAATTTATGTTCGGAATGAACATAAGATAATTAATTTATTTGAGGCCCATCTTTATTCCTTGCATTTGATCCACAGGTTGGCCCGTCCGGGCCGTAGCTTGGAAGGAAAAATCGTCCACTATTGCTCTCTATGGAAAGATTTGATTCTCTTTATCCTATAAGGATATTATTATATTTATGGGATATGCATAGATCCTTTCCATATAGGATTATGGTAATAATCATTTCCATATAGGATTATGGTAATTTCCATATGGGATTATGGTAATTTCCATAAAGGATTATGGTAATTTTCATATGGGATTATGGTAATTTCCATATGGGATTATGGTAATTTCCTTATGGGATTAAGGTAGTGCATTATAAATATGAGGTAAGAGCTTAAATATATGCTAATGATTCATTATCATCATCAAATTTTCGTCCAACACATAGAAGTGTGTGAGAATTTCGAAAATATCATAGAGAGCATAGGGTGTTTTTTCGGAGCATTCTCCATAGATCGTCCTCACTCGACGTTGGAGATTGGGCAACCGGGATACAGTCCAGAAGGTCAAAGCACGAGTCTCGATCCATTCCGCCTCGTCAGATTCAAAGGTAAACACGAGAAAACACCAACGTGTTGCATTTTTTTTATAGGTGCATGCTAGGTATATAATCAATGTATGGTGAATTAAACATCCAAGATAGATCCTCGGGATGGGCTAAACCTAGTTTTCCTACAATTGGTATCGAGCACAGGATCGATATCTTGGCTCTGTTGGATTAATTCACGTTTGATTATTACGTCGCAATATATTAATTGTTGAATCATGGTTCATCGTGGCTCGTTTTTATTTTGTCGGATTTTATTTTTCACCACGAGAAAATCCGTGGTTAGATTAGATTTTTTACGTAAATCTTATCTATAAAAGTAAAGCGAAGAAAGCGGCCAGATCGAGGCGGCGGGAAAAGCGGGTCGCATGGCATGCGGGCGACGGCACGCATGGCGTGCGGCGCTCGCGGACGCGCGCCGCGTGATGGGGCCGAGCCGGATCCGTTTTCGGCCGAATCTGTTTTGACGAGTCCGGTCCGTGCGGGTGCGTACGCGAGGCCCGTTTTGAATCCGGTCCGTGCCCGTGCACGCGAGGCCTTTCGAAGATTATAAAGATCATGTACTTTGCAATTCTATGTAATAGATTAGGCGGGAAAGTGCGATTCCACGAGTGGGCCACGATGAGCGTTTTATTTTATTTTTATCGTTCGTTGCATGTCGTGGATGTTTAAATTATGCGATAGCATGCTATGTATGTTTAAATTACGTTGACAAACCTTTAAGTGTTTTCGTAATTGGGTGCGCATAGTAAGCATGCTAGGTTTATCGCGTTTTCAAGCATATTTTAGAATTACTGCGAGCATGTTTTACATGTTGAGTTCTATAGAAAAGCATTGTAATACCCGCCTTTTGTGTTTACGGAAGAGCCGAGCAGCTCAGTGCACGCTGAAGTCACGGAGGAGTGGGGATCGAGCAGGGAGGCTCTCGCCGGCGCCATATCTTACCGCTGCCGAGCCACCACCGCCGATCAACCACCCCCCGGGCAGCCCGTTTTTCGGTTTTTGTCCTTTTCTTGTTTTGATTCCGCCTTTTAGTAGATCGTATAGCATAGAACTCGGGATTCTAAAGGGACGAGACGGGAAAACGGCCGAGGCCGGCCGATTCGGCCAAACCGCCGCCGCCGTTAGCTCACGCCGTGAGCTTGTTGGTCGCCGATTGGTGGCCGACGAGCCACCTCGCTCGGGTCCTTTAGGTTTGAGTTAGGGCTATGCATTCTACTAAAGTACCGATTCCGCTTTACATTTTCAGCGTTTCGCATGTCGGGATGTTTTCCGTTGCTTGAGTTTTCTAAGCCAAGACATGCCGGGTTATCCATTTTCAACGCCGCTTGTCATTCCATGTTCGTCGTTATGCATATTGCTTATGTTTCCATTTTCATGCATCGATTTTGGATGGTTTATCCTAGATCCGGCGATAGCATCGATTTTTGAAGCTTCTCGCTAAGATTTGAGTCAACTTGCATGCATGCATATTTTGAAGGTACCCTATTATAGGTCTTGATGCCCCGAATATATTTCCTTCGCATCGAGTTGATTTGAAAACCCGAGAGTGCCAAATGTGGGTTCGAGAAAGTCGAAAACCTAATTTTGCTACGATCGTCGTTTGGATCACGTTGTTGCTTTGCTTTACGGAAGTGACCCCAAAAGTTGTTCCGTCTTGTTACCGTGTACCTACCGGTCGATCGGTGAAGTCATCGGATCCGTAGATATCTCCGGCCGACGTTTTCTGCATTCGAGGTTGGGTTATATATGCTTATTTTGAGTTATTTACTACGATATTTCAAAATAAAACATGTACGCCGTAAAATGTTTTGTGAAATTATTACTGCTCTACGATCCAAGATATGGTTCTATCATGGTTGTGCGGGATCTCTATTCGGTGGGTTGATCACCATCTCGAGTATTGATCATAAGGGGACAGACCCGAACACGTGGTTATGGTTACGAAGGGATAGACCCTTAAGTCCACACGGAAATGGTAATGAGGTGGTTATGGTTCGATGGGGATTTCAATCAAGTCCACACCGAGTTAGCCGGCCGGATACGTTCAGGCGTGGCCGACCGGATATGTTCCGGCCGAATGAATGTCATGTGACGGGTGGCGGGATACGCCCGAGCCGTGGTTCATGGTTCTATGATGGGAGTAATGAGAATAACGGATCGGCCATCGAAAAATGAAAATCTATTTTGCTTACTTAGAAGTGGATTTACGCTTTAAAACCTTCTAAGGTAAGTGCTCTAAACACGACTTCATGATTCTTTTGATTTATGATAAAACCCCACCGAAAGCGCTAGTACTTACCCCAAACTCTTTTCAAATCTTTTCACGGATGGAGGAGGGTCTTGGGCGGCGATGGCCGAGGGTGGAGCTCATGAGTTCTTCATGCTATGCTTCCGCGATGTTGTGTTATATACGCACTCGATAATTATGTATTCTTGTCCCTTATTTGCTTTTCGATTGGGAACAAGATTTGTTATGTTATTCTCACGTGAGTCTTGACACGAGCATGCTATGTGGTTGACGGTCTAGTTGACAGGATGTAATGCTATTTTGCTTTCTTGCATTACTTATAATAAACCAAGATCATGTTTTTACGAGGTTATGATATCGATATTATTACATTGGTGGATTGTTTGTGCACCCTCCCTTCGTGATATGTCCTAGTTATAGAGGAGATCTTGCCCGATTTCATGGTCACATCTTCTTATCGTATGTTATATGTATCCCTTCTTCCCCGCTTAACCCTCACCCTAATCACACCCGCAAGCATCCGTGCCTTCCTCGGGAATTGGGGCGACAACTGTATCAGGAGCGCTCGGCTTTGGGTATGTGTTCATGTTGTTTGATATCAAAGCGTTCGTTTGCTTTATATCGTGCGTTTTGAAATTGAGTGTTTAGAACTTGTTCTTCTAAACTGCTCATCGTCTGACTACCCTCATTTCGCGTCGGTCCGCCTCCTTTAAAAAGGGACGAGGTATGTGTTTATTCTTGATGCTTTATGTGGCTATGTGATGCTTGATGTGATCTTGGTTTCATGTGCTTTGGCACGGTAAGAGTTCTACGCGATGTAAACGTGATGTGGATGAGGTATGGTTGGATGGTGATGTGGATGTGGAAGTTGATTGTTGATGGAACAAAAGGGCACGTGTGTGGTGTGATGTGAAAATCGTTTATATGATATGACGTGATTAATGTGATCACGTATGGTTGATGTAAGTCTGTGTGTTTACATAGCAATATATTGTTGATTGAAAATCTTGTTTATTTTGATAAACGAGTGCTTGTAAGTGAATTCTGTATTTGCTTACGTGATTATATCGATATTGATATTGATATGTGTTGAAATGAACATGTGTATGAGACATGATTACCCGGATGGTGGGATGGTAAAGGAAACGTGAATATTTGTTGTTGTTTTATGGTGAACTAACATGTGGGTTTATGGATATTGATGGCCCGCATAACGCTGGTTAAGATCTCACGAGAATGGATGAGCATATCCAGTAAATTCGGGGAATGTACCGGAATATTCATGAGCCATTGGGAGTATTTCTAGGAAGATTTGTTGGGTTATGGAGAAAGGTTAGAGACAGTGGGAAAGTGTCAGATTACGAGGCCTACTATCGGATGACTGAAAGGCTACCGACGGGATGGCAACCATGGGCGAGAAAGCAAGGACATGTGTTGTTCAGACGAGATCCTATCACGAGGCACCTTACCTTGGACTTTACTGAGTTCGCTGCTCGAGTATGGAGACAGTGGACAGACCACCGAGGTATACCATCTGAGGAGGATGTGGTTGCGAGACACCCTCGAGGACCGATCCAGATCGATGATAGGGATGATGTTCCCGAAGAGCCGTTGGGAGAACTACCATCAATCAGGCGATCACCAGTGCATCAGGATACACCAGTCACTACACCTCCATCGACGATCCTTACCTTCCGGAGGACCCGAAACGACTTTGAGGCAGGAACTTCCAGGACGAGAGATATTGTCCGTCCGACAGTGGCAGGGAAGAAGCCCAGGATCAGGATCTTCATGCCACCGAACTGTGTCGCCGGCATCCGGAAGGCGACTACGAGGAAGAGGAGGACCCGGATGAGAACGAGGAGGATAGTGAGGATTCGGAGGACCCGGTGATCGAGATAGCCGATGACTACGATGGTCGGGCACATTGAGGAAGCGGCAAGCGCCGAGAGCGAGGACTCAGTACGCTTTTCACCGATACTCGAGCAATCGAGCACGGCTGACGGGATCATACCCAAGAGAGGCTTGCTTCCATGCATGATCGCTCAAGCCGCGGCGGCCAATTCAAGCCACGATTGGAAGGGAAAGAGATGAGGAGAGGAGAATAGAACCACGGACGACGGCGGGGAATAGTGGACGGATATGGAGGGCAGAGATCTAGGTAGTCGGTGTATGCGGTGATAGTCGCAGAATCGCTAGAAGCACGGACAGTGGCATCTTTTGACAATGACCGGAGTCGATTCTTTGCTCATATCGACCTTTTTGACCGACATACCTTGATCTTGTATTTTGTGGTCCTTCATGGACACCTGAATATTATCGATACTAACGCCGCATACGCGGGATGTTTATGTTTTGATGCTTATATGTGATACGAGCTATGCCATGATGATATATGATCTATGTGATGTGTGATGATGATGTTATGTGAAATGCATAACGATGATATGTTGACAGGATTGCATGATTATATGTGATCGCGGCGTGATATGTGGTATATGTGATGATATGTGATATGGGTGATGATATATGTTATGCGAAGATACCCGGTTATCTATGCGAAGCATTTCTAATGTTTCAAACGCCGGTACGTAATGCCGAGAACAAGGAACGGAGGAACAATAACGTGGAAGAAGCCCAGAACCACCTTTGGTTCGTGCCGCATGCGATCGAAAGTTTTCGCAGAGAATCCCCCACATTCGGCGGTCTCGGCGAACCGATCGACGCCGAGGCTGGATACGATCCACGAAAGGATCTTGAATACATCGGTGCGAAGAAGCGAGAAAAATTTGAATTGCGCGATCTTTGACTAACCGATGAGGTGATTTACGGTGGGAATCCGTGAGAAGGACCCTAACACCGGGACGGTGGGCAAGGTATACGTGGGAAGATTTCAGGAAGAACTCATGGAAAAGTATGTGCACGGCGTGCATAGAGCCAAGGCGAGAATGAATTCTCGAATCTTCGTCAAGGAAGAAGGACGATCACCGAGTACGATCGCTCGTTCAATAAATCATCACGTTATGCTACGCACTGGTTGGCACCCGGAGGTCGCCAGGCGAGCGAGTTCGAGAGGACTCACCGAGATCGAATTTCGCTCGTCGGTCGGGAGATCGACGATCGCAGATCTTGAACCGGCATTAAACATTGAGTCAATGTTTCCCCAAGAAAGAACGATGCCACCGAACAGCCATCCGGCGAAGGAAGAGGTAAGAGGAAATGGGAAGATCGAGGAAAAGCAATCGGTGTTCCAGGGAACGAGGCGGTCCAAATGATTCCAAGGAATCAAGGCATTCAAGAGAGAGAAAGGCAACCTTGGGAAGGAATTTCCAACCCATGCGGCGGTGGAAAAACTTGGTGCGAAATGCCAAAGGAATCATTTCGCGAGTGCGGGCAAGGTAGCACCAAAGTGCTATCGCAGTAAGTCCGACATTACGCTCGAGATTGTCCGTTAGGAGGGCAGCGTGCAGCCGCCAAGAAGGCAAAGATCCGGCCGCATGAGGCGTAATCATGCTCCGCCGAGGACAAACAACGGGCAGAGGTCACCCTAGGCCAAGAAACCAAAGGCCACGCATGACAAGCAAGGGTGTACGCTGAATCAACGAGCAGCTCAAGCTCCCGGAAATCTTGCAGGTATAATCCATATGAGTGATATACCCGTTTTCGCTTTGTTTGATACATGAGCCTCACATTCTTTCGTTTCGAGAATCGCGTGTGAGAGGTTGGGTTTGGTACCCAAGAAATCACAGAGTACCCTGGAAATTAGCATCCGTCGAGAAGTGCTAAAAGCAAAAGAGATATGCCGAACCGTGAGGTAGAAATGCGAGCGAGAAGGTCCTTGTCAATTTGCATGTCATCGGAATGGAAGATTTGATGTCATCTTTCAGCATGGATTGGTTGGAAAAGCACATGGCAACTATCGTTGTCTCGAGAAGTTGCTTTTCGAGCAGCACCGAAGGAGTGGAAGTTTGTTTCCACGGCATAAGGATGGGTGTTTGCGTGCCAATGATCTCAGCACTGAAGGCAGTGAGGATGATCAGGAAGGGAAGCTGTCAAACTTTCTTGGTAAGTTTGACAGGGCACGATGAACAACGCAAACAGTTGCAAGAGGAGCCAGTGGTGTGTGAATATCCGGACGTGTTTCCCGAGGACTTGCCAGGTTTACCGCCTGATAGACAAGTGGAATTCACTATTGATTTGGAACCAGGAGCAGCACCAGTATCAAAGGCACCATACAGAATGGCACCTAAAGAATTGCAAGAACTGAAAGCGCAGTTGCAGGAGCTGTTGGATCTAGGTTTTATCCGACCTAGCGTGTCGTCGTGGGGGCGCTTGATTACGTTCGTCGAAGGAAGGATGGGTCGATGAGAAGCCATCATGAGTGCAAATGAGGAGGCGAATTCACGGAGAAGATGCGTTTGAAAGCAAGGCTAGAAGATAGCAAGGGTTTCACGCAAGCGAGAGATAACGGGCTACTATTCGAGGAAGGTTATGTGTGCCACTCGATAGGGAATTGAGAGAAAGATCATGAGTGAAGCTCATGAGGCACCGTATCTGACTCATCCGGGAAGCACCAAATGTACGAGACCTTAAGAGGAACTTTTGGTGGGAAGGGATGAAAAAAGGATGTAGCCGCGTTTGTGGAACGATGTTTGGCTTGTCGCCAGTGAAAGTTGTACACCAACGTCCGTCAGATTGTTGCAACCGCCACCAATCCCGTAATGGAAATGGGATCATATCGGTATGGATTTTGTGGTGAGTTTTCCAAGGTCGTGAAGGAAACAACGCTATATGGGTTGTCGTCGATAGATCGACGGTCGACTCATTTCTTACCGATTCGGATGACGACGGGTTAGATAAGCTCCCTCGACTTACGTCGAGGAAATCGTGCGGTTACATGGTGTGCCAAGATCGATTCGTCCGATCGTGACCCGAGGTTCACGTCGAGGTTTTGGAGGAGTCGAGGAAGCTATGGGGACCAAGTGAATCTTAGTACGGCATTCCATCCTCAAACGGACGGTCGATCGGAAAGAACGATTCGGGTTTTGGAAGACATCTTTGCGGCGATCGTGGCCGACAGGAGGAAATTGGGAAGAGATACTACCTTTGGTGGAGTTTGCCTATAACAACGCTTATCGTGCCACCATAGGAATGGCTCCCTATGAAGCGTTATGCGGAAGGAAGTGTCGATCGCCACTTTATTGGGGACGAAGTGGGCGAGAGGAAGATGTTAGGACCGTAGATGGTTCGTGAGACGGTCGGGGTTATCGATCGATCAGCGAAGGATCTAGGAAGCTCGGGGCGAGAAGTCCCATGCGGACAAGCGTCGACGAATCTTCGATTCATGATCGGAGATCGCGTTTTCCTAAGGTTTCCGACGAGAGGAGTCGCTCGTTTTGGGAAGCGAGGTAAGTTCGATCGAGGTTCGTTGGACCTTTCAAGTTCTCGAGAATAGGCCCGTTGCTATAGGTTAGCTTTGCCGCCCAAAGATCGGAGATGTTCATGACGTGTTCCACGCTTCTCGGTGAGAAAGCACGTGTTCGACCCAAAACACGTGATCAAGCATGACCAAGTGGTTCTTGCTCGGGATCCGAGTTACGAGGAAGGCGGTGGCTATCTTGGAGCAGAAGTCAAGGAATTGAGGAACAAGCGATTCCGTTGGTGAAAGTGTTGTGGAATCACCACGAGAGGAGGAAGCTACGTGGGAGTTGGAAGACAAGTTCGGGCTCGGTACCACGAGTTGTTTTCTCCACGTGTTTGAAATTTCGAGGACGAAATTTTTATAAGGAGTGAGGATGTAATACCCGTCTTTTAAGCTTCATTTTGCATGGCACGTTTTTCGAGAAAGGTCAAAGGTTAACTTTTGTTTCGGTGACGCGACCATCACGAAACCTCAGGCGTTATGAAGAGTGTCTTATGACTAATTCATAGACACTAAGTATCTGAGTTTTCGACCACCCATGAAGGGTTCGCACCGGAAGTTATCGAAAACCACGACTTTTCATGGTCTTTTAAAGCATATCTTGTTTATAGTCATTGTGTCCGTATTTTATTTCGTGTCCATGGGTACCAAGTTTGCTAAATTTGGAGTCCGTTTGCAAAAGTTGCGTCGGTTTTGCGTTTTGAAAAGGGTCGCTTGCAAGCAGCACTGCTGTGACCCACTCTTTCCTATAAATAGGAGGCTAGGGCCTTCATTTTCAACGTTCATTTCCTTCGTCTCTCTGTGTTTACGGAAGAGCCGAGCAGCTCAGACGCCGCGAAGTCACTGGAGAGTGGGGATCGAGCCGGGAGGCTCGGCCGACGGCGCCATTCATACTTGCCGAACCACCACCGCCGATCAACCACCCCGCAGCCCGTTTTTGGTTTTTGTCCTTTTCTTGTTTTGATTTCGCTTTTAGTAGATCGTATAGCATAGAACTCGGGATTCTAAAGGGACGAGGCGGAAAACGGCGGAGACCGCCGATTGCTAAACCGCCGCCGCCGTTAGCTCACGCCGCCGTGAGCTTGTTGGCCGCCGATTGGTGGCCGACGAGCCACCTTTTGGCTACGGGTCCTTTAGGTTTTGAGTTCCGGGCTATGCATTCTACTAAAGTACCGATTCCGTTTTTTGTTTTTCGCGTTTCTGCATGTCGGGATGTTTTCCGTTGCTTCGAGTTTTCTAAAGGAAGTACATGCCCGGGTTATCCATTTTCAACGTCGTTTGTCATTCCATGTTCGTCGTTATGCATATTGCTTATGTTTCCATTTTCATGCATCGATTTTGGATGGTTTATCCTAGATCTGAGGATAGGCATCGATTTTTGAAGCTTCTTCGCTGCTAAGATTTGAGTCAACTTGCATGCATGCATATTTTGAAGGTACCCTATTATAGGTCTTGATGCCCTGAATATATTTCCCTTCTGCATCGAGTTGATTTGAAAACCCGGAGAGTGCCAAATGTGGGTTCAGAAAGTCGAAAACCCTAATTTTGCTACGATCGTCGTTTGGATCACGTTGTTGCTTTGCTTTGTGGGAAGTGACCCCAAAAGTTGTTCCGTCTTGTTACCAGGTACCTACCAGTGCGATCGGTGAAGTCATCGGATCCGTAGATATCTCCCGGTTGACGTTTTCAAATGCATTCAGGTTGGGTTATATATGCTTATTTTGAGTTATTTACTCTGATATTTCAAAATAAAACATGTACGCCGTAAAATGTTTTGTGAAATTATTACTGTTCTCTGATCCAAGATATGGTTCTATCATGGTTGTGCACGGATCTCTATTCGGTGGGTTGATCACCATCTTGAGTATTGATCATAGGGGATAGACCCGAACACGTGGTTATGGTTACGAAGGGATAGACCCCTAAGTCCACACGGAAATGGTAATGAGGTGGTTATGGTTACGATGGGGATTTGACCCACAAGTCCACACCGAGTTAGCCGGTGGATACGTTCGGGCGTGGACCGTGGATATGTTCGGGCCGAATAGATGTCATGTGACGGGTGGCGGGATACGTTCGAGCCGTGGTTCATGGTTCTATGATGGGAGTAACGGTAATAACGGATCGTATCGAAAAATGAAAAATCTATTTTGCTTACTTAGAAGTGGATTTACGTTTTAAAACCTTCTAAGGTAAGTGCTCTAAACACGGCTTCATGATTCTTTTGATTTTCTTCTTATTACGTGATGCATGGACAAACCTTTTGAACAAAATGGACAAACCTAAGCAAGCAAACCGACAAATTAATTTTAAATTAAAATATCAAGACCTCCACTTTTGATCTCTAAACAAAGTGCTACGATCGTGAGTAAACGCCCACACGCGTGGCTTGCTTGCTTGTTTATCATAAGTTAGTTAGATGAGATTTCTAAATAAAACTTTTAAATCTATTGAGAAGTGGGAGTTTCATGTAAACGCCCACACGCGTGGCTTGCATGTGCGATTTTCATAAGTTCTCTAGAGATAGATATAAAATGAGATAACAAAAGAATTTGAATTGGAAGCGGTATGGTCCTAGTGAGTATGCTAATTCTAAGAATTCATTTTCTATTGTTAAAAATGTGGTCATTGCTTAGACATCACCTCAAGTACAACTTCCCACGAAGTCCCTTCTTGTGATAGTGATGTGGTCTAGTAAGGTCCAATTGTTAATTTCATATATCATAAGGATAAGTTGACATGGATTGAAATTAAGCGACTAAAGGTATATTTTAGTGCAGTCGGGGGTTCATGTGTAAAGTCCACACGCGTGGCTTGGATGTGGGATTCCTTGGGCGATTGGAGGTTTCAATTAATATTGTTTTATCAAAGGTTACAATATTATTGTTACAATTATGTGCGATCGTATGCTTATGTGTTTACATTATCGTTTCGATATGTCTCTTACACCGATTATCAATATGCTCGCACAAAATCCGTTATCCGGTCCAAATTTTATCGAGTGGAAGCGAAACATGGAATATGTTCTTATCATTTGAAGAACACATGTTTGTTCTCACTACTCCTAAACCCGATGCCCTTATCGACGCGTCGACTAATGAGCGGCGAGTCAGCGGACTTTGGAATAAGTCAAACAATATGGCTAAATGCTATATGATGACTACTATGTCCAAAGGCTTGCGATGGCTGACATCGATCGATGGTAGACGCGATATTTGGTCAAGTCTCGAGAGTAAGTTTGGGCGATCGGATCGGACGATCCTTCCACACAATGAGAGAAATCTTGGCGTGTAAGATGGAAGAAGGAAGTTCGGTCCATGAACATGTCTCCCACATGACTCATCTCATGGATAGTCTTGATCAGTTGAGAGGAGGTATTGGCGGCGAAGCTAAGGTCGATATCATCCTCAATACACTGCCCAAGTCTTTTGAGAATTTTCGCGTGAATGCAATCATGAGCAAGACTGAGTATACACTTAGTCAGTTGCTCAATGATCTCGTGGCTGCGGAAGGAGTTATGGGCAAAGGAGCACATGCTCTTGCTAGCACATCTAAGGGCCCAAATTTTCCGTTGCAAAATGGAAAAAGAAAAAGGGGCACCAAAGGTGGTAGAGGCAAGGGAAATAGTGGGAGTAGACTAAGTGCCCTATGCTCAAGGCTCAAGGTACGTCGTTTGCTTTAGTAACGGAAACATGTTTAGCAACTTGTTCTACCCATTCTTGGGTAGTAGACACGGTGCTGACCGATCATGTTTGTTACACCTTGCGTGGGTTCTGCGGACAAGGAGCCGAGTAATGGCGAGATAACGATCTCCATGGGCAGCGTGGCGAAAGTCGAGGCCGTTGCGATCGGAGATGTTACTTTATGTTTTGAGAGAAGCAGTTTAGTTTTAAAAGGCGTTTTATATGTGCGGATTTTCGTGGAACCTTGTTCTGTTTCAAACTATTTACTCATGGATATTACATTATTTTTGATAGTGGTGTTTCTATCATAAGAAATGATGAAGTTATACGTGTTGGCACTTTATATAATTCGCTTTATACTATTTCCGCAAAACATAATACCTAAAACTATGTTGCATCTTCTTCAAACCCTAGAAGAGAAAGTTTTCTTCAAGAAGATGACACCACATTTCTCGGCATCTTAGATTAGGTCACATCAATCTAAATATGATCCAAAGGCGGCTAAGAATGGAGCGTTGAGTAATCTCACGATTACTCCATTCCGATCTGCGAATCTGTATAGAAGGTAAGATGTCGACCGGACCCTTCAAAGCCGGGCGGTTATAGAGCCAAAGAAATGTTAGAGTTAGTCCATTCGACTGTGTGGACCGATGTCCACACAAGCTCGTGGAGGGTACGAGTATTTTATCACTTTCATTGACGATTACTCAAGGTACGGATACGTATACCTGCTTCACCGCAAGTCTTAATGCTTTGAGAAATTCAAAGAGTTTAAGGCGGAAGTGGAGCGAAGCTTGGTAAGAGTATCAAGTCATCATGGTCCGATCGCGGTGGCGAATACCTCGAGAACGAGTTCATGGACTATCTAGTGAAGTATGAGATTACCTCCCAACAAGACTTCACGGGCACACCACAAAGAAAATGGTGTGTCGAGCGAAGAAATAAGACTCTTTTCGAAATGGTTAGATCAATGATGAGTTATGCAACATTGCCTATTTCGATTCGGGGTATGCCTTAGAAACAGTGACATACTTGCTAAATCTAGTACCATCCAAGTCGATCGAAAAGACCCTTCGAGTTGTGGTTTGGCGCAAGCCCGTTTAAACCACATAAGGATATGGGGCGATCCAAAGACGTCTTTGAACAAGAAGGCGACAAGTTGGAGACTAGATCCGACGCAAGGTCGTTTATTGGATATCTAGAGGAAGCGAAGGTGGTTTATTCTATAGTCTAAGGATCGGAAGGTCATTATTAGCACTAATGCCCGATTCTTAGAAGAGGATTATATGAAGAATCATAAGTCCAAAGTTGAAATCATTCTTCAAGAATTAGAAGATGATCGATTCCGCCACCGACAGGCGAAAGTGCGAGATGTCGAGTCTAGCGGGAGGATCAACACCGATACTTCAAGAAATTGAAGTGGGTCGAGTTCCACTGGAGATACCGACCGTACAAGTGGTACCTACCCAACAAGTTGTGCAAGATAGAGAACCACAAGTTTCTGCACCCACCGTTGCCATAGTGCCTGTAGAACCTCGTCGTAGTGGGAGGGTTGTTCGTCAACCCGAGCGATTTATGTTCGTGGGAGAATCTTCGGATTTAGTCCCAGGAAACGAACAGGCAATAATCGACCCATGGACATACGGAGGCAATACAAGACATTGATGCAAGATCATGGCACACCGCTATGGACTTAGAAATGGAGTCCATAACGGCTATGGATGTATATGAAAGACACCTCTACCGGATGGCAAGGAAGCCGTAGGCGTAAGTGGATATACAAAAGGAAGAGATATTCGATGGAGAGGTTTCGCTTTTAAAGCCGTGCTTGTGGCGAAGGGTACACTCAGTTGAGGGCATCGATTTCGATGAGACCTTTTCACCTGTAGCAATGCTCAAGTCCATCGTAATTCTCCGACCATAGCAGCCCACTTGAACCCAGAGGTTTGGCAAATGGATGTTAAAACCGCTTTTCTAAGCGGTTACCTTGAGGAAGGTAGAGACATCTATATGCAAAGAACCGAAGGTTATGTGGTAAAGGGTGAAGAGCATCTAGTATGGAAGCTTAAGAAGTCCATTTATGGACTTAAGCGAGCCTCCGATCATGGAACTTACGCTTTGACGAGGTGGTAAAGTCCTATGGATTTACCCGGTTGCCTAGCGAGAGTTGTGTGTATCGGTTAGATGTCAACGGTGATGTGGTATTTCTTGCACTTTATGTAGATGACATTCTTCTAGTTGGCAACAACGTGAAGTCATTATCGGCGTAAAGAGTTGGCTATCCGATCGGTTTCAAATGAAAGACTTAGGAGATGCAGCGTACATTCTTGGGATCGAGGTTTACCGAGATCGCAAGAAGAAAATGTTGAGCTTATCTCAGCGTCTTACATTGATCTTGTGATTACTCGCTTTAGTATGCGCATCGCCAAGAAAGGATTGCTACCTTCGGACATGGCGTTCCTTTATCTAAAGGGCAATCACCTATGACCGCGAATGAGATAGAGGAAATGAGACAAGTTCCATACGCTTCCGCCGTAGGAAGTCTCATGTACGCAATGCTATGCACGAGGCCCGATATCTGCTATGCGGTAGGCATAGTAGCTAGATATCAATCTAACCCTGGACAAGCTCATTGGACTGCAGTAAAGCATATACTCAAGTACCTGAAAAGGACTCGAGATTATAGACTAGTTTACCATGCGGATAGTCTAATGCCTTTGGGTTATCTGGACTCGGATTTCCAAGTCGACCGTGATGAGAAAAGTCTACCTCGGGCTATGTGTTTACCTTGGGAGGTGGAGCCGTATCTGGCGAGTGCAAAGCGGCGATGCATTGCGGACTCGCCATGGAAGCCGAATATGTAGCCGCCGGAGGTCGCTAAGGAGGTCAGATGGTTCAAGAACTACCTCATGGATCTAGATGTGGTACCGGTTTGCCAAGAGTATCATGGTTTCTCGTGATAACTCGGTGCAATGGCAAACTCGAAGGAACCATGGATCCACAAGGCAACCAAACACATAGAGAGAAAGTACCATGTCATACGAGAAAACGTTAGCGTTAGGACGAGGGACGTTAACCTAGCGGATCCATTCACGAAAGCTCGCCGCTATAAGTCTACGTTGGGCACGTTAGAGGACTTGAATTGCGCTAGATGGCACCGCTAAAGCTGCCGCAATAAGTCTACGTCGGGGACGTTAGAGGACTGAATTGCGCTAGATGGCACCCACTTAGAAAGGATACTTTTGTATAAGTGGGAGAAGCAAAGTGATGGTTTTGTTTGTAATAGCTAGTAGAGACACATTGTATACTAAAAGTTTGCTTTAGTATAAGTGGGAGATTGTTGGATTTGTATACCGAAAGCATTTTTGGTTGAGCTTGTATACAATGTTTCTGTTACCGCTATTACAATCTCCTATCCGAAATGAATACTTGATTGCATATATCGTGTCCCCTTATCTCATATATAAGTTAGATCATACGGTGTGTAGAAGATCACGAAGTGCCGTATGATTGGTCAAGCTTAATGAGATATAAAAGTTTCACGATTGAGACAACTTGAGGACGAGTTGTCGGTATAGGCATGTATAGATAAGAAGTGACTTGACTTGGTTGCTTGTCTATCTTTGGTGCGTCTCGACGTATTGAAGGATCACGATGAGATAAGTTCTTCTATCTCGACCGTCGTGAAGAACCAAGATCTCGGTGACTTACGATGATCTAAACCTCGATAAGGTATTAGGTGAGTATGAGTTCTTGACCATCACTTTGACTTGTTATGGGTGAGGGTTATATGTTCTAACCCAATATTCTCTCGCATCTTGGGTGGTGGCGGTGCTTGTATGTCATGCTAGTTATCAGACGAGTCACCGTATCCGTTTAGGATGATGGCGTCCCTTAAGGAGCTCAAAGGTTTATTGTACTAAACCCCGCAGGTTGAGTTAGCTCAAGTACAATAATAAGGTTGAGTGGTACTACTTAAGGAATTAAAGATATTAATTTTTTAAGCGATCGTAATGCTCTAAATAATTAATGGACGTTCGATATCTTAAATACGGGATTCGTAATGTCTAAGTGCAAGCTCGACTCAACTTGGTAATAAAGGGTAAGTCAACATTTATTCTCTAGTGGCATGAATAAATGTTTATAAATTAATTTATGTTCGGGTGAACATAAGATAATTAATTTATTTGAGGCCCATTTTATTCCTTGCATTTGATCCACGGCCGCCCGTCCAGGCCGTAGCTTGGAAGGAAAAATCGTCCACTATTGCTCTCTATGGAAAGATTTGATTCTCTTTATCCTATAAGGATATTATTATATTTATGGGATATGCATAGATCATTTCCATATAGGATTATGGTAATAATCATTTCCATATAGGATTATGGTAATTTCCATATGGGATTATGGTAATTTCCATATGGGATTATGGTAATTTCCTTATGGGATTAAGGTAGTGCATTATAAATATGAGGTAAGAGCTTAAATCTATGCTAATGATTCATTATCATCATCAAATTTTCGTCCAACACATAGAAGTGTGTGAGAATTTCGAAAATATCATAGAGAGCATTGGGTGTTTTTCCAGAGCATTCTCCATAGATCGTCCTCACTCGACGTTGGAGATTGGACAACCGGGATACAATCCAGAAGGTCAAAGCACGAGTCTCGATCCATTCCGCCTCGTCAGATTCAAAGGTAAACACGAGAAAACACCAACGTGTTGCATTTTTTTTATAGGTGCATGCTAGGTATATAATCAATGTATGGTGAATCAGCGTGTTGACGAACATAATCAATTGTGGCATGAGCAGAACCAGCGCTGGAATCAATATAATGATTAGATGATCAAGCGGAATCAGCGCATGGATGCTCTTGAGGCCCAGTGGAACGCGTGGACTATATTTCATGGCGCTCCTCCTCCACCACCGCCGTCTGAGCAATAGTGATTCTTCACTATTGGAGTGTATGTGTTTTTTATGTTTTTTTTGTGCGTCGTTTGGTTTTTGTTGTTTTGCTTGTCTTTGTTTGCTGTTTTTGTAGGTTTTGTTTCGTGCTTGATGCCCCGTCGTTCCGGTTCTTCGCTTTCAGGGAAGTCGTCTCTTCTATTCTCTTATATAATTTTATGTAATGAGGACCTTGCCTGTTTTAAGTATGGGGGGTTTTATTTTCTGTTTTGTTCGTGTTGTGTCGGTTTCTATTTCGTTTTTGTGTTGTCCTTAACTTTTTGTTTGAATAAGAGATAATTTTATGTTCTTGAAATAAATGGTGCGTGAAGAATTGTGATTTAAATTGAATTAATTATGTTTTGATCTGAATTTATTTCGTCTTGGTATATATGGTTCTTAGTGTGATGAAACTTATGTGTCAACTTGAACTGTGGGACATGATTAGAAAAGCTGTGATTAGACAATGTGTGTGATCGGTTGTCATATATTTCATACATGGGACCCTTTTTCTTGTGTGATTTTTCCATAGTAAAAAAAAGAAAGAAAAGAAAAGAAAAGAAAAAGAAAATCATTGTTGTGATGTTTGAAATAAGTGGGCTTAAAATTCGAATAAGGGGCTCTACCCCTCTTGCTTGTGTTGTCTCTCGAATTGAGACTCTATGCGATGGGTATAGATATCTACGTTAGGATACTCGAGTGTACTACTTGAAGGTTTCACCTAACGATTATTGTCCTATAATCGGTTTTAAGTGCCACATGTTTTATTATTTTTATCTTTGGGATGTCTTACATGAAAGGGAACCATGTGAGTCGTATATTGATTTCTGAAATCATATTTGAGTCGAAGCACAGCTATTCTTTGATAAGTCACATGTTTGGATTGATGAATGAGGATTATTGTATTGAGAATCATATTATTAAGACGCATTGAAAGGATGAGAATATGTGATTGATTCTATTTGACGTATTAATTCGATGTGTACCATTCTTTTCAAGAAACTAAAGTTTGCTCGAGGACAAGCAAAGAGTTAAGTGTGGGGATGTTGTTTTGCATGTTTTGGTTATGTTTTTCCTTGTTTGTTTTTGACGATTTGGTTCCTTTTTGGTTTATATTTGAATATCTTTTATTGGAATCATGTTCGTTTTCGTTTTGTGTAGGGAATGTTCGCGTTTAACCATTTTATGCATAAAAAGCGCACCCAAGCGCCGGACTTGGCGTAGCCGGCGCTGGGTGCGCATCGTGTCATGAGGAAGCAAAGTGAAGACCCGCGTCCCGCCGAACGCGTCGACCGGGTTCGAAGTCCAATGAGCGCCGCGTCCGATCTTGGCATCGTTCGTTATTGGGCGGCCTAAGTAAGAATCGCACGGAGGCGCCACGTCCGCACCGGGGCTGCCGAAGACTCGTAGGGCTCCAGCGTCCGCCGGGTGCCCGAAATGAAATTCCTCCCTAGAGCTCGCGCGTCCGGCGCGGCGCAAGTTTTGAAGATCGTCCAGAGACTCCACGCGTCCGGCGCTGGCATGCGTCCGGCGTTGGCCTCCATTTCCGAGGGCTCGCGCGTCCGGGCTGGGCTAGTGGCGTTTCGCCTTGTTTTTTAGCATGCGCGTTCGGCGTTGGGCTCGCGTCCTACGCTGCGCGTGAATTTTCGGGCGTTATAAATATGTTTTAAACGCTGAAAACTCGAAGTCACAATTCATTATTCAGTTTCTTACTTTAGTTCTTGCGCATCCTTCACACGAGATTCTCTCTTCAAGTTCTTCAAGCAATTCAAGTATTTTCTTTGCTCTTTGAATTGAAGATTATTAGTTGTAAGGATTATTATTAATAATAATCCTTACAACTAATAATCTTCAATTCAAAGAGCAAAGAAAATACTTGAATTGCTTGAAGAACTTGAAGAGAGAATTAACTAGACGCATCTGTTGTTCGTATATATTATTGGATTTCTTCTCCTGAACACTTTATTATTCAATTCAATCGGTTGTTCTTATTCGTATGATTTCTTATCGCTTTCTTCTATGTTTTCGTATTCCTTTGATGTTGATTTCTATGTTTTGGTGATGATTGATGCTGGTATTTATCTAATTACTCTTGTCTTTCATTTAATCTCTTCGAATTATGTCTAGGGTTTATCAAATTGGTTCCGTGTTCTTCACTCTAGGGTTTAATTCTTGTCTAGATAATTTATTTGCTTTATCAATTTCCGCCTAGTTAATTCGTCTTTCTTTCCTTAATAATTCATCGCCTAGGTAATCTACAGTTTTTAAGTGACGATCAAACAACTCTTTGTGATTAGAATGTTTAGGAATTTAATTGCTTTCATGTGGTAACTTTGTAACGCCCTGTTAAGTTTTCCTTGAGAGACGACTCAGATTAGTTTGCTCGCTAGGACGACCTCGTTAGATGACGAGGGACTTTATTAGTGATCTTTTTAGTCCAACACTTAATTTCGATGATTTAGCTACAATAAGGGGAGATTAGTAATTTAATTTTTTATGTCATTGCGAAAAACAAACTATGCATTTAGTTGAACTGAATAATGCATTTAAATGAACATAAAAATACATGCAGTCGAACACAATAATTCATGTAGGTTGGAAGCGCGCGCCCAACGTACGCCCCGCGCCCAGCGATCGCTCGTGGTCGCAATGCATTTTTACGTTTTGTAAGATGCATGAACATGTTATGTTAAATGCATGTTTGCGCTTCGTGCCAACATGCAGTTTTATGTTTTGTTAAATGTTGTTTTATATTTTTCGACAGCAAATCTCTCATCTATCATTCTTCATCAATTCCGTCGTTTCTTTTCCCGGTTAATCGATGAATTTCGCGGTAAACCACTGACATAGCCACCATAACTCTTGATTCTTCAATCCTCTATCAAATTCATCTTCTATTTTTTTTCTCAGAATCAATCAATTTTTTTCTCAATTTTTTCTTTCTTTCAAAATCTGTTGTTTTTTTGTTCTTAGTATATATTATTGCTACTGTCCGCCTCGTCGTCACCGTCCATTGCCACCGCCGTCGCTGTCACCGTCCTTTGCTGCCATTGTAAAGAAATGAAGAAGAAGAAGAAGAAGAAGAAGAAGAAGAAGAAGAGGAGGAGAAGAAGAAGAAGAAGAAGAAGAAGAAGAAGAAGAAGAATGTTGATTTATTTTCTTCCCATTTTGTCCTTTGCGAAAACTAAAAAAAAGAAAAAGAAAAATGAGATGCCACATGTCAGTTTGTGGTACGGCCATATGTTCAAAATATATGATCTAGATTGGGTATTACATACTATCGGTGACCGAGTACTACGGGAACCCAACCCTATATATATATATATATATATATATATATATATATGAGTAGATTTAAATAAAAATCTTATTTAAAGTGAGAATCATTTTCAGTTATTAGATCGGGAAGATCTACGGTGATACATCAATTTGGTGGATGAGTGCATTGTGCATCACCCGGGTTCGAATGCTATGAGAATATTTTTTGTTTAATGCAATAATTTTCATAGAGAATACATTATTTTTATGTTTTTAGGATAACAAATATTTTATAATAACTCACCCCTATATATATATATATTTTAGCAAAAGTAATATTTTCCTAGTATATAAGTAACAGTTCTTATCAAGAAAAGTGATAATTATTTTTTCTATTTTTATTAAAAAATTACAATGCCAGTAAAGATAAATATTATTCTAAACAAAAATAATATTTTTTATAAATTAAAGTGAATGAATCGGATCTAAAATCAGGTTAGAAAAGATCTGCGCTTACGTGAGTGCGCCTGTATTTATTTTATTCAATTCGATGATATAGTGGAGCCGAAAAAAGAGTGTGATATTGGGTCAACATCGATTGAAAGCCTAATTATTAAACAGCCCAAATAGTAATCGAATTGCGTAAGAGACAACGTTGATTAGTCAATAGCCACCAACAGATCCTCGCCGAGGAATTTACACAAACGTTAGGGGCCCAACTGCAATTTTCGGCTTATCAGAAACGACGACGCATCTGCTGTAAACACACACACCAATCTCCATAATTCGAGAATCTAGCAAAACCCCAGTGCTCACCGTTTCATCATTTTCTGTCTTTTCTCCACTACGAAGATCCCGAAATCAGCGACGGCGATGAATCAACTGAGACGAGATTCGATGAAATGGAGCCGCCTAGTTGGAGGTATCCGTCCGCCTTTCGCCGCCGCCGCCGCCGTTGCGCCGAAGCCGTTCTCCACCGAAGCATCCACCGACGATCAGTTTCTTCAAACCCCATCCACTGGTTCTAATTTTTTTTTTCCACATTTCTGCATTTCTTCCGATGTCATTATTTTAAATTTTTTTCCCTACATTTTGCTCGTCTCCATTTTTTAGGAGGTAGGGTTTAGGGCTCTGGGGATTAATTGCTTTTATTGTTAATTATAGGGAACTGTCTTTGGAATTTCTTTTGTTTGTTGTTTTCTGTCTTGTGCTTTCATTGAGTTAAAGACGTTTTGGATGAATTGATAATATATGTTTTCTGTCTTGTGCTTTGATTCTGAAGTGTATTATTTTGATTTCTATGCTAAGAAGACATTACGCGTTTAGCTGATGCTTTGATTGTGAAATAAGTTCCTTGAAAGTAGTTTAGAGGTCTCTTATCAACTTTCATGATGTTCGATAATATTTGTCTACAGTTGATCTTACGAGCGATTGAATGGTCTTCAACATGTTTGATGGCCTGATGTTGAGATGTTATTCTCTCCTTCCATTTTCAGGTGTAGTTTATGGGAGACTTCTTGATATCACAAAGCATACGTCCAAGACTGATATAATCAATGTGCTGGATGCGAGCAATTTGAGTCCGGAGAAGATCAAAGTTGAGTACAATCGAGGGTTTCTTCCTTTGTCAATGTAAGGTTCTCTGCAGAATTCAATATCTAGAGCTTCAGTTTGGGAAATAAAATAAAAGTAACGACGTGCTCAAGAATATCTATGTTTTCTTGTTTCTCTGACTGGAGATGGTTAAGTATCGTGACATTGGTTTTATCATTTAAATGACAAAAAGTTGAGTCTGCTGTCTGCCGATGAACCGTCTATTAAGTTTTTCCATGATCTTTTGAGTGTTTTCTCATGTGGTACAATCAGCCGTCCACTCCACCCTGCCACTCACCCACCCACCCCAAAAAGGGAAGAAAATAAATGAACATATGCAAAGTTGCAAACTGATAAGAATGATTTGAAGGTGTGGTTGCTGATCTAGTGAATGACCATGCTGTCATTTAATAAACGTGATTCATTAGTAAACATTATCTCCGAACTGATCCTCTGGAAACTTTTGTACCATTGGTCTAAATTTTGTAGGCTGGTCGAATTTCCCTCCATATCATCTTATGATGCTGCCTTGAGGTCAATTGGTAGGAAGGGCCGCTTGTATAATATAAGAAGGGTACTTTCTTATATGCTGCTGTATTTTTATCTAATTCTTTATTTTTCTTTTAACTTTTTTCTAATTCATTTTTGACCTGATTGCAGGCCGATAAATCTGAATGGGATGCTGGTACACCTTATGATGGAAAAGCTGTGAGTACTTAGTTGCGATGTCATGCATACTTTCTCAAGGGCTTATGTTTGAGTTTAATGAATGACTGTGCTTCGTTTTCTTATTTCTGTACCTCACAAAAATTGAGTATTTGTTTAATTTTTTTTATCTATTATTTCAGATTATACTACTTGGGATCCCCCGCAATGCAGCTTTTGATGATGTTGAGCGCTTCCTTTCTGGTTGCCAGTACGATTCATCTTCAATTCAGATTTCTGTCAGGTTAAATGCTATTCTTGTTCCAT
The DNA here is from genome assembly GCA_036937905.1 of Salvia rosmarinus. NCBI lineage: Eukaryota > Viridiplantae > Streptophyta > Magnoliopsida > Lamiales > Lamiaceae > Salvia > Salvia rosmarinus. The sequence continues at coordinate 84,366,105 of CM072816.1, read as the reverse complement.
CAGAATTAATATCTGAAGGCGGCTAGTGCTCTTCTGTTTTATGTATTTCACTGAAAGTACTTCGACTTTGGTTGATGATGCAGACTCTCAAATGAAGGCCCCATCAGAATGGCACTTGTTCGTTTCCCTTCCCAAGCTCTGGCCATGCATGCTTATATCACCAAGAACAGAGGCTTCTGTCTCAATAATCAAATCACGGTGCAAGTTCTCTATTAGTTCATTTTTTTGGGGTTCTGCCCGAGTTATATTTTGTTGGCAATTGTTTCAGTTTTGTAGTTTTGTTCTGCACAGAGAAGCGGTCAACTCTGCTAAGTTATTTATTCCGTTCATGAAACTGTTATGCGATCTTGTTGAGGAAACAATGTGTTTCTTGTTAGAGCATTATGTTGGTAGAGTCTTGGATCTATTTTCCTTGGACTGGCATTAATCTTCTTCGAGCCATAAATATTCTTGTCAGAAAATGAACAAAAGTATATAGTTTCCATAATTTGTACGTACTATAATGTTTCCGTAATATTCTACAGTATTGCAGACTTTATTGGATCTATGGATTTGCTTTGTCAAATAATTGTTTCAGCTGCGAATATAATATCAAATATATGTGACCAATTATTGTGTAGGTCGACGTTGCCTGCACGTCTCATGCAATGTGTAGGTGCGCCGGAACAGCTAAATTCACTAAGTCGATAATCCTCTCTAGACTTGTTTCATGCGATGTTTATCTCGATATGAAGATCGTGATCATGCGACGTTTTAAAAAAAAAAATAGTATAGGGTTCGTATAATAAACTTTTAATATTATAAAAATTATCATTTTTACTTTTGCTTGGGGTGGTGGGACGTCGAATGCACCCTTTAGATGCTCTCATAAATAAGCCACTCTTAGTGGCCCATTCGATTCTTTCGTGTTCTTTCTTTTATTTGAATCAACAAATGATAAATGCTATATGTTGTCATGTTGAGTGGCAAAATTTTGCTTGTTAATTATGGATTCAAATTGTACCAATGCGGCTAGATTATCATGTGCTTTTTTTAATGCCATGTGTTTATTGACAACAACAATTGTGATTTGTGAGTGTCTCAAAAATTCCAATTCTACCAATACGGTTGAGACATAATTTGTCTATTCATAAGTAATTACAAGTATCTTCACAAATACATTGTGACACGATTAAATATATTTTTTCTAAAGATAATTAGAAATTAATTTGGACGCAAAAAAGTATTATTCTATATATATATAGAAGTATATAGATGGTTCACGTAGGAATATAAATATTTATAAGAAATTAGAAAGTTGTATTGAATGTATAAAGTTGTTGCACTAAATATATAAATTTGGTGCAACAATTTTATATATTGAATTTGATGTAATAAATTTATATATATATATAGGGGATGATTCCTGTGAGAATGAAAATAAGAGTAGTAAATAGGAATAGATATGTAAGTCTAACATATCTTTCATATTTGTGTAGCACAGTCAGAATTACTATGTTGCACATGTTAGTTTAGCACATGTTTCATCTCTCGTAGCACATATACTATATTAGTTTAGCACATCTTTCATTGCAGCGTAACATAAGAAGGGTTCTAGTGCTGCACAGTAATCCGCGTAGCACACAAAACAAAAAATTGTAACACAACCGAAATTAAATCTCAATTATTGATCCAGCGAATCAAAGGTCCAAATTCATTATCTTTTCCTACCTGATCCATCTCCTATATATATATATATGGGTTGGTTATAAGAGGAACCATCCCTAAGATGAGAACTAAAAACTAATCTATACCTTGCATTCCATCTAATCTAACGGTGAATATTTAATTTGTGCATTAATTACAAAATCCCTCTATAGTTTTCGGCAGTTTCCAAAAAAATGGATTTAAGGGTATTGATGTAATTCAAAAAAAAGGCATACTCCACCCCATCTACCCGTCCCCCTAAATTAACGGTTACTGACAATCAATTATCATTTTTTGATGTTATTTTCTCTATCTTCTTTACTCTCACTAAATTTGCAAATATCCATGTTGATTCGAAAAGATAACTTTTTAATCCCACATTAATCTGTTGCTGATTTTTTTTTCAGAAACTATATCTTTAAATATCTAAACCATTTCACGTCAATGCGAAAGGAATTTATTTATCTTATGCAGTTATTTATCTTGTGCATATCCTTACTCAGATGATGCATATCCTTGCCTAAATGATGCATAGGAAGTTATTTATCTTGTGCATATCTTTTTAACCTCAAAATTTTATGCATATCCTTACCCAAATGATGCATAGGAAATTATTTATCTTATGCGGTTATTTATCTTGTGCATATCGGTAACACATTTGTGCATAAAGTTATTTATCTTGTGCATATATGTAACACGTTTGTGCACAAAGTTATTTATCATATTATATTAATCACAGACTAATCATTTTATCAATAAATAGATGCAAATTCGAACTAAACAAATATAATTATGAATGAATGAAAATAAAAGAAAATATAATCAAACAATGAGAATCATTTTTGTTTATAAAAAATGTAATAAAAGAAAATCTAATAAAACAAAACTGTAATCAAACATGATGATGCCAGCCATTTTTGTTTATCAAGAAAAAAATTGACGAAACCATTAAATTTTTATTTATCAAGAGAAAAAAACGGTGAAAATAAAGCATTTAATGAAAAAAGATACACCAATATTTGATGCAATGAATGTGCGTATCTAATTCCCTTCATTAAAGCTACTCACCCGTTAAAAAAATTAAAATGACTTAATTATCCTCAATTTTAAAATCAGAAAATAATATGAACCATTAGGATTTTAGTCATTGACCGTTAGATGTGGTGAAATCAACACTCATTATTAGTTCTCATTTCTCAAAATACTTATGGTTCTCATTTGATCCATCCCCTATATATATATATATACCAGTATTTCATGATCGTACTCCATTTTTCAAATTAAATAAAAAAAGAATATTTCCCACAAGTTTGGCAAACACAATGGAGGGGAACAAATAAAATTTACAAGTTTTTGCAAGATAAAATTGACAGTAATATTTAACGCACAGGGGAGTAATAACGTCAGACGACCGAAAATAAACGCTCCATTCGATTTAAGATTTAAGAAAACAAGTTGTAACTGCAATAATCCAGTGATAATTTAACCAGCTTTTAAGAAAAAAACAAAACTCACAGTATCTCTTCTATTGGTCGATGACTTCAGAGTGTAATTGAAATTCTTTGCTTTTGTTTGTGTGTGTGTGTGTGTGAAGGTTAGAACCTAGAAGGATCTTTTTCTTTACATTTCTTGGAAATGTTTACTCTCTAATTTCTGGTGGTCAAGACTCAAAATTACATATTTATAAGATTGGATTATCAAGGATTTTTTTGTTTTCCTTTCCTATATATTTTATACGTTAATTGCTTGTCAATGGTTAATTATGAATTTACATGCTCTTAATCTTCCAATGTTGGTTGGTATACATGTACGAGAGTGGAATGGATTGGAGTAGAAATAGAAGAAAATCTAGGATACCCTACATTCCTCCGAATGGAAAGATGTGTCGAATGTAATCATTAATGATACAGACAAAAAAATCAAAAAGGAAAAGAGTGATTAATATAAGAATGAAATTGCCTTAACCTTACAAATTTTCAACGCCTCTAATCAACGGTCTCTTTCTCTTCCTACACTCAATTATGCATTATGTATAGCCGGCCAACCACTTTCTTGATTTTATTTTGCTTGCTCTATTTTGTGCTAATCTCACTCCAAATTTCACTAATCTCATATTCAATTCAACAATTTTATTTTATTTTAATCTTAAAGTGTTTTTTTTGTTTGTGTCAGGTTTTGTTTATTGGATGTCCTAAATCCATTATTCCTGTTGACAATTGACAAAGTTGCATTTTTCTTGTCGGATTTTCCAAAGAGTAGAAAAGTTTTCACATTTCCCCCTCTCTGACCTCTCTCTCTCTCAGTTTCTTGATTTCATTCATTGATTACTCCAGATTCTTTGATTCTTGAATAACATGGAAAATTCAAGGACAAACAATCAAAGAAGACGGAGTTGGACTCCATCTACTATGCGTAGAACACTGTGGAGTAGCACTGAAAGTCCCACAAAAGATTCTCGATCCAACGACGATCAGAAAGGCGTAAATGTGCAAGTAGTTGCGCGATGCAGGTAAGTTTTTCTCATCTTCTTGCACAAAAATGGTGTACCTTCTGTTTTGGACGTATGTTTTAGGCTGTGTTTATGTTCGCATTAGGCCTCTGTCTGAAGATGAGATCAGAGCAAAAACATCCTTAGTGATTTCGTGTGATGAGACCAAACAACAAGTGATCGCTACTCCAAACACAGGCAGCAAGCAAACAGATAAAGTTTTTGTGTTTGATAAGGTTTGTTTTTTGTTCAAATGATGCAATTATATGATAATGCAGCTAGTTTATGAACTGAATGATGTATCAAGACTTGATTTTTCTGCTCTTTTTCTTGTGCTTGTTTAGGTGTTTGGCCCGAATTCGAAGCAGAGAGAGGTGTACGATGATGTCGTTGCACCCGTCATCGCTGAAGTCCTCGAAGGCTACAGCTGGACCATCTTCGCCTACGGCCAGACGGGGACGGGCAAGACCTACACCATGGAAGGTGAAGGACGAAAACACAAGGTTTCTTCCTTTTTTATCAGCTGAAAAAGAAGTGTTGCAATCACCAAATTTGTTGTTTAACATTATTTCTCCGTTGTAGAATGGGGAGTTCTATGAAAATGCCGGTGTGATCCCAAGAGCCGTGCAGCAGATATTCGACGTGCTGGAGAGGGAGAGGGCCGACTACAGCATGAAAGCGACGTTTCTTGAGCTCTACAACGAGGAGATAACGGATCTCTTGGCACCGGATGAGGCCAAGAGGCCGTTAGTACTAATGGAAGATGGGAAAGGTGCTGTTTTTGTTAGGGGGTTGGAGGAGGAGATTGTGTGTAGTGTGGATGAAATTTGTGCGATTTTGGATAAAGGGTCGTCTAGGAAGCACACGGCTGAGACCCTCGTGAACAAGCAAAGCAACCGGTCTCACTCGATTTTCACCATCACAGTCCAGATTAAGGAGCCGAGCACCACCGATGGATCGGAGATGATCAGGTGTGGCAGGTTGAATCTTGTCGACCTTGCTGGCTCCGAGAACATACTGCGTTCTGGTGCACGAGAGGTCTCAAAAACGCTTATTCTAAGTAGTGTTGAAGTTTTATATCCAAGATTATAAGTTTTGAAAAGCCTTTTGTTTTGATGATGCAGGTGAGAGCAAGGGAGGCTGGTGAGATCAACAAGAGTTTGCTTACACTCGGGCGTGTAATCAACGCATTGGCTGACAATTCTACGCACATTCCATATAGGTGTGCCTTGTTTTTGTCAATTTTAATGAATGCTGCAGTATGTTGTCTGAAAAAATTAAGGGATAAGATTAGCCTTTTTGAATGTCAGGGATAGCAAGTTAACTAGGTTGTTGAGGGATTCTTTGGGAGGGAAGACGAAAACGTGTATCATAGCAACGATTTCACCATCTATTCTCTCTCAAGAAGAGACGCTGAGCACTCTTGACTACGCGTTTCGTGCTAAATGTATCAAGAACAGACCTGAGGTTCGTGCATTCTTGTTTGATGTTTAGGCACAAAGTTGGTTTTTAGGTGAAATGAAATGAGCTCGGTTTGATTTTTAGGTGAACCAAAAGTTGATGAAATCGACATTGATCAAAGATCTCTACACTCAGATAGATAGTCTAAAACAAGGTAAAAAGGTTTCTCATGTTTCAAAAAATAGAAATGCAGTAACTGAGTTGGGTATGTTTTGATTCTCTCGCATCAGAACTGCGTGCTTCGAGGCAAATGAATGGTAGTTGTGGTGATAGGCATAGTGCAGACGCATTGAGGAAGGTGTGTAGCCTTTATATTACTACTGAAGCACGTTTTTTATTGAAACAAGCGGTTGAAGATAGTAGTATTTGTTATGAGCAGCAACTGATGGAGCTGCAAGAACTGTACATTTATCAGCAGCAGCTAAGAGTAGATTTGGAAGATAAACTACTGAGCACTGAGGTATATATATATAATATTGCTGCTGTTACTTGTTCTGTTTTTCCTAGCCCGAAACGAGTAAAATAGTGTACGTTATGTTTGAATCCAGAGAGAACTGACAACGGCTCGACAATCTTTGTTTAATCTTGAAGATCAATATCAACAAGCAAAAGACATGTGTAGAGATAAGGACACTGTCATATTCGATCTCATTTCTTCTGGTAATCAAGAGGGCGTTTCACATTATTTCTTTGCGTCATTTTCTCGAATGCAATCTCATTCTTCATCATATATTAATAACAAAGCACATTGCTAAACAATGTGCAGGAAAAGAACTAACAAAGAAAGCACTTGAGCTTCAATCAGAACTTGAGGGCGCTGCATTGGACGCGTCTACCTTGTTCTCCAAAATTGGTTCGTGTTTTCTTCTTCAAATGTATCGTCACTTTTTTCTAATGTTGTGTCAGATAAGTGACTAGTATTGGCTCGTCTAACAGAACACAAGAACTACATAGAAGAAACAAACAGGCAACATGTTGAGAATTTTTATTCTCAATTAGTTCAGCAGCTTCAAGAGTTAGATGAAGGCATCTCGGCCTCAGCTGCAAGCCAAGAACACAACTGGAAGGAGATCCAAGATGATACACGATTATTTCAAACTTCAAAAGCGAAGGTAGCTTATAGAAACTCTCGAGTGATGTCCCTTCTTTGTTTTTTCTCATGTAGGGTGTGAATCTTGTATTTTGATGTGATATTTTAGGCGATAAACGAGCTATTCAAACAGATCGAGCACCTCAAAGAGCTGTATGCATCCGGTGTCAAGAATTTGGATGGTTCAGCTCAAGAACTGTATCAGAAGTCTCAACTGGCCCTCAGTAGATTGAGCTCCGAGCTATCTGCTCATTCTTCATGCATTTTGGATGTGAGAATCGATGATAATATAGTGAGACTTACGTGCTTTTTGCTTCCCCTGCATTAACTAATCCCTAACCCGTTGCAGCTTGTGACTAAGAACTCATCAGATGCTGATGCTATTAACAATGGTCTGAAAAGTAACATGAACAATCTCGGATTGAGAATAGATGCATTTGTAAAGCAGCAGCAGGAGGTATGAACAAAAACTTTCTGTTGTTTTGGGGACAAAATCCCACACTGATCATGTATAAGCGTGCTTGATGATGTTGTGAATCGACCCTTTTTCATCAGAATCATGCGCGAACTTACCATACATCCAAGTCCATTTCGAGTAGTCTTGTGAATTTTTTCAAGACTTTGAGAGTTTATATTTCGAAATTGACACTCATCGAAGAGGATTCTCGAACTATTGCCAAACAGAAGATGCACGACTTCACGACAAAATTTCAGGTAGTCTAACTGCAAGAATAGAGCCTAAAATGTTTCCCTACGGCAATTTTAAATTACTATAACTCACTAATTTGTTTACTTACTTTTTTATAGGAGTTCTCTCTTGCTGAAGAAAAGCTTTTGTTGGAACAAATGGCAGAACTTTTGGCAAATTCAAGTTCCAGAAAGAAGAAAATGGCAAGTATTATTACAATGAAATCTCATCTCCAAATCTTTATGCATAAAGTCTGGCAAATATGAAACGAACCAGGGAAGTTCGTAAATTACACAGGAATAATCACAGACAAATTTATTCTTATTTCTGTAATAATGTTACTGCGTGCTTCTGTTCTTCAGATACAAGCAGCAGTAGACAACGTGCTAGAGTGCGCAACCAACAGTGGCGAGAAGCTAAATCAAGAAATATTGGACATGCAAAGTGTAACAGTTGATGCCGAGGGAAAGTGGAATGGTTTCATTGACACTACAGAAAGCAAATATGTAGAAGATTCTGCAGCTGTGGAAGCCGGGAAGTGCACTCTTGAAGATGACCTTCAATGCTGGTAAACGCGACACAATCACATTCCTCTTTCCTTTTAGTTTATTTTATGTAAATGTGTAGTAGTTTCATTGCAATCTTTTGATGCATTATATGTAGCATGAGAAAGTTGGCTGAGGTTTCACAACATCTGAAACTGTCTGAAGAAACCCTCTTGGATGAGATCAAGAAGAATTTTGATTCGGATGATTCTCTCATCAAGTAAGCTCATTTAGTGCCTTTTGACAGTATATGATTGAGGTCATTTTTTTTAGTTATACTTACAAATTCTTCCATTTAATTTGCAGGGATGAAACAGCAGCGAATGAGAAAATCCACACTAGATTTTCATCCATTGCAGCGTCATTTCTTGAAGAAACGGATGATGCGACGAAGAATTTGATGTTGTCTGCAGAAAGTAAGAAGAAGCCACTGTTCACTTACAACCATATTTTGCTATCTATATATCTCTGTCTTAGCTTTCTCTTATCACATTGTAATCTGCAGATCCTCTTCGACTAAACCACGAAGCATCAGAGAAGGCAGATCTCCTGAGTGCTCGTTGCCTCGTCTACACGAAGCAGACAAGCACCATCCACTCCGAGCAAGTTGCTGAGATTTCAAGAATAGCAAGAAAATCCCTTCTTGATGACTACTTGGTAAGAGGAAAAGCTAATCGTGTTTCTTGACTTTTTTCAGCTCTTCATCTTTTTCGACTAGCCATAAATGCAGAATTACTGATCAAAAGCTCAATCGATCTGAGAAAACACTGAATAATCTTCTATACCTCTCTCTCTCTCTCTCTCTCTCTCTGAGCAGGTGGATAGTTCCTCGTGTCCAAGTCCGATAAAGAGAGACCTCGTTTTGCCAAGTAGAGAACAAATAGAGAGTTTGATCAATTTTCAATCACCCCAAGGAGATCATGCAGTTTCGAGTTAATCAGCCAGAAATTGCATCAACTTTCTCCTCATCAACAAATGTTCATTCAAATATATAGGCAATTTTAAGATATATATACATGAAATTTGATGTCTTATACCACAAAACGAGAACGATCATGTAACTCATTCTCTTCAATCACAAGGACTTGTGTGCGCTCTGGCGCACCGTACACGCACACACAAGTCCAAAATTAGCTAAAAACACTAAAAAAAGTTATGGATAAAGTATTTCTTTATTATTTGTTTTCATATTGATCTGGGCTTTTAAAATGGTATGAGAGTCTAGATATTTATTAATAAATTATATTTATTTAATGCTTTTAAGTATTATCCTAATGGATGAGACTCCAAGAAAGTTTTTGGATGCGGACTCTTGTCCGAGATACAATGCATAAAAGTTTTATCTCCAAAAAATGGAGAAAATAGGAGAATGTATGTGAGACGTTCTTAGGCGGACTGAGAATTGTTTTGAACGTTTTATTCAAAGCAACCAGATCGAACAAGATATTCAGTGTCCACACAAATTTGAGGAGAGCATAGAAACTTGTCTTGGTCAACGTCCAACTTCAAAATGTATTGAAAATCCTGGAGAGATAACTCTCATCCGCCTCATAATTGATGGAGCTAAGAAACAAAAGAATAGCATCTACTCCTAATTTTTAAGAAATTTCACCGAATTCTTCAAATTTAGTGGAACTGCGGGAAATTCGAAACAAAATAAAGTATTATGGCAACAACCTATATGGTGTAGCTCAAGAATTGAGCAGGATATCTATGAGACAAGAGGAAATCTTAACTCCTACAAGATATCCAAAATAAAGTTTAAAGCTTAGAGCAACAAAAACCAATTTCTTCCAGGCCAAGGAGCAAGAACAATTGGCCAGGAAACCCACTTATCCATAACCAGTGGATAGGGACAAAAAAATAAACTCAGTCAAAAGAGGTTACAAGGAAAAGATCATGAATAATCTTGAAAGAATTGAAATAGAAGATCTACATGAGTCAACATATTTTTTGCTAACTTAAATACAATGTATCTAAAGAAGAACGAGGATTATGTAGTTTCTAAAGAAGAACCATAGGTCCACCTCAAGGAAACCCATCGGTGATACTAGAAAGACATAGGTAAGAGTTTCAATCAAGACCAGAGCATCAACTTCATGAAATTCATGCATCAGGGGAGGTTAGAAGGAGATTGAGGTAATATCCAAAATATTAGAGACACCAATCAGAAAAGCCACCTTAGATCTCATTCATCCATACAGACTAATTCCCGATCTCGATGAAGTTTTTTTATAAATCGAGGAAATATTTTTTATGATTGAGGAACATCTATGAAGATTGCCGCAACAATGCTTGATCTTGACAAAGACTTATTTATCATAACAATCGAAACTAGCTTGACTGTGTAGTGAAGATTGTATGAGAAGATCTTGCCGCGACAGAAATAAATTGTTTGTGAGTGATACTTACATAGAAATTGTAAGGATCATAACAATTTCGTTCAAAAGCTAGTTCATCGAAGAAGGTTATTTCTAAGGATTTCACAAGGAAAAAACAAAGAAAAATGAGAGTCAACATAAGACTTATTATTGTCTAGAACAAGAAGCACTCAACAAAATCATGAAGTTTTTCACTCTCTATCAACACAGAGAAAAGATAGACGGATAGACTATCATGAACATTTTCTTCTTGAAATTTCCTAGCCCATGGAAGGAAATGTTTATCCGAGATCATATCCCAGGTAACCCTGATATTACGGCAATGAGAATGTCCTATGTCTACTAAAATATTGGCAGAATTTTGTCAATAAGCTACAATTCAACGAATCTCAAGAAAATTGAGAAGTATCAACAAGTCAGTACCATTGGCTTGTGACAATGTTGAATTACCAACAGAGATCAAATGAACTCCCTTATGGCCTAGAATGAGCATGAAGAATAGATTCCAACCTTAAGCCAAGGAAGAAAAATTTAGAAAGAGTTCGTGGAAATAAAAAACTATGTAGTCACAACAGAAGGTCAGATCCTACAAGACTAGAAAAATAAGTGAACCAATAAGAAGCTGACTCTCATCTCAAGGATCTAGTTCTCAAGGACGAACTCCAGCGAAAACGAGTGTCAAGTGTACCCATACCAGAGCAAGAAAGTTTAAAAGATTACACTGCTGGACGTTTGATATAAAATGACATATTTCCATAAATCGTGTGGAGCATAAAGATATAAGAAGTTTTTCAAGTCTACACTAAAAATCGACGATGTTCACTACTACCTAGAATTAGTACAAGTATATCAGTTCGAAAATATACCCTCAGATGAGGGTATATATGAATAAGAAGATGTCTTTAGTGAAGAGAATGATATGATGGATATTCAGAATCAGATTCCAACTGAAGGAGAAGCATACCATCAAAAGTGTAATGGCGAACTGGAATTCACCAATCGAACAATCATATCACAAAATCTGATGGATAAAATCATGAAGAAAGGCATGAGTTCGTGAGATACAGGCCATGAATTCCCAAGATCAGCAGTATATGAGAACAATCACCAAGAAACACCTTGATATAAAGTTGATCGGCATGATAGTCCTGGATTTCTAATCATGGTGAGATCAAAAAGAGATAAACCATGACTTGTTATTAATTATAAATAATTAATGGTATCTTAGAGTTCGATGAATAATTTATTACAAATAGGGAACACCCCAGTAATTACATTAGGAATGCTAAAATTTTCTCTAAAATTGATTACAAGTCATATTTTTACCAAATTCATATGGAAGAAGGGATAAAAAGTTCACAACCTCCTATACTCCACAAGGACATTATGTTTGGAATGTCATGTCAACCGGACTCAAATATTTCAAAAAAGGATAATATTTTCAAAGATTATTTCTCTTTTATATTTTCTATATGGAGAAAAAGGAACATGTCAAATGTTTGGAAATTTTTGCAAATGTCTTTTACAAGGATTGACTGTGTGAAAAGAAAATCGCCATTTCTACCCGAAAAGTGAAATTTTCGGATATCGGGATTGATAAAACGTGGATCATTTTGCAAGATCATATTGTTCAGAAGGTGCAGAAATTCCTAAAAGACTAAAAGAAAATAAACAACTCTAGAGTTTTCTTAGAGTTGTTAACTTTGCGGAAATATTCATCAAAAGATCTGTTGGATTTGTATATTGAAAATAGATTAGTTGAGCTTATATACAATGTTTTCTATGTTAGATTTATGAAAGCATAATGGTTGTGCTTGTATACAATGTTTCCTATTACCATTATTACAATCTCATATCTAAATTATTTACTTGATTGCATATGTTGTCCCATTATCTCATACAAAAGTTAGATCATACAGTGTGTAGAAGATCACAGAAGTCTGTATGATTGGTTAAGTTAGTTAAGATATAAAAAGATCATAGTTGAGACAACTTGAGGACGAGTTGTCGATATAGGCTGTAGTATAGATAAGAAGTGACTTGACTTGGTTGATTGTCTATGCTGGTATGTCTTGACGTATTGATAGATCACGGTGAGATGAGTTCTTCTATCTGACCGTCGTGAAGAACCTAGATCTCGGTGACTTTATATTGATCTAAGCCTCGGTAATGTTTTAGTTGAGTATGACTTACCGACCATCACTTTGACTTGTTATGAGTGAGGGTTACATGAGATAACCCAATATTCTCCGCATCTTGGATGGTGGCAGTGCTTGTATATCATGTTAGTTACATGTATCGAGTCATCGTATCTGTTTGGGATGATGACATCCCCTTAAAGAGATCAAAAGGTTTATTGTATTAAACTCTGCAGGTTGAGTTAGCTCAAGTACAATAATAAGGTTGAGTGGTACTACTTAAGAAATTAAAGAGATTAATCTTTTTAAGCAGTCATAGTGTTATAAATAATTAATAGATGTACGATATCTTATATACGAGGATTCATAAGTCTAAGTGCAAGCCCGACTTAACTTCAGTAATAAAGGGGTAAGTCAGTATTTACTCTTTAGTGGCATGAATAAATGTTTATGAATTAATTTATGTTCTAGGCTGAACATAAGATAATTAATTCATTTTAGGCTCATCTTTATTCCTTGCATTTGATCCCCGAACTGGCCCATCAAGGCCTTTACTGCATGAAATTTTGTCCACCATATGAGAGTCACATTGAGACTCTATTCTTATTAATGTATTATTTTAATACATCTCTTATATCTAGATAGATATTATCTCATATTATTAGATATCAAAAGATAATTATTTTAGATATGAATTATCTTCAGGGATTGAAGATAATTATTGTATTTATTAGATATGCAAGGAACTTATCTAAATAGGATTCTAGGAACACATTATAAATAAAAGGTGAGACAAAATCAGATAATCTTAAGCAATACAATAATTTTTGAAAACCATAGTGTATCACATAGGAGGTGAAATTTTGCAGTATTCTCCATAGATTGCTCTCGCTTAGTATTAGAGAATAGCATACGGGATACAATCCAGAAGATCAAAGCTGGAGTCCGCAATTGATCTGATATCCCAAAATTTTGTAGGTAAACACGAATAAACATCTATGTGTTGCAATTAAGTATATAGGTGTATGCTAGGAATATAATCAATGTATGATGAATTAAACATTCAAGATATATCATCAGGAGCATGGGTAAAATAAGATTTTCCTATATTCTATTACCACTATTCTGATCTTCTATCTGAATTATTTGTTAATTGCATATGTTGTCCATTTATCTCATACAAGAGTTAGATCATACAATGTGCAGAAGATCACATAAGTCAATATGATTGGTTAAACTTATTGAGATATAAACATGTATCTCAGTTAAGACAACTTGAGGACGAGTTGCTATAAGATGCAATATATTTAAGAAGTAGCTTGGCATGATTGCTTGTCTATGTTGGTATGTCTTGACTTATTGATCGATTACAATGAGATATGTTATTCTATCTGACCGTTGTGAAGAATCTAGGTATCAGTGACTTAATAATAATCTGATGCTCAATAAGATTTTAGATGAATAAGAGTTGTTGATAATCACTTTACCTTATTATGAGTGAGGGTTACATCGGATAACCCAGTATTCTCCGTATCTTAGATGGTGACACCATCAAAAAATAAGATGACCTACAAAGAAAAAAGAGGCATGTGACCATGAGCTGGAAAATATCCACCGTAAAAAGAAAATGACATGGTTGAGTAAAATACCATGAAGATTCTGACTAAATGATAATGACATAAGTGAAAATGAGTGCTCTAACTCCATGATCGGGACATCCCGGCTGAAAATAATAGTTGATGGAGCAACATGAAAAGACCATCACCAAAAGAGGTTGTCAATCACCCTCACAGAGAAAATAAAGGGACCTAACAACAAGTTGATTGTCATTTTATGATAATGGAAGATTAGGCTCCCATCTTCAAGGGAAGGCAAACTGTCACAAAGTAAAAGAATCAAGACAATAATTCAAGTTGTGTAATAGATCTTTACATAAAAGATTACAAAAGAAAGCTAAGATCATCGTATATTATCTCAGCTTTTTTCAAAATAAAAAGTGTAATAGTTCTGAGTTTTTTCAAGTCTTTCTTTACTTTTTTCTTGCATGTGTGTAGAAAATTCTACTACCATAAATAGCTAAACAAGTTTATCTCATTCCAAAAGAATATATTCTAATGTATTAGATATAATATAATTCCTCGATAAAGATTTAGGCTTTCACTCAACTTTATAGTTTTATTCTATATTTTCTTTCGATCTACCAACAATGTCTACGTCAGTAACCATATGTTGTGACATGTGGTTGGACGTTGTCCATAAAATACGGTAGATACAATAAAAAAATATTCCAATGTTGGTTGTTGTTGAATAAAGTATGTGTATAGTAGTCCATCGGTAGCGAGTGTGTGGTTATAAATATTCGTAAAAATCATAAAGATCAGACGAACGCAATCCGACGTTATACCGTTAAAAAGTATGAAGTTAGTTTATGATTGAATACACTTTGTATATCAAAACATGTTGCCTATAATAGAAATACATGTTTGATCTCCATAACGAATGTGAAAAATAGTAAAAGAATATGAATAGTTGAAAATTTCATTTGCAGGGTAGTTGTGTCGAAAATCAAGAATTGAATAATTTTCTTAATTTTTTTATATAAACTAGGTTATTTTGAATTTAATATATTGTATAACTGTGAATTTTGTCTCCTATGCGCATATAATGCTGATGAGTGCATAAAACACATGCTCCGATTTAATACTTCATTCGTCCATAATAAGTGTACCACTTGTGGACAACATGTGTTTTAATAAAACTATTGATGGATGTTGTTTGAGTCGAGAAAGGGTTACACTATATGAGTGATTGTGAGGTAATAAGGAGTGATGATTTAAAAAAAAAGTGATACATTTTTCTTAGACGTCGAAATAAAGCAAGTATGATACACTTATCATGGATAGATAGTTTATTTTAGATTTGGCTCTTCTCAATAAAATTGTATGGTTTTTGACATTTATGTATAAAAACTACGTTAGTTCTTGCAGCTATTTATGCATTTCATTGGAAATGGCTTAGGTCTAATAGACTTATTAAAGATCCGGATAAGTTGAGTAACACATAGTTTTATGTTAGGTAAAATCAAAGGCAATAAAAATAAATATAATAGTAAAATCACTTAAATTTAACTTAATTTTTTCCATTTGAGATATGATATACTCTCTCCGTCCCACCCAAGATGGCCTGTATTCATTTTTGGGTTATCCCACCCAAGATAGCCTGTTATCTTTTTAGGAAATAATTGTCTCTTCAAAAGTTGTTGAACCTACCTACTTTTTATCACTTTAATCACTTTATACCCTTCTCCTAAATAACTGTGTCTAAAAAAATAAGCTGTCTTGGGTGGGATGGAGAGAGTATTAAATTTGGTATCCTTTTTCATTTTTTTTTATTTCCTTCATATTTTTTCTTAAATTTCAATTTTGTATACTTTACTTTAGTTTTGTAATCATTAACCAAGATTTATTCCATCCAGTTAGGATAAATATTTAATTTTTATTATTTAATTTCACTTTTTTATTAGTTAATAATTTATTATCAGGATTGATAAATCAAAAGTTAGGCTATATATTTGTTTTAATTTCAATATTTTGAAATAAAAATTTTAAGTATGATTCATAATATTATAATAAATTTATTTCATAAAATAAATTATTAAAATAATAGATATAATAGTGAGACGTGGTGACACACAAAAAATTGTGGAACACTAGGTTGCATCCATATTCTTTTGGCTTATCTAAAGTTTATTTAGGCTCCAATAATGAATTAAAACTCACATACATTTTCTAAAATTTTATATCATGAATTACTAGCTTCAGTAGTGAGTTATATATGACTCAACAATGATTTTAGTGGTATCCAGCCTCTCAACCCTTGGACTTAGGATCAATTTGTTATACGCTATTTTCGTTCAAATTGTTCTCGCATGTGATTGAGCTATTTATTTACATTCTTCAACATGGTCCAATTATTTAGATATAAACATATGTCAAGTCATAATAGTTCATTAGTCAAATAAAATAATTTATATGAATTTGAGAAATGAATTCTTTTGTATGTTTGATTTGTATATTGAAAGTAGAATAGTTGAGTTTGTATACAATGTTTTCTGTTACCACTATTACAATCTCCTATCTGAATTGTTTATTTGATTGCATATGTATGTCCCATAATCTCATACAAAAGTTAGATCATATAGTGTGTAGAAGATCACAGAAGTCCGTATGATTGGTTAAACTTATTGAGATATAAAAAGGATCACAGTCGAGACAACTAGAGGACGAGTTTTTGGTATAAGTTGTAGTATAGATAAGAAGTGACTTGACTTGGTTGCTTGTCTATGCTGGTACGTCTTGACGTATTGAGGATCACAGTGAGATGAGTTCTTCTATCTGACCGTCATGAAGAACCTAGATCTCATTGACTTTACGTTGATCTAAACCTTGATAAGGTTTTAGGTGTGTATGAGTTACTGACCATCACTTTCACTACAAGAATTTTGGTTATAGATCACGGGGAATCCCCGTGGTCTATTACAGAAAAACCCGTGGTCTATCAAGGTATGGTCTATTAGGGCCGGATATAGACCACGGGGAAATCCCCGTGGTCTATCACAATATAGACAACGGGTAAATCCCCGTGGTCTATCATGTTATAGACGACGGGGGCCTTGTAATATACAATGGATATTCTCCGTTGTCTATAGCATCATAGACAACGTGGGTTTACCCGTTCTCTATGTTGTTATAGACAACGGTGTTCTAGCTTTATACAATGGTTAAACCCCGTTGTCTATTGTGTTTTGGTATTGTGTTTTAGACCACGCAGACATCCCCGTTGTCTATATATTAATAGGCAACGGGGAGAAGCCCGTTATCTATTCATCAGTCAACGAAATAAATTTATTTATTTATTTATTTATTTATTTGTTATATAATTCAAAATACATGTTTCTGCCATTAAAAAATAATAATACAAAATAGATATAAAATATATATTGTCTCATAAATAGAGAAATCAAGGTACAATACATAAACGTTATATACCGGAAAAATCCTCAATTAACAATTGTAGCACAACAAATATTGTCTACCTAGCTAATTAAATTCGTCTACAAAACATCAATTTCACCATCTTGAACCTTTCATTTCACCACCTTTGCTCCAACATCAATCATCTAATTCGCCTATCCATCTACATGTCAAAATAAGATACAGTAAGCAACCTACAAGTCGCCGGTGATGATTATATTAGTGGAATGCTAGCACTGGATATCACGCATCCCCACGAATAATAAAAATCGACATTTTCTATATGTTGAATGTAACAAAAATATCATATCAAATTCAAGGTCCTTAGAATTGTTTAAATTTGAAGATACCTCAAAATCAAGAAGTTTTGAAATTTGTAAAGGAAAAATTAATACCAATGGACGAGTTAACTAAATATTATGAACAAAATGTGTGATTAATAATAAGTGACATCTAACACAACCGTTGGTAAAATTAAAAGGTACAGATATTTCAAATGAGGCAAACTCACTCTGGATACCGAATGTTGTCACGGTGTGAATGCTTTGGAGTTCTATTATCGTGAACACCGACAACCTAGACAAAAAGATATCTTCATGCTTTACATTAAAAAAAAGGCAGCTAATCTATCCTCAAACTTAATATTTATAAAAGTTAAAACAAGAAACTTGAAATAGTTTCAGAGGTAGCAACTCAGGTGCACAATGCAAAACGAACAATTTGTGTACTAAGGATTAAATGTGACAACATTCACAAAAACAAAAGAAGAATGGCATAAATGAATTACTAATAGTTCCTCAAGCATTTTTAGTAAGCTTGTTGAAAACCTTCTCCGGATACATCTCTACCGGTATTTAAGCTCTCTGTCTGCACAAAGCATCCAATGCAAAAGTTCATTAATAAATAATGAAAATTAATCACCCAAGATAATGAAATTGTTGAAATCTCCCATACCTTCTTTGTTATTTTGTCAACTTCATCGATGTACACAATTCCTCTTCGAGTGCTCAATATCGAAGTCAAGCACGGAAGGTAATAACGAGTAATGCCAAATGTTTTACGGAACATCCAAGCAGGGAAGCATAAAGGTTATCAAATATCCCTAATCCCTAAAACAATCAACAATGTTTAGAGGAATTAAAAGGCCTTACAGTCCCATACAATTTCTTGAATTCATCAAATTCACTACCATCAACAAAATTGTAAAGATTTTTAACTATATTTCTACCAATAGCCAGTGCATGCAGTTCATCTACAAGATAAATCCATAACTGGGAAGGTGTGATCAATCAATGAGTCAAAAAGCAAAATGCGTAACTTATCAATATGAAATAAAGGTCAACTTCATTGCTAAAATGAGTAAAAGATAGAGATAAACTTCATGACTTTACCTTGAGCAAAATAGTCTCGAAACACCGATGTCCCGCAATGAAAGGATGCACCACCCAAGTCTTCAGCAGAAACTTCTTCTCCAGTAGCAGCCTACTAAAACTTCAAGTAAGTCTCTTTAAAAAGGTAGGCGTGCAAGGAAAACTCTGAACTATATAATATCAAAGCCCATAACAAGTACAATAATTTCAACACATGCTATACTTTCTCGAAACTATTAAAAGGTTAGAATTAAAGCATTCGATTACCAGAAGTTCTAACTAACCTTTACAAGTGGAGGTCCAGCAAGAAATATTGTTCCATTCCCTTTCACCATTACACTTTCATCGCCTATAGTGGAATATAAGCCCCACCACCGTGCAGAGCCAAGTACTAATGCAATCGAGGGATGCCTTCCACGACATGAGAGCTTGATTATAGAAGATCCGACCAAAATTTTCCTTGTCGGGAAAGATCTCACTGCTTTGGAAGGTAAGCACCTCCACTATCCACAAGATACATACAGTGGTAATCTGCACTTAGCAAAGCAATCTTTGTGCCCGAGATGTTTTTGATAGTGATGGAAAGACGTCCCCTTTCACGGTGGGGTCATTGACAACAAACATACAAAGCTCCCCATGCACCGGACCAAAACCAAGAATTATTCCACCAGATGGCAATGGGTCATCATATAATTCATGGCCGAAGCTAAACTTACGAGGATAGGAAATCAAAAAGACTATCCAATACCAAAGCAAATACAAAAGAGTAAAACCAAGTGTAAGTTCATCCAGCAATTGATCGTGATCGACTTCTCAAACTAAGCATGCTAATCTATCATTGTCATGCTCACTAGCAATCAAGCTAATGCTAAACAAACTCAGCAGTCTTCGAAAGGAATACAAAAATCCATCAATGACTTCCATATTATTTGCATTAGTTTATTAAATGTTTTCCCTAATTTCCTAAAAATGCTCCGAAGATTCAAACAGCTAACATGATTAACCATTAAAGCAAAGCATGAATCTCACACTTTCTTCAACAAGTAAATAAATACATGTAATACATCAATTTAAATCAAAGATCATAAGAAAACAAACCTGAGACAACTCAAGGAACGAAGAACCAGGATCAATCAAGCGATCAATTCTATCTCTAGGAAGGAGCTTATTCCTACTACTTCGCTCACGCCTCCAGTCCTCCGCCATCCATCACCTATTTCACAAAATATCGCTATTTTCAAGAACGAACGCACGCAGAGCATCATATACACACCCCAGAGAGAGAGAGAGAGAGAGATGCGATGCTGAATATGCGAGTGTAGTTGAGAAATTAGGCCTTGCATGGCTTCAGAGTTGCGGGCATAGGACTCGGAGGGTTTAGGGCAGGCGGGTGAATTGTGGCGGCGCCGCCATGAAATTGATCTGCTCGAAGCGAGTAGCTGAATTCTTCTAGCCAAGTTTCAGTAGCATTTCGATTTGTCTCTTCTCTCTACACTTGTTTAGCTTCAGTATGTGGTGTGGTATGGTTAGGAGGAGTATGTGCGTGAGTGGGTTCTTTGTGAAAAAATGTATGGGTGTTCCGGTGTGTATGTGAGTTGGGAGAGAGAGGGTCGGCGGTGGTGGTGAAAGAAGGAGAGGAGGTCTGCGGTGGTGAAGGCAGAATGAGAGATGGTCGGCGAGAGTTGGTGGTGGTGGGAAGAAGGAGAGGTAAAGTCGACGGCGGTGGCGATGGCGGTGGCGAGAGAGGGAGGTCGGCGGTGGTGGAAGGAGAGAGGTCTGAGATCGCGAGAGAAGGGAAAGGAGAGTGGGGGACAATGGCAAGGGGGAAGGGGTTAAAGGAGAGGAGGCTGAGCGGTAGAAACAAAGGGATGGGGAGAAAACAAAGGAAAAAAGAGAGATGAGAGATTGGTTTCGGAGAGGTACCAGAGTTTGAGAGTGAGAAAGAGATTTTTTTTATTTTCTTTTTCTTTCATTCCTTTCGTGGCTAATGAGGCGATAGACCACGCACTTAATGACCCGTGGTATTTAATCAACACGAGAGAAAGACGACATGGGTTAAAGCCCGTTGTCTATAAAATTTTTGCGCTAATAGACCACGCGGAATGAACCCCGTGGTCTATAATATGAAAACCACACTAATAGACCACGCGGTTCTCTAGCCCGTGGTCTATAACCGTTTAAAAATATGGTTATAGACCACGCGTTTCACCACTCACGTTGTCTATGTCATAATAGACCACTTTAGTACTAATGTGCGTGGTCTATGACGTGTGGTCTATGAGCAAAATTCTTGTAGTATTTGACTTGTTATTGGTGAGGGTTACATGAGATAACCAAAGATTCTCCGTATCTTGGGTGGTGACAGTGCTTGTATGTCATGCTATTTACATGTATCGAGTCAACGTATCTGTTTAAGATGATGGCGTCCCCTTAAGAAACTCCAAAGGTTTATTGTACTAAACCCTGCAGGTTGAGTTAACTCAAGTACAATAATAAGGTTGAGTGGTACTACTTAAGAAATTAAAGAGATTAATTATTTTAAGCTGTCAAAATGATATAAATAATTAATGGATGTGAGATATCTTAAATATAGAGATTCGTAAGTCTAAGTGAAAGTCCGACTCAACTTCGGTAATAAAGGGGCAAGTAAGCATTTATTCTCTAGTAGAATGAATAAATGTTTATGAATAAATTTATATTTGGGCTTAGCATAAGATAATTAATTCATTTTAGGCCCATCTTTATTTCTTGCATTTGATCTCTGTACTGACCTATTAAGGTTTGTTGTTGCTGTATAATTCGCCCATCACCTTGTAGAGTCCCATTGTGATTCTGTTCTAATTCTTCAGTATCTATATATATATTATCTGATATTATTAGATATCAAAGGATATTATCTGATATAATTAGATGTCAAAAAATATTATCTGATATTATTATATATCAAAAGATAATTATTTTAGATATGTTTTATCTGCAAAGATATGATTATATTTATTAGATATGCATGGATCCTATCTAATTAGGATTCTAGTATGCATTATAAATATAAAGTGAGAGAAAATCAGAATATTCCGATTCACCTAATTGAGATTTTTGAAAATCTTGAAGGAAATGAAGAATGTGAATTTTTGCAGTATTCTCCACAGATTGCTCTCACTCAACTGGAGAATTGACATCCGGGATACAGTTTAGAAGATCAAAGCTGGAGTCTGCCATTGATCTATTATCCGAGACATTCGCAAGTAAACACGAGTAAACATCAACGTGTTACAATTAATTACATAGATGCATGATAGATATATAATCAATGTATGGTGAATTAAACATCCAAGATAGATCCAGGAGAGAGTAAAATAAGATTGTCCTACAATTGGTACCAGAGTCTGGGGTTTCTTGGCTCTGTTGGATTAATTCACGTTTGATTATTATTGTAGGAAATCTGATTTTAACCCTCTCCCGAGGATCTATCTTGGATGTTTAATTCACCATACATTGATTATTTACCTAGCATGCATCTACGTAATTAATTGCATCACATAGGTGTTTTCTCGTTTTCACCTGCAAATTTGTCTGACAAGGAATTGGATCAAGACTCGTGCTTTGGTCTCTCTGGACTGTATCCCATTTGCCAAAACTCCAATGCCGAGTGAGAGCAATCTATGGAGAATAATGCTGAAATTTGCCTCCTTCATTCTTTGAAAAGTTTCGAAAATTCCAACTATGAATAGTGTAGTTTTCGAAAGTTTATCACTTAGGATTAGCTTTTATTTTATTTTCTCTCACCTTATATTTATAATGCAACCCTATATCCTATTTGGATAGGATCTCTGCATATCTAATAAATATAATCATATCTCTTCAGATAGAGAGAATCAAAACAGAATCCCTATGGGACTCTAATTGAAGGGGACGAAGGCCTTGATGGGCCAGCCCAGGGATCAAATGCAAGGAATAAAGATGAACCTCAAATTAATTAATTGTCTTATGTTCAGCCTAGAACATAAATTAATTCATAAACATTTATTCATGCCACTAGTGAATAAATGCTGACTTACACCTTTATTTCTGAAGTTGAGTCGGGCTTGCACTTAGACTTCACGAACCCCGTATTTAAGATATCATATGTCCATTAATTATTTATAGCGTTCTGACTGCTTAAAATAATTAATCTCTTTAATTCCTTAGGTAGTACCACTCAACCTTATTATTGTACTTGAGATAACTCAACCTGCAGGGTTTAGTACAATAAATATTTTGAGCTCCTTAAGGGGACGTCATCATCCTAAACGGATATGGTGACTCGATACATGTAACTAGCATGACATACAAGCACTGCCACCACCCAAGATGCAGAGAATATTGGGTTATCTCATGTAACTCTCACCCATGACAAGTCAAAGTGATGGTCAGTAACTCATACTCACCTAATACCTTATCGAGGTTTAGAACAACGTAAAGTCACCGAGATCTAGGTTCTTCACGATGGTCAGATAGAAGAACTCATCTCACTATGATCCATCAATACGTCAGAGACGTACCAGTATAGACAAGCAACCAAGTCAAGTCACTTCTTATCTATACCGCAGCCTATACCGATAACTCGTCCTAAAGTTATCTCAATTGTGATCCTTTATATCTCATTAAGCTTGACCAATCATACAGACTTCTGTGATCTTCTACACACTGTATGATCTAACTTATATAAGAGATAAAAGGACATACATATACAATCAAGTAAACAATTCAGATAGGAGATTGTAATAGTGGTAACAAGAATCATTGTATACAAGCTCAACCAAAACTGCTCCAGTATACAAATCCAACAATCTCCCACTCATACTAAAGCAAACTTTTAGTATACAATGTGTCTCTCTACTAGCTATTACAAACAACCATCATTTTGCTTCTCCCACTTCTACAAAAGTTTTCTTTCTAAGTGGGGACCATATTGCGCAATCCAAGTCCACGAACATGCTCGTCGTAGACTTTTTGCGGCGGGCTTTTCATGAATGGGTCAACTAGGTTATCCGCAGTACCAATCTTCTCAATCAGCACATCTCATCGTCTAACGATTTCTTGTATGACATGGTACTTTCTCTCTATGTGTTTTGTTGCCTTGTGGGTCCGTGGTTCCTTCGAGTTTGTCACTGCACCTGAGTTATCACAGTACACTATGATACTCTTGGGCAAACGAGGTACCACATCTAGATTCATGAGGTAGTTATTGAACCATACCGCCTCTTTAGTAGCCTCAGAAGCGGCTACATATTCGGCTTCCATGGTAGAGTCCGCAATGCATCGCTGCTTTGCACTCCGCCATGATACGGCTCCTCCTCCCAAGGTAAACACATAACCTGATGTAGACTTTTTCTCATCACAGTCAGCTTGAAAATCCGAGTCTGAATAACCCAAATGTATTAGACTATCTGCTTGGTAAACTAGCCTATAATCTCGAGTTCTTTTCAGGTACTTGAGTATATGCCTTACCGCAGTCCAATGTGCTTGTCCAGGGTTAGACTGATATCTAGCTACTATGCCTACCACATAGCAGATATCGGGTCTCGTACATAGCATTGCATACATGAAACTTTCTACGGCGGTAGCGTAAGGAACTTGTCTCATTTTCTCTATCTCCTTTACAGTCTTAGGGGACTGCTCCTTAGATAAAGGAACACTATGTCTGAAGGGTAGCAATCCCTTCTTGGTGGTCTGCATACTAAAGCGAGTAATCACATTATCAATGTAAGACGCCTGAGATAAGCTCAACATTTTTCTCTTACGATCTCGGTAAACCTTGATCCCAAGAATGTACGATGCATCTCCTAAGTCTTTCATTTGAAACTGATCGGATAACTAACTCTTTACGTCTAATAACAACTTCACATTGTTGCCAAGTAGAAGGATGCCATCTACATAAAGTGCAAGAAGTACCACGTCACCGTTGACATCTAAACGATACACAAAACTTTCGCTAGGCAACTGGGTAAATCCATAGGACTTTACCACCTCGTTAAAGCGTAAGTTCCATGATCAGGAAGCTTGCTTGAGTACATAAATGGACTTCTTAAGCTTCTATACTAGATTTTATTCACTCTTCACCACATAACCTTCGGGTTGCTGCATATAGATGTCTCTACCTTCTTCAAGATAACCGTTTAGAAAAGCGGTTTTAACATCCATTTGTCAAAACCTCAAGGTTTAGGTGAGCTGTGGCCAGAAGAATTATGATGGACTTGAGCATTGCTACAGGCGAAAAGGTCTCATTGAAATTGATGCCCTCAATCTAGTGTACCATTTCGCCACAAGCCTGGCTTTAAAAGCCGAAACCTCTCCATCTGAATCTCTCTTTCTCTTGTATACCCATTTACTACCTATGGCTTCCTTGTCATCTGGTAGAGGTGCTTTCTCATATACATCCATAGTTGTTATGGACTTAATTTCTAAGTCCATAGCGGTGTGTCATAATCTTGCATTTGTGTCTTGTATCGCCTCGTTGTATGTCATGGGTCGATTACAGTCTGCTCATTTCCTGGGACTAAATCCGAAGATTCGCCCATGAACATAAATCACTCGGGTTGACGAACAACCCTCCAACTACGACGAGGCGCTACAGGCACAATGGCAATGGTGGGTGCAGTAACATGTGGTTCTCTATCTTGCACAACTTGTTGGGTAGGTGCCACTTGTACGGTCGGTATCTCCAGTGGAACTCGACCCACTTCAATTTCTTGAAGTATCTGGTGTCGATCCCTCCCACTAGACACGACATCTCGTACCTTTGGCCTAATCGGTGGTGGAATACGATCATCTTCTAATTCTTGAAGTATGATTTCAAATTTGGATTTGTGGTTTTTCATATAGTCATCTTCTAAGAATCGGGCGTTAGTGCTAATAACGAATTTTCGATCCTTAGGATTGTAGAAGTAACCACCTTTCGTTTCTCTAGGATAACCAATAAATAGCCTTGCTTCAGATCTAGCCTCCAACTTGTCAGCTTTTTTGTTCAACATATGTGCTGGACTGCCCCATATCCTTATAAGGCTTAAACTAGGCTTGCGCCCAAACCATAACTCGAAAGAGGTCTTATCGACTGACTTGGACGGTACTAGATTGAGCAAATATGCCACTGTTTCTAAGGCATACCCTCAGAACGAAATAGGCAATGTTGCATAGCTCATCATAGATCTAACCATTTCTAAGAGAGTCCAATTTCTTCGCTCTGACACACCATTTTGATGTGGTGTGTCCGGTGTAGTGAGTTGGGAGGTAATCCCAGGCATCGCACTGTGATAGTCCATGAACTCACATCGAGGTATTCGCCACCGCGATCAGACCGTAGTGACTTAATACTCTTACCTAGCTTCGTCTCCACTTCTGCCTTAAATTCTTTGAATTTCTCAAAGTATTCAGACTAGCGGTGAAGCATGTATACGTATCCGTACCTTGAGTAATCGTCAATGAAAGTGACAAAATACTCGTACCCTCCACGAGCTTGTATGGACATTGGTCCACACAGGTCAGAATGGACTAGCTCCAACATTTCCTTGACTCTATACCCCTTCGCTTTGAAGGGTCTTGTCGATATCTTTCCTTCTATACAGGATTCGCAGACTGGGAACGGAGTGACAGTTATTTCATCCAACGCTTCATTCTTAGCCAGTCTTTGGATCCTATTTAGATTGATGTGACCTAATCTAAGATGCCAAAGAAATATGGTGTCATCTAGCGAAGTTAACTTCATCTTCTTAAGGTTTGATGTAGATGCAACATAATTAAAGGTATTATGTTTAACAGTAATAGTATAAAGCGAATTATATAATGTGCCACCACAGATAACTTCGTCATTTCTTATGACAAAAACACCACTATAAAAAATAACTGAATATCCATATATAAATAGTTTGGAAATCGAAATAAGGTTTCGCCGAAACTCCGGCACATATAAAATATCTTTTAATACTAAAACTGTTCTATCAAAACATAAAGAAACATCTCCGACTGCAACGGCCTCGACTTTCGCCATGTTGCCTATGGAGATCGTTATCTCGCCATTAAACAACTCCATTGTCCGCAGGAACCCCTGCAAGTTGTAACAAACATGATCAGTCACACCTGTATCTACTACCCATGAATGAGTAGAACAAGTTGCTAAACATTTTTCCGTTAATAAAGCAAATGGCGTACCTTGAGCTTTAAGCATGGGGCACTTTGCCTTTCAGTACCCAGTCTTGCCGCACATGAAGCACCTGCCCCTCTTCTTTAGCTTTTTCAAGCCTCCGGTGGCAACCATGTTCTTGCTCCCACTGATTCCCTTGCCTCTACCATCTTTGGTACCCCTTTATCTTCTTCGACTTTTCAATGGAAAATTTGGGCCCTTAGATGTGTTAGCAATGGCATGTGCTCATTTTTCCATGACTCCTTCCACGGTCACGAGATCATTTAGCAACTGACTAAGTGTATACTCGGTCTTGCTCATGATCGCGTTCACGCAAAAATTCTCAAAAGACTTCGGCAGCATGTTAAGGATGATATCGACCTTGTCTTCGCCGTCGATACATCCTCCCAATTGATCAAGACTATCCATGAAATGAGTCATATGGGAGACATGTTCATGGACCGAACTTCCTTCTTCCATCCTACACGCCAAAATTTCTATCATTGTAAGCGGACTGTCCGATCCGACTGTCTAAACTTACTCTCGAGACTTGACCATATTTCAGTCGCGTCTACCATCGACTGATGCTGCAGCTGCAAGCCTTTGGACATAGTTGTCATCATATAACATTTGACCATATTATTCGACTAATGCCAAAGTCCTTGACTCACCGCTCATCTGCCGATGTGTCGTAAGGGCATCGGTTTGGGAGTAGTGAGAACAAACATGTGTTCTTCTGCGATAAGAACATATTCCATGTTTCGTTTCCACTAGATAAAATTTAGACCGGATAGAGGGTTTTGTGCGAGCATATTGATAACCGGTGTAAGAGACATATCTGAAATGTAATGCAAGCATATAAGCATACGATCACACATAATTCGTAACAATAATATTGTAACCTTTTGATAAAACAATATTAATTGAAACCTCCAATCGCCCAAGGAATTCCACATGCAAGCCACGCGTGTGGACGTTTACACATGAACCCCTCGATCAGACTAAAATATACCTTTTTAGTCGTTTAATTTCTATCCATGTCAACTTATCCTTATAACAAATGAAATTAATGATTAGACCTTGCTAGACCACATCACTATCGTAAGAAGGGACTTCGCGGGAAGTTGTATTTGAGGTGATGCCTAAGCAATGATCACAATTTTGACAGCAGATAATGAATTCTTAGAATTGGCATACTCACTCGGACCATACCCCTTCCAATTCAAAATCTTTTGTCATCTCATTTTAAATCTATCTCTAGAGAACTTATGAAAATCGTGATATGCAAGCCATGCGTGTGGATCGCCACACATGAAACTCCCACTTCTCAATAGATTAAAATGTTTTATTTAGAAATCTCATCTAACAAACTTATGATCAACATGCAAGCAAGCCCGCGCTGTGGACATTTACTCACAAGCATGCACCACTTTGTTTAGAGATCAAAAGTGGAGGTCTTGACATATTTAATTTAAAAATTAATATGTCGGGTTTCGCTTAGTCTTTTGTTTCAAAAGGTTTGCCCATGCAGATCACGTAATCCTAGCATGCTTTCTATAGAACTCAACATGTAAAACATGCTCGTAGAATTCTAAAACATGCTTCAAAACACGATAAATCTAGCATGCTTGCTATACGTATCCAATCACGAAAACATATTAAATGTTTATCTACGTAATTAAACATATATAGCATGTCAGATAATTTAAACATCCACGACATGCTTTGAACGATAAAATAAAATAAATTGCTCATCGCGCCCACTGTGGATCCTCAGATTTCGCCTAATTTATTACATAAATTTGCAAAGCATGATCTTAAAAAAAAAAATTAAACGGTCCTCGCGGCACGAGTACGGACGGACTCGTCAAAAGTTGATTTCAATAAAAATCAAAATGGGCCGGAACGATTGGAATGGGCGGGTCGGGTCGCAATCAAAACGGGTCCAAAAACGAGTGCAGGCTGAAAAATTAGGTTCGAGCTAAAAGGCCGGTCGGCCCATCGGGCCGGGCAGCGTTAGGGCACGTACCCATGCGCACGCCAAAGACACACATCCGCCGCCTACTCTCATCTTGTCGGCGACCGCCGCCCACCGTCCGCCTCGAGCCGCCGAGGCATCGAGCGGCGTCGCGACGGCCGCCGAGGCCCTCAAGGCCAACCGCCGTCCCTATCGGGACCCGCCGGAAGTTCAGGTACGCTTCACGCGACGGGCACCCATGCTCTGAGATCGCTCACTGTCGCCCGTCCCATCGAGAAGTTGCCATCGAGGGCGCCTGCGCGCATCGCACGCCTCGCGCGCCAGGCCTACCCGTGCACTTTGCACGACGGGCACCCGCACACTGAGATCGTGCGCTGTCACGCCTGGCCGATTCTACCGAGGCACTCGGGCGCTGCCGAGTGTTGCCGAGAGATGTTGTCGAGATATTTGCGTGCATCGCACGCCTCGTGCGACGGGCACCCGCGTGCGAGGGCCTGATGCCACGCCTCGTCGCGCGTACTTTCAGCGTCGAGACATGC
The DNA here is from genome assembly GCA_036937905.1 of Salvia rosmarinus. Taxonomy (NCBI): domain Eukaryota; kingdom Viridiplantae; phylum Streptophyta; class Magnoliopsida; order Lamiales; family Lamiaceae; genus Salvia; species Salvia rosmarinus. The sequence goes on along the minus strand of CM072816.1, from coordinate 84,336,550 downwards.
CGAGGCTTCCGCATGGAAAGCGCGTGTCCCTCACACCCGACTGCCGATGCTCGCCGATACCTGCCGTCCCATGCTGCTGAAGTCGTCCGCGCATGGTCTGCCGAGGAGACCTGCCGTCCGTCTGCCTTGTTCGCCCGCACGTCATGCATGGTCGTGCATCTTCTCGCGCGATGCGCTGCTGGCGTGCCTCCCGTCGCGCCGTACGACGGGACTCCGTCGTCTCATTCTTCATGTTCTTCGTCTTCGTTTCTCTTTTACAGATTAGATTTACAAGAAAAAATCCTAATCTAACCACAGATTTTCTCGTGGTGAAAAACAAAATCCGACAAAAAATAAAACGAGTCACGATGAACGACAGATCCACAATTAATTAATTGTGCACGTAATAATCAAACGTGAATAAATCCAACAGAGCCAAGATACTGATCCCAGACTCTAATACCAATTGTTGGGAAATCTTATTTTAACCCTCTCCCGAGGATCTATCTTAGATGTTTAATTCACTATACATTAATTATTTACCTAGCATGCATATACATAATTAATTACATCACATAGGTGTTTTCTCGTGTTTACCTGCGAATTTGTCTGACAAGGAATTGGATCAAGACTCGTGCTTTGATCTTCTGGATTGTATCCCATTTGCTAAAACTCTAATGCCGAGTGGGAGCAATCTATGGAGAATACTGCAGAAATTCGCCTCCTTCCTTCTTTGAAAAGTTTCGAAAATTCCAACTATGAATAGTGTAGTTTTCAAAAGTTTCTCACTTAGGATTAGCTTTTTTTATTTTCTCTCACTTTATATTTATAATGCAACCCTCTACATATCTAATAAATATAATCATATCTCTTCAGATAGAGAGAATCAAAACAGAATCCCTATGGGACTCTAATTGAAGGGGACGGATTTCTTAACAGTCCAGGCCTTGATGGGCCAGCCCAGGGATCAAATGCAAGGAATAAAGATGGGCCTCAAATAAATTAATTATCTTATGTTCTGCCCAGAATATAAATTAATCCATAAACATTTATTCATGTCACTAGAGAATAAATGTTGACTTACCCCTTTATTTTCGAAGTTGAGTCGGGCTTGCACTTAGACTTCACGAACCCCGTATTTAAGATATCGCACGTCCATTAATTATTTATAGTGTTCTGACTGCTTAAAATAATTAATCTCTTTAATTCCTTAAGTAGTATCACTCAACCTTATTATTGTACTTGAGATAACTCAACTGCGGGGTTTAGTACAATAAACCTTTGAGCTCCTTAAAGGACGCCATCATCCTAAACGGATACGGTGACTCGACATGTAACTAGCATAACATACAAGCACTGCCACCACCCAAGATGCGGAGAATATTGGGTTATCTCATGTAACCCTCATCCATGACAAGTCAAAGTGATGGTCAGTAACTCATACTCGCCTAATACCTTATCGAGGTTTAGAACAACATAAAGTCACTGAGATCTAGGTTTTTCACGATGGTCAGATAGAAGAACTCATCTCACTGTGATCCATCAATACGTCAGAGATGTACCAATATAGACAAGCAACCAAGTCAAGTCACTTCTTATCTATACTGCAGCCTATACCGACAATTCGTCCTAAAGTTGTCTCAATTGTGATCCTTTTTATATCTCATTAAGCTTGACCAATCATACAGACTTCTGTGATCTTCTACACACTGTATGATATAACTTATATAAGAGATAAAGGGAAATACATATGCAATCAAGTAAACAATTCAGATAGGAGATGATAATAGTGGTAACAAGAATCATTGTATACAAGCTCAACCAAAACTGCTTCCAATTTACAAATCCAACAATTATGTGCATAATAATTAATTCTAGATCTCTCGTTCATCATGGCTCGGTTGTTTGATTTTTTGTAGGAATTGCTTTTCACCACGAGAAAATCCGTGTTTAGATTAGTGTTTATTTTTGTAAATTATATCTGTAAAAATGAAGAATGAAGACAAAAAACACGAAGAATGACATGACATGAAGAAAACCCATCGCGCGGCACGACGGGAGCCAGTCGGACGCACGACATGCAAGGATAGGCGATAGAGCATGCTGGCGTACAACAGCAGGTCTGCGGTGGAACGCAGGCGTGGCACGCGGAAAGCTCGGCAGCACGCATCAGCGTGGCATGCGAAAGTCTCGACAACATCGTCGGGCGGCTCCAGCATGCGGAACGCATGCGGATGTGTACTTCGGTGAAGCTTGCAGGCGATGTCGGCAGAAGGACGATGGGTACACAGGCACTCGCATGCGAGGCGTGCGCTCAGCGTAAGATCTTTACGCAAGATGCGTTCAGCACACCTCAGCACTCGGTGCTTGCATGCAATGTCGGCATCTGCTGGCTGGACGGGCGACGGAGGCGAGGCGATGTGCGGGCGAAAGCGCGCGATAGGATGCGGGACTAGCGTGCTAACCCGTGTGTAGGCTTTCAGCCACACACGCACATGCACGACCACACTTGGTGGTGAACGGCTGGGCGCGCAAGATGGGTTGTGCCCCAACGTGCAGGCCCATGCACGTGGCCCAGTCCACTCGGGCCAGACGACTAATGTCCGACCCGATCCAGTTTTTTCGACCTGACCCAGCCAAAATTATTTTTTCGTCCTAATTTTCAATTTTTGACCCAAATCTAGTTTTGACGAGTTCGGTCCGTGCCCATGCACGCGAGGCCCATTTTGAGATTTTTTTGGAATATATGTATTTTATAAATTTATGTAATAAATTAGGCAGGGAAGTACAAGATCCACGAATGGGTCGGGATGAACGAGTTTTTATTTTATTTTTATCGTTCATAGCATGTCGTGGATGTTTAAATTATGTAGTAGCATGCTATGTATGTTTAATTACGTAGATAAACATGAATATATGTTTTCGTGATTGAATGCGTTTAGCAAGCGTGCTTGGTTTATCGCGTTTTAAAGCATGTTTTATAATTCCGCGAGCATGTTTTACATGTTAAGTTCTAGAGAAAGCATGTGTAATAACCCGAAAAATTTAAAACTTTTTTTTAGTGATGTTTGAACCACTTAGTTGTGGTTCTTAGACCTTAATTATGTTTAAGGAAACCAATGAAACGAATTAGAATCGATTCGGAGATCGAATACTAAAGAAATCAAAATCGATAACTAGTCCCACCGGATTAGGGTTTTCGAGTAGCTTTGAACATAGAATGAAAGATCGAGAATGAATCTCCACGAACGGATTTCATTTTTAGAATCCTCACACGAAAACATGTGAGAATGCAAAGGATGAGAATTTTCGGGCATACTTGCCGGTTAGTCTTAAAACACTATTTACGAGCCTAACAACTTCAGTCCGTGCTAATCATAATAAATAGTGATAACAACCAAAATCATGAAGGAATGATTTATTATGAATTTAGAAATTATAAGAATCAATTCAAGGAATTCTCAAGAACTTAACCGAACGCCGGTAAAATATACCGAAAACCTAATTTGATCCGAACGAATTCAAACTCGAACCGAGGGTCTAAATCAATAAAATATGCTTTATAAGACTCAAATTATTTAGGAAATCTCAAAATTCAAGAGAATTTTGAATGAGCATATTTTAATCACGGACTGCTTTTCCGCGATAACTCGAATTGACTTATCGAACGACGTCCGAACGTCGTGAAATTTTTATGAACATTAAAATAAGTCTTTAAAGGCTATTTAATAAGATAGAACCTTAAGGTTCCGAGAAATCGATCGAAAGTGCGTTAAAACTTAAAGAGGTGATAACATACCGAAACGGGTAATTTGACCAATCCACCTCTCAACTACCACCAAGACCTTACCAAATGGGAAATGACAGCTCTAAGGTCTGCAATAACAAGGAAAAACGTGCAAGGCAGACCTCATTCATCCTCTCACTTTTTCTCTCATTTTCAAATTTCTCTACACTTTTCAAACACCCAACACTAAATCCTCCCTCCCCAACCTCTCCCACACTCAAATAATCCTTCTAAGACCATAGGAAGGTATTATTCATCATCCTCTTCCATCCTAATGGAGTGGAATATTTATTTTGAATTTTTGGGTTTAAAAACCCTAGTTTGCTCCCCATTTATTTTCGTGACTTTAGAGCCTCCAAATGCTCTTGAGTCGTGAATGAGAAATGCTTATAATGATGTTATAAGGCTACTGTAAAAATTTCATAATTTTTGGAGCATGTTTATATTTTTTCGATTTATGCTTTATTTATTTTTAAATATGTTAAAGCATGATTTTGTGAATATTATTTGATATTGTTGCTTGCTAATGTATTATAAGAATTTAGTATAAATATCATAATTTTCCAGAATACTTTTAAAAAAAAACGTGAGTGTTGAGGCTTATTTAGGCCATGGTTTGATTTTTATTTTTGAAAAATAGTTGAGATATGGTGTTTAAAATATGATGTGAACATCATATAAAAATCTTGGAATTTTTGAAACACATCTCCTATTTTATTTTATTTTGACCGATTATATTTATATACTTTTAGAGTATTGTTTGGTTTTGTTTGTTGAAAATAGTTGAGATATGGTGTTTAGGTATGATATGAACATCATACATTAACCTTGAATTTATTCAAACACCTCCTATTTTTTTATAAGAACCGTGGCTTATATATATATATGTAGTCTTTTATTTGATTTTTATTGTTGAAAATAATAGGATGTGTAATATTATGAATATTGGTAAATGTTGGTGTTAATATTACATGCTATTACATATACAACCATATTGTGAAGGATTGAAAATTTTGAATATGTATATATATATATATGTGAATACCGAAATTAATGATGATGAAAAGCATGGGTTTAAATTTTAATGCATGATACTAAGTGATATTTCATGTTTAGTATATAGTATAAGCATAAAATAATTTTTGTGGAATTTATTGAACACCAAAGCTTGTTGATTTGAAATTGCCGAAAATTACAAAGATTTTAACCTATGGTTTAAAATTTTATATGATGATATTGAGTTGATAATTAAATTTATAGTATGATAGAGTACAACATGATTTTATTGGAATTTATTCGATACGTATGCTAATTGTTGCTAATTATCGAAAACGAACGAAATGGCTAAGTATGAGTTCGTTTTAATGTTAAATGATGCTATGATGGTTAATTATAAACTTAGAATGAATGGTTGTGATTAGGTGGATGAATGAAACACTTATGCACACTTACACAATGATTGTGTATTGCATTAGAAATTAGGGTTTTCTAACGCTTAGCATAGTTTATGTTGTGTATGGTTTTGTCGATGTCAATGTTTATGTTTATGTTGAACCGACAAACCAAAACCCCGAACGTAAACAACATAATACTATATGAACGAGAATCCAAAAGAAATCGACCAATTTCGATAACTTAAGACGGAATAAACAAGAATCAAGTTAGATACTAATTAGGGTTTTATTAATGAAAGGATACCCAAACGTGAGTTCCTACATTAGAAAAACCAAGAGTCGAGCTACAACGTTAATATTCAATAACGACAACTCACTACGACATTAGTCGAGCGTAAACACAACTCGATAATGAATAACGATTATACGACATATGTAACCTCCATGCAGTTAAGTTAAATAGACAATGTCGTAATGTGTAAGCAACGATTCGAACACATGATGTCGATCCTTATGTCTCAAAAGCCGAGTTAATATTCAAGTACTCCATTTATTCTTAAGTACTAATTACTTACATGATGGCATATGTCCACTGATTTGTAAGTCAACATTCTCTTTAATTATCGTGTTAATACGACAAGTCGTCAAGCATAACCTACTAGACGTAACTATAATTGTTAAGTCTAGTTAGTGGCTTAAGAACTTCCTAATTTACCAATCATAATTTGATTATCGATAACCTATAACGTAATAACGTTATAATAAAACTAAGGTTAAGAGTCACGAATAGACTCGGATTATGTAATTCATAATCAAGTTCACCTATGGACGATGAGGTAATATAGCCGGAGAATTGGGAATGTAGGATAATAAAATTATCTTAAACAATCACATTAAATCATAAAGAAACCCTAATTGGGAACTTTAAAGTCGTAATTTATAAACCACCATCGATCGATAGAAAGAACCTAAGAACGGCTATTTTCTTATGAAGGGTTCGATCGGGCGAGATTGTTTGAGGAAGGATACTCACCGCTCATTTAGAATCACTAAGCTTTGGATTAGCGGTGGGCTTTCTTGAAACGAAAATGTATGCATATCTCAAAGCATGTTTTACAAAGCTTTATGAAATATTATCACATGAAATGTTATCGATCGCCAAATGTTTATGTTTTGTTGTTATCCTATCCGAGATTGGTATATCAATGTGGAATGATGAATGTGTTGGTCCACCAACGTTAAAAAGTAACGATCGGATCCGACTTAGTTGAGGACTAACTCGGATTGTGTACACGCAGTATTTGTGTGTTAAGGTTAGCTACCTCGATCGTCACGGCGACTATGTGTAGGTGGCCACCCATAGTGCGCGAATGGAATGAATGAATGAATGATCGATATGGGAACAACGTGAATGAAATAGTCGCCCGACACTTTTGGAAAACGATAAAATATTTGATAGGCATGAGTCTTTAACCAAAATCCTCGCGCGCTATTGCGGGCGATTAATAACTTTGACAAAGAAAATGTTTTCGCAACGAGTCCACCGAGTACTTTTGTACTTAGCCCCGCATCTCGCTTTTGATGTGCGGGTTGAGCAATGATCGATGACGGGTGCGGTGGTGCGTAGTAGCAGCTATTTTGATGCTTAATTAGAAAGGTTTCTAGAAACCTGGGCATGCATCGTCATATGCATGTCCACATGCTTATTTGCCGCCTAACTCGATATTATTAACGTTTTGATTATAACCGCTATTTCCGTATTGAATTGGAGGTCGCATCTGACTTTAAATTCGCGCCGATTGGGTTATGTCAACCTTGAACCTTTTCGACAAGTCCTTCTAGACTCGAGTTGGTATCGATTGTTTATCCCTTTAACCTATGCGTTATTAAGTAGTTGATTGGTTGATTGCCTTGATTAGCTATGTTTATTTCACGCTTATCATACCAAAGGACGATCCATATGATCCGTATTTCATTGGAAAGTCGGGTCGTCACAAAGATGTTAGAATTACGTGATCCGCATGGACAAACCTTTTGAAACAATAGACTAAGCAAGAAACCCGACGTATTAATTCTTAAATTAAAAATGTCAAGACCTCCATATTTTGATCTCTAAACAAAGTGATACACACTTGTGAGTAAACGTCCACACATGTGGCTTTCTTGCACTATTTATCATAAGTTTGTTAGATGATATTTCTAAATAAAATATTTTAATTTATTGAGAAGTGAGAGTTTCATGTGTAAACGTCTACAAGCGTGGCCTGCATATGCGATTTTCATAAGTTCTCTAGAGATATATTTAAAATAAGACGACAAAGAAAATTGAATTGAAAGCGGTATGGTCCGAGTGAGTATGCTAATTCTAAGAATTCGATTTCCGCTGTCAAAAATTATGGTCATTGTTTAGGCATCACCTCAAGTATAACTTTCCACGAAGTCCTTTCTTACGATAGTAGTGTGGTCTAGTTAAGGTCCAATCATTAATTTCATTTGTCATAAGGATAAGTTGACATGGATTGAAATTAAACGACTAAAAGGTTTAATTTTAGTATGTGTAGGGAAAACTAGGTTTAGCCCTCTCCCGATGATCTATCTTGGATGTTTAATTCACCATACATTGATTATATTCCTAGCATGCACCTATATAATGAATTGCAACACGTAGGGGTTTTCTCGTGTTTACCTTTGAATCTGTCGGGGATGAACGGATCGAGACTCATGCTTTGATCTTCTGGACTGTATCCGGTTGCCCAATCTCCAATATCGAGTGAGGATAATCTATGGAGAATGCTACAGAAAATCACCCTATTTCTCTCTACAATTTTCGAAAATGATCTCCTAAGAGTTATAGGAATTCTCGAAAATTTAGGATGTGTAATTGAGGATTAGCCTTGATCTTATCTCTTACCTTATATTTATAATGCACTACCATAATCCCACAAGGAAAGGATCCATGCATATCCCATAAATATAATAATATCCTTATAGGATAAAGAGAATAAAATCCTCATCCTTAGAGAGAGAGGGAGGCACCGATTTCCATAAGCTCCGGGCCTGGATGGGCTAGCCCAGGGATCAAATGCAAGGAATAAAGATGGGCCTCAAATAAATTAATTATCTTATGTTCAGCCTAGAATATAAATTAATTTATAAACATTCATTCATGCCACTAGAGAATAAATGCTCGACTTACCCTTTATTACCAAGTTGAGTCGCTTGCACTTAGACATTACGAATCCCGTAATTAAGATATCGACGTCCATTAATTATTTAGAGCATTTCGATCGCTTAAAATAATTAATATCTTTAATTCTTAAGTAGTACCACTCAACCTTATTATTGTACTTGAGCTAACTCAACCTCGCGGGGTTTAGTACAATAAACCTTTGAGCTCCTTAAGGGACGCCATCATCCTAAACGGATACGGTGACTGACATGAGATAACTAGCATGACATACAAGCACCGCCACCACCCAAGATGCGGAGAATATTGGGTTAGAACATATAACCCACACCCTTAACAAGTCAAAGTGATGGTCAACAACTCATACTCACCTAATACCTTATCGAGGTTTAGATCATCGTAAGTCACCGAGATCTAGGTTCTTCACGATGGTCGAGAAGAACTCATCTCACCGTGATCCATCAATACGCCGAGACGCATCAAAGATAGACAAGCAACCAAGTCAAGTCACTTTATCTATACCGCAAGCCTATACCGACAACTCGTCCTCAAGTTGTCTCACCGTGATTCTCTTTATATATCATTGCTCGACCAATCATACGCACTTCGTGATCTTCACACAATCGTATGATCTAACTTATATATGAGATAAGGGACATGATATATGCAATCAAGTAATCAATTCAGATAAGAGATTGTAATAGTGGTAACAAGAAACATTGTATACAAGCTCAACCAAAACCGCTTTTAGTATACAACCAACAATCTCCCACTTATACTAAAGCAAACTTTTAGTATACAATGTGTCTCTACTAGCTATTACAAACAAAACCATCACTTTGCTTCTCCCACTTATACAAAAGTTTCCTTTCTAAGTGGGTGCCATCAAGCGCAATCCAAGTCCTCGAACGCACTTCGTAGAATTTTGCGGCAGTTATTTGTGAATGGATCCGCTAGGTTATCCGTCGATCAATCTTTTTCAATCAGACGTCCCCTCGCCTCACAACTCGTATGACATGGTACTTTCTCTATGTGTTTGGTCGCCTTGTGGGTCCTTGGTTCCTTCGAGTTTGCACATCGCACCGAAAGTTATCACAAGAAACTATGATACTATTGGGCAAACCAGTACCACACCTAGATCCATGAGGTAGTTCTTGAACCATACCGCCTCCTTAGCACCTCCTCAAGCGACTACATATTCAAGCCCATGGTAGAGTCCAATGCATTGCCGCTTTGCACTCCGCCAGATACGGCTCCACCTCCCAAGGTAAACACATACCGAGGTAGACTTTTTCATCACGGTCACTTTGAAACCGAAGTCTCAGATAACCCAAAGGCATTAGACTATCTCGCATGGTAAACTAGCCTATAATCTCGAGTCCTTTTCGTGTACTTGAGTATATGCTTATCGCAATTCAATGAGCTTGTCCGTGGTTAGATCGATATCTAGCTACTATGCCACCGCATAGCGTATATCGGCCTCGACATAGCATTGCGATACATGAGACTTCCTATGGCGAAGCGCAGGAACTTGTCTCATTTCCTCTATCTCATTTGTAAACATAGGTGATCGCTCCTTAGATAAAGGAACGCCATGTCCGAAAGGTAATAATCATTTTCGTCCGTCAGCATACTAAAACGAGTAATCACAAGATCAATGTAAAACACCGAGATAAGCTCAATATTTTCCTCATGCGATCTCTGTAAACCTTGATCCCAAGAATGTACGCCGCATCTCCTAAGTCTTTCATTTGAAACCGATCGGATAACCAACTCTTTACGCCCCGATAACAACTTCACATTGTTGCCAACTAGAAGAATGTCATCTACATAAAGTGCAAGAAATACCACATCACCTGCTGACATCTAAACGACACACAACTCTCGCTAGGCAACCGGGTAAATCCACAGGACTTTACCACCTCGCCAAAGCGTAAGTTCGAGGATCGTGAGGCTTGCTTAAGCCCATAAATGGACTTCTTAAGCTTCCTTACTAGATGCTCTTCACCCTTCACCACATAACCTCCGGGTTGTCGCACATAGATGTCTCTACCTTCCTCAAGGTAACCGCTAGAAAAGCGGTTTTCACATCCATTTGCCAAACCTCAAGGTTCGTGGGCTGCTATGGCCGTAAGAATTCGATGGACTTGAGCATTGCACTGCAAAAGGTCTCATCGAAATCGATGCCCTCAACTCGAGTGTACCCTTCACACAAGCCCGGCTTTAAAAGCCGAAACCTCCATCCGAATCTCTCTTCCTCAGATACCCACTTACTACCTATGACTTCCTCGCCATCCGGTAGAGGTGTCTTTCAGATACATCCATAGTTGTTATGGACTCAATTTCTAAGTCCATAGCGGTGTGCCATGATCTTGCATCAATGTCTCAGATCGCCTTGCAGTACGTCCATGGGTCGATTATTGCCTGCTCGCTTCTCGACTAAATCCAAAGATTCACCCACGAACATAAATCACCGGGTTGACGAACAACCCTCCCACTACGACGAGGCGCCATCGGCACAATGGCAACGTGGGTGCAAGAACTTGTGGTTCTCTATCTCGCACAACTTGTTGGATAGAGCCACTTGTACGGTCGGTATCTCCAAGGGAACTAGACCCACTTCAATTTCTTGAAGTATCTCGTCTCGATCCTCCCACTGACACGACATCTCGCACTTTCGCTTAATCGATGGTGGAATACGATCATCTTCTAATTCTTCAAGAATGATTTCAACTTTGATTTATGATTTTCATATAATCCTCTTCTAAGAATCGGCATTAGTGCTAATAATGACCTTCCGATCCTTAGACTATAGAATAAACCACCTTCGCTCCTCTAGGATAGCCAATAAATAGCCTTGCGTCGGATCTAGCCTCCAACTTGTCGCCCTTCTTGTTCAAAGACATGTGTCGGATCGCCCATATCCTTATGTGGCTTAAACTAGGCTTCATACCAAACCACAACTCGAAAGGGTCTTTTCGATCGACTTGGATGATACTAGATTTAGCAAGTATGCCGCTTCTAAGGTATACCCCGTAACTAAATAGGCAATGTTGCATAACTCATCATTGATCTAACCATTTCTAAAAGAGTACTATTTCTCCGCCCGACACACCATTTTGTCAGGTGTGCCCTGTGTAATGGTGGGATGTAATCCCACACTTCACCAAATAGTCCATAAACTCGTTATCGAGGTATTCGCCACCGCGATCAGATCGCAGCGACTTGATACTCTTACCAAGCTTCGCTCCACTTCCGCCTTAAACTCTTTCAATTTCTCAAATCATTCGGACTTGCGGCGAAGCGGTATACGATCTCTGCACTTCGAGTAATCGCCAATGAAAGTGACAAAATACTGCACCCTCCACGAGCTTGTGTGGACATAGGTCCACAGAGGTCGAATGGACTAGCTCCAACACTTCTTTGGCTCTATAACCCTTCGTTTGGAAGGGTCTGGTCGACATTTTTCCTTCTATACAGGATTCGCAGACTGGGAACGGAGTAACTGTGAGATCATCCAACGCTCCATTCTTATCCAGTCTTTGGATCCTATTTAGATTGATGTGACCTAATCTAAGATGCTAGAGAAATGTGGTATCATCTTTCAAGAAAACTTTCTTTTAAGGTTTGATGTAGGTGCAACATAGTTATAGGTATTATGTTTGGCGTAAATAGTATAAAGGGAATTATATAAAGTGCCACCACGATAACTTCGTCATTTCTTATGATAGAAACACCACTATCAAAAATAATCAATATCCATGAATAAAAAGTTTCAAACAGTAAATAAGGTTTCACGAAACTCAAAGACATATAAAACATCCTTTAAAACTAAAACCGTCTATCAAAACATAAAGAAACATCTCCGATCGCAACGGCCTCGACTTCGCGCGTTGCCCATGGAGATCGTTATCTCGCCATCATGCGCTCCCTCGTCCGCAGGAACCCGCAAGGTGTAACAATCATGATCATCGCACACCGTGTCTACTACCCAAGAATGGGTAGAACAAGTCGCTAAACATGTTTCACATTAAAGCAAATGGCGACTGAGCCTTGAGCTTGGGGCACTTAGCCTTCCAATGCCCTGCCTCACCGCACTCAAGCATTTGCCCTTCTCCTTCGCTTTTTCAAAACCGGTAGAGCCCTTTGTATTACTCCCACTCTTTTCTTTAGCCTTAGCATCTCTTGAATTCCACTTTTCCTTTTCATCTTCGATAAAGCGTTGGTTTTCTTTGAGGTGCAGACTAAAGATCGTGCACCTTTGCCCATTTTATGCTTCTTCCGCTACTAGATCCTCTTGCAGAATGAATCTAGAGTATAACTCTTATCATAAAGGACCGCTTTATAACGGAAGTCATCAAAAGACTTGGGTAAAGTGTTGAGGATCATATCGATTCGACCACGCCATCAATATATCCTCCAACCAACTCGAGCCTCCAAGAGATTGATCATTTGCTCTACAAGGTCATGCACCGAATCGCTTTCCTTCATTGAACTTGACATTATTGATTTTGTCAAATTATGACAGTTTATTCTCGTCCGACCTCATACGATTTCATAAGATTTAGCCATATCGTGGTGCATCTTCCATCTCTTGATGCTGGAGTTGCAAGGATTCGCACATGGTGACCAAAAGAAGGCACTTTGCCATTCTATTTTATTTGTCCCATTTCTCGTGCTCCTTGCGCTCCTCATCAAGAGATGAATCGCCTAGAGGCTTGGGACGGTGTAGTGAGTACAAATAGATTTTCTTCCGCAAGAAGAACATTCTCAATGTTTCGCTTCCACTCGATAAAATTCGGACCGGATAAGGGATTTTGTGCGAGCATATTGATAATCGTGTAAGAGACATATCCGAAAGGATAATGTAAAGACATAAGCATACGATCGCACATAATTCGTGAATAATAATATTGTAACCTTTTGATAAAACAATATTAATTGAAACCTCCAATCGCCCAAGGAATTCCACATGCAAGCCACGTGTGGATGTTTACACATGAACCCTCGACCGCACTAAAATATACCTTTTAGTCGCTTAATTTCAATCCATGTCACTTATCCTTATGACAAATGAAATTAATGATTCGACCTTACTAGACCACATCACTATCGCAAGAAGGGACTTCATGAAGTTATAATCGAGGTGATGTCTACAATGACCACAATTTTAAAAGCGTAAAATGAATTTTATAATTGGCATACTCACTAGACCATACCGCTTCCAATCCAAATTCTTTTGTTATCTCATTTTATATCCATCTCTAGAGAACTTATGAAAATCGCACATGCAAGCCACGCGTGTGATCGCCACACATGAAACTCCCACTTCTCAAAAGATTTAAAATGTTTTATTTAGAAATCTCATCTAACAAACTTATGATAAACAAGCAAGCAAGCCACGCTGTGGGACGCTACTCACAGTCGCGTATCACTTTGTTTAGAGATCAAAAGTGGAGGTCTTGACATTTTAATTTAAAATTAATTTGTCGGGTTACTTGCTTAGTCTTTTGTTCAAAAGGTTTGTCCATGCAGATCACGTAATCCTAGCATGCTTTTCTATAGAACTCAACATGTAAAACATGCTCGCATAATTCTAAAATATGCTTGAAAACGCGATAAACCTAGCATGCTTACTATGCGATCCAATCACGAAAACATATAATATGTTTGTCTCACGAATTTAAACATACATAGCATGCTTCGCATAATTTAAACATCCACGACATGCTATGAACGATTAAAATAAAATAAAACGCTCATCGTGGCCCACTCGTGGAACCTCGCACTTTCCTCGCCTAATCTATTACATAGAAATGCAAAGAATGAGATCTTCATAAACTTGAAAAAACGGGCCTCGCGGCACGGGCACGGACCGGATTCACAAACCGGATTCGGGCCGAAAATCGGGTTCTGGCCGGAAAATCGGGTCTGGGCCGGGTTTGGGCGGGTTGGCCCAAAATGGGTTGGGCCGCCAGGCATGCCTCATGCGCCGCCAAAGACACCGCCGCCGCCCTCTAGCGCGCGCCACCGCGTGCCTCGTGGTCTGCTCGCGGTCGCGAAGGCGATCGCGACCGCCGAGCTTCGCGCGGCGCTACCATGCTTCGCCGCGCGCCGCCACCGCTACCACACGCACGCTGCGCTGCTGCCTCGCGTCCGTCCTCACGGTCGCGAGATCGCCGCGAGGCTCGGGATCTCGTGCGACAACGACGCCTGCCGCTCGCTGCTAGACGATGCGCGCGCGCTTTGCGGACGTGAAGGCACCCGCACCGCTTCCCGAAGCGCCGCGAAGGCACGCTTCGCCGCCGAAGCGGTGCCGAGGCATCCGCGGCGGCGCTGCCCCGCACCGCCCGCCTTCCGAGCTATGCGCGCTGCCGCCTACCCATTCGCCGATGCCGACTTTGTCGCGAAAAACACACGCACGCGGGCGGCGTGGTTCGCGAAGCGCCACAAGACGCATGCGTGTGCTGCCGCCGCACGCCGCTCGCCGTGTGCCCGCTTTTTCCGGCGTGCTTTCCTTCGCCTCGTTCTTCGTGCTTTTATCTTCGTTCTTCTTTTACAGATAAGATTTACAGGGAAAAATCTAATCTAACCACGAATTTTCTCGTGGTGAAAAACAAAATCCGACAAAAATAAAACGAGCCACGATGAACGAAAGATTCACAATTAATTAATTACGCACGTAATAATCAAACGTTAATTAATCCAACAGAGCCAAGATACTGATCCCAGGCTCTGATACCAATTGTAGGGAAAACTAGGTTTAGCCTTCCCTCTCCCGAGGATCTATCTTAGATGTTTAATTCACCATACATTGATTATATTCCTAGCAAGCACCTATATAATTAATTACAACACGTAGGGGTTTTCTCGTGTTTACCTTTGAATCTGTCGGGGATGAACGGATCGAGACTAGTGCTTTGATCTTCCTGATCGTATCCGGGCCGCCCAATCTCCAATATCGAGCGAGGATAATCTATGGAGAATGCTATGTAAAATCAATTTATTTTCTCTATAATTTTCGAAAATTATCTCCTAAGAGCTATAGGAATTCTCGAAAATTTCGGATGTGTAATTGAGGATTAGCCTTGATCTTATCTCTTACCTTATATTTATAATGCACTATCATAATCCCACAAGGAAATGATCCATGCATATCCCATAAATACAATAATATCCTTATAGGATAAAGAGAATAAAATCCTCATCCTTAGAGAGAGGGCGCCGATTTCCATAAGCTCCGGGCCTGGATGGGCCAGCCTGTGGATCAAATGCAAGGAATAAAGATGGGCCTCAAATAAATTAATTATCTTATGTTCAAACCTGTAATATAAATTAATTTATAAACATTCATTCATGCCACTAGAGAATAAATGTCGACTTACCCTTTATTACCAAGTTGAGTCGAGCTTGCACTTAGACATTACGAATCCTCGATTTAAGATATCGCACGTCCATTAATTATTTAGAGCATTCTGACTACTTAAAATAATTAATATCTTTAATTCCTTTAGTAGTACCACTCAACCTTATTATTGTACTTGAGCTAACTCAACTGTAGGGTTTAGTACAATAAACCTTTGAGCTCCTTAAGGGACGCCATCATCCTAAACGGATACGGTGACTGACATGATAACTAGCATGACATACAAGCACCGCCACCACCCAAGATGCGGAGAATATTGGGTTAGAACATATAACCATCACTCTTAACAAGTCAAAGTGATGGTCAACAACTCATACTCACCTAATACCTTATCGAGGTTTAGATCATCGTAAGTCACCGAGATCTAGGTTCTTCACGACGGTCGATAGAAGAACTCATCTCATCGTGATCCATCAATACGCCGAGACGCATCAAAGATAGACAAGCAACCAAGTCAAGTCACTTCTTATCTATACCGCAGCCTATACCGACAACTCATCCTCAAGTTGTTTCAGCCGTGATTCTTTTTATATCTCATTAAGCTTGACCAATCATACAGACTTCTGTGATCTTCTACACACGATCTAACTTATATATGAGATAAGGGGACGCAGATATATGCAATCAAGTAATCAATTCAGATAGGAGATTGTAATAGTGGTAACAGGAAACATTGTATACAAGCTCAACCAAAACTGCTTTCAGTATACAAATCCAACAGTATGGTCGAGGGGTTCATGTGTAAACGTCCACACGCGTGGCTTGCATGTAGGATTCATTGGGCGATTAGATGTTTCAACTAATATTATTATTACGAATTATGTACGATCGTATGCTTATGTGTTTATATTACTTTTCATATATGTCTCTTACACCCATTATCAATATGCTCGCACAAAACCCCTTATCCAGTCTAAATTTTATCGAGTGAAAACGAAACATGGAGTATGTTCTTATCACTTAAGAACACATGTTTGTTCTCACTTCTCCCAAGCCCGATGCTCTTACTGACGCATCGACTAATGAGCAGCGAGAGTCAAGCAGACTTTAGCCAAGTCAATCAATATGGCCAAGTGCTACATGATGACTACAATGTCAGAAGGCTTGTAGTTGCAGCATCAGTCGATGGTAGTCGCAACTGAAATATGGTCAAGTCTCGAGAGTAAGTTTGGGCAGTCGGATCGAATAGTCCGCTTCCACACGATGAGAGAAATCTTAGCGTGTAGGATGGAAAAGAAAGTTCGGTCCATAAATATATCTCCTATATGACTCATCTCATGGATAATCTTGATAAGTTGGGATGAGGTAACGACGGAGAAGCCAAGGTCGATATCATCCTCAATACACTGCCCAAGTCTTTTGAGAACTTTCACGTGAACGTGATCATAATCAATACCGAGTATACACTCAGTCAGTTGTTCAACGATCTCGTGGCAGCGGAACGCGTCATGGAAAAAAGAGCACATGCCCTTGCTAGCACATCTAAGGGCCCTAATTTTATATTGAAATGTGGAAGAAGAAAAAAATGTGCCAAATGTGGTAGAGGCAAAGGGAACAGTGAGAGCAAGAACATGATTGCCACTAGAGACGTGAAAAAGCCAAATGAGAGAGGAAGATGCTTCAAGTGCGGCAAGACTGGGAATTGAAGGCTAAGTGCCCTATGATCAAGGCTCAAGGTACGTCATTTGCTCTTATAAAGGAAACATGTTTAACAATTTGTTCTACTCATTCATGGGTAGTAGATACGGGTGTAACTGATCATGTTTGTTACACCTTACAGGGATTCCTACGGACAAATGAGCTAAGTGATGGCGAGATAATGATCTCCATGGGAAACGCGGTAAAAGTCGAGGCCGTTGCAGTCGGAGACGTTACTTTATGCTTGATAGGAAAATTTTAGTTTTAAAAGATGTTTTATATGTGTCGGAGTTTCGATGAAACCTTGTTTCTTTTTTTAAACTCTTCACGCATGAATATTCTGTTATTTTTATAGTGGTGTTTCTATTATAAGAAATTATGAGTTTATCTATGATGGCACATTATATAATTCTCTTTATACTATTTCTGCTAAGCATAATACCTATAATTATGTTGCATCTACTACATCAAACCATAAGAAAATGAAGTTTTCTTCGCAAAATGACACCACATATCTTTGGCATCTTAGATTTGGTCACATCAATCTAAATAGGATCCAAAAACTAGCTAAGAATGAAGCGTTGGGTGATATTTTGGTTACTCCATTCCCAGTCTGCTAATCATGTATAGAGGGAAAGATGTCGACCAGACCCTTCAAAGTGAAGAGGTATAGAGCCAAAGAAGTGTTGGAGTTAGTCCATTCTGACCTGTGTGGACCGATATCTATACAAACTTGTGGAGGGTACAAGTATTTTGTCACTTTCATTGACGATTACTTAGGGTACGGATACGTATACCTGTTTCACCGCAAGTCTGAATGCTTTGATAAATTCAAAGAATTTAAGGCGGAAGTGAAGACGAAGCTAGGTAAGAGTATCAAGTCACTGCGGTCTGATCGCAGTGACGAATACCTCAGTAACGAGTTTATGAAATATTTGATACAGTGTATGATTACATCCCAGCTCACTACATCGGGCACACCACAACAACATGGTGTGTCAAAACAAAAAATATTACTCTTTTAGAGATAGTTAGATCAATGATGAGTTATGCAACTTTGTTTATTTCGTTCTGGGATATACCTTAGAAACAACGGCTTATTTGTTCAATCTAGTACCATCCAAGTCAGTCGACAAGATCTCTTTCGAGTTATGGTTTGGGCGTAAGCCTAGTTTAAGCCATATAAGGATATAGGACAGTCCAACACATGTGCTGAACAAGAAGACTGATAAGTTGGAGGCTAGATCTGACGCAAGGTTGTTTATAGGATATCCTAGAGGAACGAAATATGGTTATTTCTGTAGTCCTAAGGATCAGAAGGTCGTTATTAGCATCAACGCTCGATTCTTGGAGGAAGACTACATGAAAAACCACAAATCCAAAGTTGAAATCATTCTTCAAGAATTAGAAGATGATCATATTCCACCACCGATTCCACCAAAGGTACAAGATGTCGAGTCTAGTGGGAGGGATCGACACCAGATACTTCAAGAGATTGAAGTGGATCGAGTTTCACTAGGAATACGTGCAAGTAGAGGGTTTACACGAAAACGTGCAAGTAGATAGGGTAGTCGAGTATCGTATCCATATGGATTGTAATACAAAAACACAGAAGCTAACTCAACAATAATTCATCATTATCCAAGAACAGATTTGGTTTGAAAAGGTTTTAGGGCTTCGAATATTAAATTCAAAGCCAAATGTAACAACGTAAAATAAATGAAAGCAATAAACACTCAAAGATGGAAATAAGATAGAAAGACTAACCCTAGGGATGCATTAATCCTACCTGTTTGGTGTCATTTTGTGCTTATTCTTGGTATTGTTTTGCATGTTGTCTTCATTAGTTTATCCCATTTATGCCGTTAGTTCGCTTATTATTTATCGCTTCGGACTTACTTGGTTCGTTTCAATGTTTTACAGAAAATCGGCATTAAATAGGATGAAATGAATCTACCAAGGATTAAGTATAATGAAGAGCATCGCGATAAGAGTTCATAGGCGAAAGCGGAACCTAATTCGAGTTCGGACCAAGGAGAACAGACGAATCGCTGAAGTCGCGACGCCCCGCCGCATGGCCGAACATCTCACGCACACGCCGCACGTCCGCGCGCCCAGCACCTCCGTCCGTCACGTGCGCCGCTGAACGCCGGCGCACTCCGAAGCGTCGTTCCCAATTTACTCGCGTGCGGAGGAACGCCGCTCGCCTGCACCTCCGCCTGCGCGCGCGCGCCCGCCACAGACGCCGCCCGACGCTCAAGACGCCCGGCGCCGGTTCACCCAGCGCGGCGTTCCCAATTACCTCGCGCTCGAGGAACGCTGCTCACTCTTCGCGGCGCTCAACCGCGCGCCTCAAGGCCGCCGCCTCGCTCTGCCGACGCCTGCCCCGCGTCTGGCGCTGCTTCACCGCGCTCAACGCCTTTATATATATCGCTTTTTGTGTTTTGTTCGGTCGCATTTTTACGTATTTTTTCAATTATTCGCCATCGCGCTGCTGGAGTCGTTCTTCAATTTGTTACACCGGACATTAATTCACGCTGGTACTCTATTTCTTTATGAATTCTAGCAACGCCGCTATTTGATTTACGATTCTAGCAATATTAGTGTGTTATTTTCGGATCGATTGAAAGTAATTTCGATTATTTGTTCCATTGTTCTTGATCGCTTCGCTTACGTATTGATTTATCCCGCTTGCTTAATTCTCGTTCTTGTTGGGTTCTTGATTAGTTCTTGCTTTCCAAATTTTAATTATTTGAATTTTAAGCAGTGGAGTTGAACTGGATTTCATGATTAATCGTTCTTCGTTGAATCTCATTGTTTTCGCTTGGAGAATTTATTTAATTGCTTTTGATTTGTTTCTGATTCGTGTTTAGTAGTTTATCATCTAGGGTTTGATAACCCTAGTTTAGATCTATCGCTAACTAGTTTAGCTCGGGATCGACAAACCCCGCTTAGTTTGCTGCTTGATTCTCATATTCAATTCTCGTATGTCTCAAAACTCATGTTGGTATTAGAGTGTTTAGGATTTAATCGCTTTTCGTGATCAACACGAACATTAGGCCCTGTTAAGTTTTCCTTGAGAGACCACTCAGGTTAGCTTTCCCTACTATAACACCTCGCATTTATCGAGTCAATGAAAGTATACTTTTGGTGAACAAATTTTTGCGCCGCTGTCGGGGAAAACTTTAGCGTATTGTTTGTGTTGTTTGTTTTCCGTGTTTCTTTTGTTTTGTTTTGTTATTCTCCGAGTTGCGTGTGATCTTTTCTTGTTTGAGTGTTTTGATGCTAGGTCGCCGCAGCCTAAATAGACCGCTTGCTACCCCGCTGACCACATTCAAGAACTAAAAGGTCGCTTCGCCGAACGGAGGAGTTTGGTACCACTTCGAGAGTGGTGAGCGCCGTAGCAGTTTATCACTGGATCAACCAGCTTGTTGAAGATACTCCCCGCTGAGAGAGACGGGTGAGAATGCACGTGTTTCACGTGATTTTTATAAGTCGGTGATTGGGGCACTACGCCCCAATTGTTCTTGGACCGCAGCCCGAGATTACGAGTTGAAATCAACCATTTCTCACTCATGCCTACTTTCCATGGGCTTGCTAGTGAGGATGCTTTGGGCTTTATAAGAGAGTTTTGCTCGGTTTTATAGTCCTTCCACTGGGAGGACTAAATGAAGATCAATCAAGATGCGTGTTTCCAGACACCCCGAAAGATAGAGAAAGTCTTGGTTTCGGCTCTCCCCGCCAACTCTCTGCGAGAATTGAACGCCGTGGTAGACAAGTTCATGACAAGTACTACCCGAACAAGAAGAGTCAAGAGTTGAGGTCTCCGCTCACGACTTTCAATCGACAACGACGAGCCATTCCATGAAGCTTGGGAACGGCTCGTGGACTTGTTGCAAAAGTGTCCTCATCATGCCTCGCTGCATCTAAATTTTGTATCAATTCTTCTATGATGGATCGACTCAAAGTTTCCAATACATGGTGGACAACGCCGGGTGGAGACATCGGTTCTAGGACAACGATGGATATCATCGACATTTTGAAGCCATGGTCGCTACTTCACAAATGTAAGTCCAACGAGGTGGGAGAGCAAAGGCTCATGCCGTGAACCCTTCATACGACATGATTAAACAAGTGGCGAGTTGATGAGGAGGTACAAGAGTGAAATTGAGAAAGCCTCGATCAACCAACCCAAAGACGAGGAATTCTTAGAGCCTTGTGGAATTTGTAATGAAATCGGGCATAACGTTGATACGCGCCCTGGACGTGAGCTAACTCACGAGGCAAGTAAGTAGTTTATGCCATGCAAGGATTCCAACCCGACAAATAGCTCGAGTCTAATCGCAGCAGTTTGGCTCGGGGTGGAGGAATCAATCTAACGTGGGATGGAGAAATCGTAGTCAATGGCGAAATTCTAATCGAGCCCCCATTCGAAGACCTCCACAGCCACAAAGAATTTCAAAGAAGAGAGGCAATATCCACAAAGCAGCAGAAGAACCCCACAACAGCTAGCTTCTCGCAAAGCAATACCCACAAAGCAGCAGATGATCGGTGAACCTCCACCGCCACCTCGAGATTAGCATCCGAGGATGTGACGAACCAAAGATTTGATGTTCTAGAATCCACAATCAAGCGTATGGAGACGCAAATAGACAGACTTGCTAGCTCATCGAACGAGGTACTACAAAAAGCGTTGGGAAGCTCCCTAGCCAACCCCACCGTGCTCAGTCGTTGTGTTTTGAGAAGTACGTGTGATTGAGAACGAGGTCGGGAGAAACTGAGAGGCAATGAAATCTCAAGATGAAGAAACTAAGAAGGATATCGAGGTCCGATTGCATAAGGCAAAGCCTTTACACCTCCGATAACTTTCCGCACCGCTAAGAAATGAGAAACAAGATCGCGCTTAACGAGTTCTACAAACTCCCGCCCAAGGTGAATGTCAATTTGCCTTTTGGACGTGATCGAAATGTGCCACCACGCCAAATTTTTTCAAGGAGCTGGCTTCAAAGAAAAGGAAGTTTAGAGAATATGAGAAGGTCGTGGTCTCCGAGGCGGCCAATTCCATCCTCGCAAGATCGCCACCTCCCAAACCCGAGACCCGTAGTTTTATCATTAAAATTGCTCTAGGTAATGGTATGGAGGCTTCCGGCATGCTTCGATTTGGGGTAGGGATAAATTTAATGCCTTATTCGATTTTTAAACAATTAGAATTAAGCGAACTTAAACCCACTCGCATGTGTCTACAACTAGCGATAGGTCCGCCAGGATATCTCAAGGGTATTATTGAGGATATTTTAGTTAAGGTTGGTGGGTTGATAGTTCTCGCTGATTTTGTTGTGTTAGAAATTAAGAGGTTAGTAGATGGAAAGCGAGCACACATCGTTATTGGGAGGCCATTCATGGCCACAACCAATACACTAATTGATGTTAAGAGTGGCACTTTAAAATGACCGTGCTTGGTGAACCTGTCTTTTTCTCGTTAGGGACAATGTGATGTTTCCTTCAGAAATTCCATTGATGATTGTGCTTTCATTGATGCTATCGATCCCTCGTCGAGAATGTGTTGTTGGTGAACATAGCCTCGAGGAAGTTTTTGCAGGATCGGCCGACGAGGAAGAGTGGGCACGTGAAGTTGCTAGTATGCCCAAGCCTAATCTAGAAATGAAGGAACCGCCGAGACACTGAAGTATGTTTTCCTGGAGGAGGGAAATGAAAAGCCAGTAATAATCTCCTCCGAGCTTTCAAGTGTTGAAGAAGAAGAACTGTTTTCAGTTCTGAAGAAGAATAAGCTGGCATTTGGGTGGAGTCTTGCCGACATCAAGGGGATCAGTCCAGCAACATGTATGCATCGCATCACGCTTGAGGATGGAGTTAAACCAAGGATTGATGCCCGTAGACGACTTAACCCGATCTTCAAAGGAAGTGGTGAAGAAGGAGGTTTTGAACTCCCGATGGAGGGGCTAATCTACCCTATCTCTGACAATGAGTGGGTTAGCCCAAGACATGTGGTACCCAAGAAGGAGGTATCACAAGGTGGAGAACGAGAAAGGGAGATGGTACCTACAAGGGCTACTACGGTGGCGTATGTGCATCGACTCACCGCAAGTTGAACGTCATGACAAAAAGGACCATTTCCATCTCCCTTTATAGATCAAATGCTTGATAGATTAGCCGGACATGAATATTTCGCTTTCTTGATGGATTATCCGCTATTATCGTGTTGCAATTTCTCCGAGGATCAAGCCAAGACGGCGTTTATAAGTCCCTTTGGGACATATGCTTACCGGCGGATGCCTTTTGGCCTATGCAATGCACGGGCACCTTTCGGTGCATGATGTCAATCTTCCGAGATGATTGGAGATTTCGAGGTATTCATGGATGACTTTTCGGTTTTCGGATCTTCTTTTCATGATTGCCTAGATAAGATTGATCGCGGTGTTAAACGTTGTGTGGAGAGCAATCTCACCTTAGTTGGGAAAAGAGTCACTTTATGGTTAAGAGTGGGATTGTATTGGGACATTGTGTCTAGGAATGGGATTGAGGTCGATAAGGCTAAGGTTGATGTAATTAAGAAATTACCTCCACCGTTGATGTTAAGGGATTAGAGTTTTTAGACATGCGGGTTTTACCGTAGGTTTATTAAAGACTTTTCTAAGATTAGCCAACCTTTATGTCATCTTCTTGCTCAAGATGTTCTTTTCAAGTTTGATGAAAAATGTTTGCATGCTTTCAATTTACTAAAGGAGAATCGACCATCGCCTCGTTGTTGTTGCCCCAAATTGGTCGCTACCCTTTGAAATAATGTGATGCTAGCAATGTGGCTGTGGGGCTGTATTAGGTCAACGGTGGATAAAATGTTACGTGTGATTTATTATGCTAGCTTAACTTTAAGTTCGCTCAAATGAATTACACTACTACCGAAAAGGAACTTTTATTGTAATCTTCGCTTTGGATAAGTTTCGAGCTTATATCATTGGTTCTAAGGTAATTGTTCATGCGATCACGCCGCTTAAGATTTCAAGGACTAAATCTCGTGCTAAACCTAGATTAATTAGCTGGTCCTTCTTTTGCAAGAATTTGATCTAGAAATCATAGATAGGAAGGGTAGTGACAATTGTGTAGCGACCATTTATCTCGCTTCAATCCCCTTTCGCTTTTACCCGCACAAGAGAGTCTTGTCGAGTCTTATCCTTTTGAGCATGCTTTGAAATCAATTCATCGCCTTGGTATGCTCGATATTGTTAATTACTTGGTTTGTGGCCTCGAGACTGATTTGACTTCCCAAGAAAGAAGATTTTTTAGTGTACGCAGAATTACTTTGGGACGATCCATACCTTTTCAAACTCGGGAAGGACGAGGTGGTTAGAAGATGCATCCTTGATGAGGAGCAAAGTCAAGTCCTTGTTGTGTCATGAAACCCATCATGGGGACATTTTGGTGGCTGAAAGACGCCTTTCAAGGCTTTGTAGAGTGGTCTCTTTCGGCCGACTCTTTTCGGGACGCCCACCTTCTACCTTTCATGTGATGATGCCAACGAGTTGGGAATGGGAGGAGAAATGAGATGCCCCGAACAATATCCCAGTAGTTGAAATTTTCGACGCTGGGTATTGATTTCACGGGCCTTTCCCCAAGTCTAATGGTTTGAATATATCTTGCTTCTTGTAGATTATGTGTCCAAGTGGGTGAAGCAATTCCCACAGCGGACTAGTGATGCTAATGTTGTCTTCAAGTTTGTGCAGAGAACATTCTCTGCAGTTTGGTTTCCCAGGCGATCATAAGTGATGGGGAGCACATTTCGTAATAAGTTGTTCAAAAGCTCATGGAGAAGAACGGCATCACCCACAAGGTGTCCACGCCCATATCATCCACAAACTTCGTGAGACGGTGAGACAAGCAACAAGCGGATCAAGGGTGTGCTTGAGAAGACGGTCCAACCATCCGGAAGCGATCGGTCAATGAAGGTGAATGCTGACTTTGGGCATACCGAATTGCTTTCAAGAGCATTTTGGGATGAGTCCCTATCGGCTTGTATATGGAAAAGCGTGCCATCTACCCGCTGAGATCGAGCACGAGCATTCCAGGCGATTAAGGCCATGAATCTCGACATCACGTAGGCGAGGCAAGGGAGAGCTCTCCGATCACCGAACTCAAGAACTTCGGACGGCATATGAGAACGCCCACATTTACAAGGACAAAGTCAAGAGGATTCATGATCGGAGAATAGTCCGAAAAGAGTTAAGACCGGGAATGAAGGTGATGTTATTTCAATCTCGGCTGAAACTTTTTCCCGGGAAGCTCAACTCCAGGTGGAGTGGCCCCTATTTCGTTGAGGAGGTGTTTTCCCATGGAGCGGTTTTACTGCGCGACCCAAAAACAAACGGATCATTTATCATGGAACGGTCAACAGTCAAACCGCACTTTGATCGTGGAGGAGTCGGAAGAAGTGGAGCGTTACGCTTGTCGGTCCCCAATACCTTTGACCGGATTATGTCGGGCTCACGACGTTAATCGAGTACTACGTGGAGTTTACCCACTAATTTTTGCTGTTTTTCTTTTTTTATCCTTCGATTTATCCGGTTTTGTTATCCCGATCATTTCTCTCTCGTTGATGCAGCCTTTTATAGTGGAGATTAGCGTTTTAAAGAGGTATATTGCCCTTCAAAGATGGCGCTCAAAGTTGTCCAAATGCTCAAGAGTAATACTGACCGCTCGACACATTGGCGCTCAATCAACCGCGCTCAAAATCGGGTCAAGAGCTTTTCTCATCCGCGCTCAATATGAACCACTGCTCAAAATTTGGGCGATAGCTTTGCATCCGGCGTTCAATGTGAACTGGCGCTCAAAAGTTAGGCGTAATGTTTCTTCGCCTTAAGCTCATACCAAGCGGCCAACCACCGAGAAGAGGTTCTCAAGCCGGCGCTCAAACACAACCGCGATCAACATTAAAAAAAAAAAAAGATAAAGAAGAACCGCGACTCGATGAACTGCCGTATATTAGGCTTATGCCTATTTTTGGTTCTTTCGGATCTCCTCACTCGGTAGCTGCTCGTCGTCTCCTTCTCCCCAAAGAAGCTCCCGTCGCCGTCAGTCCAGCCGGCGCTTCGCCGCCTCGGCCGGTGACTTATCAAGCGCCCGCCTCCGTCCAAGTCCCCACGCCGCTTCGCCGCCGCTCTCACTCCGCCGCGACCGCGGCGCCGCACCGCCTTCTCCGTGCCACCCGGCCACGGCGCTGCTCAGCCAGTGCCCGCTCTCCTCCGCCCGCCTCCCGCGGCGCGCGCCGTCTCGCGATCTCCGCGACGCCACCCCGGCGCTCCATACCGACGTTCCTCACGAACGCCCGCCTCCGCCCGCGTTCCCGCTGCCTCTCGACGGTGTTCCTCACGAACGCCCGCTCGGCCCAGATTTCCAGCGCCACTCAACCGGATTCGCCAGAGCGGCGTTGCCGTCTCCGCCCGCCCAACGCGCGACCCGCCATCCGTCTCTCGGCCAGTAGATTCCGCCTTGACCACCTACCGCTTGCTCGCACCTCGCGACCCACACGCACGCACTCTCCCTTCAGCCTCCGCGCTCGATTTGCTCAAGACGCTCGTTCGCGACGCCACCCTCTCCTCGAGCAACACTCACCGACCTCCCAAGTTACTTCCTAGCATTTCTTCAAAGATGGTACGCAAAAATCCTCTCGCCTCTTAAACGAAAAGAACCATGATGAAGGTGCTTGGGATCCTATGAACAACCGGAAGATTTACGGAGACTTACAATGCCCGCTCGCTATTCTTTCACCCCAATAAAGTAATTTCTTCTCGTTATTCGCCAAAAGGGATAAGTCACCCTCGTTCTTTTGATTGGTCTATTTTAGCTTCATTGGGTGTTGATGGCATCGTGAAAGATATTTGAAAGTATGGGGTCCTTAGTTTGGCAACTAGGGAACCCAAGATGGTTTTAAGCCTTTGCTTAGGGAATTTAGTGTGTCACCGAGACCGGTGAAGATTTTAAGTCTGCGTTACGTCGGTTGGGGAGAATAGATTTGCCGTTACACCTAAGGTTACGCGAGGTTTTGGGTTTTCATAGTAGTGGTTTTTCCGATGTACGAGGATTTCTATGGTCGAGACATGGAAAATTTTAACTGGTTTTGACAATTGTCATCGTGAGCACTCTAGTGCCTTTATTCAGACCCCTTTGGTTATCGCTCATAAGTTCCTAGCATACAACCTAACAGGAAAGAGCAAGCCAATAAAGTGAGTGCTATAGAGCTTTTCTTCTTGTGGTGTCTTTGTGAATAATAAGAAGGTCCAGGCAAGACCGCTCTTATGGCGGCGATTTGAGTATATGAGTAGGAACCGTAAGGCCAAACTCTCCTCGAGCCAATACCCTTTTATACTTGCCAAATACTTTGTGGGAGTGACTAGAGATGATATACCGCTTCGGGCTCATTTATTGAGCATCTCCCATCACTTTCGATGATTCAGGTTGATTGCTTCGACCCGGGAACATTGCTTCCTATGAAGCACGGCGCATCGCTCAAGAGTATATCACATTCAAGCGAACCGACCATCCGGGTCTAATGTCGGGACAACTACCCCAATGGATGAAGATTCCCGATGATCGGGCCACCAAGAAGAAGGACAAGCGGCACCCAATGTCACACCCTCCTTGCTTACCCCTACTCCCTACCTCACCCCACACGGCGCTTTCGGTGGTCTTAGGGATCATTTTAATTCCGTTTGGCGGTTTCGGCGAGCCACTTCACAGCGATTTGGGGACTTTAGCTCCTCCCGGAATCGTAACTTTGAGAGGTATCGGCAGCAGATGGGTCGACAATTCGAGTTGTTCACCCTCTTGACCCGTGGTTTCGGAGAGTTCTGTCTTGAGGTATATCGATGTCTTGGCGCCTAAAATCGCGCCGATTCAACGCCTTGATCAATCTTCACAAAGGCGTTTGGGGATTTCCGTCAAGATGTTTACCGCGTTTAGACACCCATGAGCGGCATTTGGTGACCTTCAAGCCCGGTGGGACACCGGTCCTTATCCCACACCGCCTCTCCACCACCACCATTTGCGCGGACCAGCGGTGAGGCTTCCTTTGCTGGAGAGTATATATATATTTCCGTTTTCTTTTGCTCGTCCTTATTTGGTGGTTCGTTGTTTTCCTTTTGTGGTTTGTTTGTTTTCCTTGTCTTTTCCGGTGCTTTGCTGCAGACTATCCTGGAACTTCGATGTCATTGCCTCGACCTCCTTTCTCTCTGTTGTTATCGAAGTCGTTCTCTTTTGGCCTTGTTTTGTTGTTCATGTTTAGAGCTCGGGGACGGTGCTCATCTATGTGGGGAGTTGTTGATGATATGTTGTATATGTTGTGCTCGGGGTATGTGCATGATCGACACCATGGATCCGTGCTTATTACGCCATCTTGTACTCAAGTTTTGTCTATCACGAATAAGTTAGGATTGTAATTTATGCACCGAACTCTGTGGTATTGGTCAAACCTTGATGTGTTCTCTTTTATCGTGATGTTACGTTATTCAAGTGCTGATGTGAATGAACGAGGTTGTGTGAATAAATCTTAAATCGGGGTTATTGATGTGATTTGTCCGGCTAATGTTTGGGGAGTGTTAATGACTTGGTTACCTATACTTGTTTCAAAAAAAAAAAAAAAAAAAGTGAATAAGAAAGAAAAGAAGGAGAATGAAAACTCAATAATTTGTTGAGATTGTATAAATGGAGGATGGATTTCGCCTCTTTCATAAATTGAGAAATGGGCATGAGAAACCACGATAGAGACTTCGAATTCATCGAGACTTCACCTTTCGAACATTGTTCCAAAATTTGTTTATACTTTCTTTGTGTTCTCAAAAGAAACTTGTTGCTAAAGGTAACCATTTTAGTTAATTCGCCCTAACGGAGAGTTGGGTGCGAGCAAAATAATCTTCTTGTTTATTTGACATTCTCACAATCTTAGATTTGTTTCACATTAACCTTGATTATGTACTCATCATGTCCGGGGAATTGCAAAAGAGGTTTAATTGATTAGATTAAGAGTTTAGTTGCATGAGCTATTCTTCTATTCTTGCTTGTATAGACTTTGCTTGAGGACAAGCAAATGAATAAGTGTGGGAAAGTTGTTTGGTGTCATTTTTTGCTTATTCTTGGTATTGTTTTTCATGTTGTCTTCATTAGTTTATCCCATTTATGCCGTTAGTTCGTTTATTATTTATCGTTTCGGACTTACTTGGTTCGTTTCAATGTTTTACAGAAAATCGGCATTAAATAGGACAAAATGAATCTACCAAGGATTAAGTATAATGAAGAGCATCGCGATAGGAGTTCATAGGCTAAAGCGGATCCTAATTCGGAGTTCGGACCAAGGAGAACGAGACGAATCGTTGAAGTCGCAGCCGCCCCGCCGCATGGACGAACATCTGCGCGCACACACGCCAGACGCCCACGCGCCCGGCGCCTGGTCCGTCGCGCGCGCGCCCGCGCTGAACGCCGGTGCACTCGAGCGCGTTTCACCTACCTCGCGCGTTGGAGTGAACGCTGCCGCCTCGCAGCTCCGCCTCTGCGCCTGCGCCCCGCCCGCCGCCCGCCTCGCGCGCCGCCGCCCTTGCGCCCGGCGTCGGTTCGCTCGGCAGCGTTCCCGTCTACTCGTGACGTTGGAGTGAGCGCCGCCACGCGCTCCACGTCGCTCACCTGCACTCTCTCTCGCGCGCCTCGCCGCCTCCTCGCGCGCCGCTGCCGCGGAAGCGGCGCTCGTTCAGTAAGGCTCAATGCCTTTATATATATCGTTTTTAGGTTTTTTGTTCGTCGCATTTTTTACGTATTTTCTCGAATTCATTCGCCATCGCGCTACCGAGTCGTTTCTTCAATTTGTTACAATTCGGACATTAATTCACGTTGGTACTCTATTTCTTTATGAATTCTAGCAACGCCGTTATTTGATTACGATTCTAGCAATATCGCGGTGTTATTTTCGGATTGGATTGAAAGTAATTTCGATTATTTGTTCCATTGTTCTCGATCGCTTCGTTTACGTATTGATTTATCCCGCTCGTTTAATTCTCGTTCTTGTTGGGTTCTTGATTAGTTCTTGCTTCCGCCTTTAATTATTCGAATTTTATGCAGTGGAGTTGAACTCGGATTTCATGATTAATCGTTCTTCGTTCAATCTCATTGTTTCTTGCTTGGAGAATTTATTTAATTGCTTTGATTTGTTTCCCGATTCCGTGTTTAGTAGTTTATCATCTAGGGTTTGATAACCCTAGTTTAGATCTATCGCTAACTACTTTAGCTGGGATCGACAAACCCCGGGCTTAGGTTTGCTGCTTGATTCTCGTGTTGAATTCTCGTATGTCTCAAAAACTCATGTTGGTATTAGAGTGTTTAGGATTTAATCGTTTTCGTGATCAACACGAACATTAGGCCTCATAAGTTTTCCTTGAGAGCGACTAGGTTAGCTTTCCTACTATAACACCTCGCATTTATCATGAGTCAATTGAAAGTATACTTTTGGTTGAACACTACCCACAACGTATGTTTATCCCGCTACTATTAATCGCTTTTAATCCGCATAAGATGGAAGATCACACATGTAACCAACAATTTCAGTTACGACAATTTGTGGCAGTTGATTACTAATTTTCCCTATTACTGTTACGTCTCTAGGTGAAAATAAGTAACTCCAAAAGGATCACAAAGAATATGCTTCCTACGAATGTTCCTATCTCAGCTACGACTCAATGCTTATTCATATTATACATTCAAGATCGATTGACAATTAAAACGGTTAAGTAATTAACTAGCAACTAGATATGCATCAAGATTGATCAGAAATTAACACATATAATTAAGCACCAAGAATCATAAATCAATGCCTGGAAGGTAAATAATAATAGCAGGAATCACAACATTTAGGATAGAATCATGCAAACCCTAGGATTAGAACGAAAATTAGCTAGACATAATAAACGAAATAAAATACGAATTAAGCATAGAAATAAGAATTAAATAGATAAAACCCGTAGTGTAGCGTCGGAAGAACAATGGTTGGGTTCGTATCCAAACCCAAGTAACAAACGAGAAAATACGGAATTCGTTCGGACGAAATCATTCCAAAGCGATAACAATGCGTAGAACTAATGTAGAACAATGAAAATATAATGCTTAGATGAATCTAAATCAATACTAGAGTGTAAAAATATGAAAAACTATGAAAAACTGAACAAATTCATGCTTGGAGAGGTTGGCGGCGTGGGAGCAAGCTTGGGGATATATATAGGTGAAGGAAAAACCCTAATTTTGTGCCCAGCCGCCTCGCCTCGCGGCCGGGCTCGTGACCGCGATCTCGGTCGCGAGGCTCTGCCCAAAACATTCTCGACGATTTCGCGGCCGCCCTCACGTCGCGAGGTAGGTCGCTAGCCCTGCGCGACTTCCTCGCTTCGCTCCGCTTCTCGCGTCCGAACTCGAATTGCAACTGCTTGCGCCTATCGACTCTATCGAGATGCTATTTAACATTGTAAAATTTTCACATCCATATTTTTCATATCCATTTCATCATCTTTGGTTACATCTTTGCCTTGTGCATCGATTATCACCTGAAAAGCCTACAAAACACCAAAGAGAAACCCCAAGAGCAGTATCTTCCAAAAATAGCTAAAAGCATAAAGATCGACTATATAAACGCTTTTAATAGATCTATTTCATCTTAATATATCATCAATAAATGAGTAAAAACACGTTTATCACTGACTGTACAAGTGGCACCTACCTAACAAGTTGTGCAAGATATAGAACCACAAGTTACTGCATCCACCGTTGCCATTGTGCCAGTAGTGCCTCGTTATATACAACCTGAGCGATTTATGTTCATAAGTAAATCTTCAGATTTAGTCCCAGTAGTCGCATAAGCTATAATCGACCTATGGACATATAACGAGGAGATACAAGATATAGATGCAGGAGCGTGACATACCGCTATGGACTTAGAAATTGAGTCCATAACAGCTATGGATGTATACGACAAAACACATCTACCAGATGGCAAGAAAGCCATAGGTAGTAAGTGGGTATACAAGAGGAATAGAGATTCTGATGGAGAGGTTTCGGCTTTTAAAGCCAGGCATATGGCGAAAGGGTACACTCAGTTGAGGGTGACGAGCCCGTTTTTCGTGCTCTTTTTGGGGTAATCCTTGCCCTAGAAAGAGTACATTTTTGTGTGTGTTTGTGTCTAGGAGGACACGCTTTGGGGTGCTGTAGGTTGAGACGGACCTTGGGCAAGGTCAGGCCTCCTCCTGTGAGAGAGGTAAAATCCCGAAGATTACCTTGGCAAGGCATTCTGACATCTTGCCAAGACACGGTGACGGTACCTCCCGGGAGCTGAGCCTGACCAACGAGCTGACGTGAAGCCAAGAGGATGAACGAGACAAGGAAGAGCGGGAAAAAAGATGAGGAATGACGTAGGGGACAGAGGGTAAACTCAGAATGCAGCTGGGAGACGCAGAAAAGAACTCTGGCAGACTTGCACGCAAATGGGAAGACAGGCAGGACCTTCTCTCGCACTGCTTGATTTTTGCCGAAAAGGAAAAGGTCAACCTGCAGTGGTTGAGATGGGACAAACCTGCCCAGACTGAAGCAAGATGAGTCTCCATCGGTGTCCAGAGCCCGAGCCAGCTGCTGACCTCACCACCTGCTATCTCGAGATACGCGTGCTGACCAAGACAAAGAGGGGTAGCTACAAGCAATAGTCGGAGTGACATCGAGTGTCTCTTTATCCTGGGAAGTGAGGCTGGAGTGGGTGATTGTAGCCGTCGGCCTTGGGCAGGGTCATGAGCCACCCTTGGACGGCTGTGGCTAGTTGGGCTATCTAGTGAGTCAAGTTGTTGGGACGGGATAACCTAGTTAGGAGGACCGTCTTGCAAGAGGAAAGGCGGGGGACTCATGCCGCCCTAAAACCTAAGGGCAAGTGGGGTGGGGCTCGTGTGCGTGATTTACCAAAAGGCGCCTACCTCTTGTTACCTTTAACCAACGACATACACTCGTGGTGAAAACCCTTGAACCTATGACCGACACCTTGACCGGTATCTCAGCGTGTGGAACCCTCGCCCAACCGCTTGTTATTTAACCTTTACCTTGTGTTTACCTTTCAGTTTTACTTTCTGCTCAAGATCTATCTCTCAGTACATCTCTACTGAGACCGTCAGCCTGACTGACACTTTGCCCTCTGGGCAACCTCCTACTCAAATTGTGACAACTCGAGTAACAACACAACCAACTCTCTTGGGTTCGACCCCTTAACTTGCTATATACGGAACTATGTGTTCAAGTTGGAGTAGACTATAAATAGTATCTTGACGCGCCTAGGACCTTTGACGACGGGTTTCGGGCGATCGTCAGATTGGCGCCGTTGCCGGGGAGCTGCGCTATTCTAGTGTTATTACTCATTTTTTTATTTTTTATTTGGTTTTTGCATGCTCCGACCTAACCTTGCAGGCGAGGACAGAGAGCTATTGTTTGACCCATAGATTGAGAGAACCATTTGGAGAAGAAGAGGCAAGCTGAGGAGAAACGCCCCCGTCTTGAGGAGGCACATACCAAGACAAGACAACATGAAGGAAATGAATCCACAAAACCCACCACCTCCAAGAGAGCAGACGCTGCGTGAGATGATGTTCCCGAACAACAACAGTCTCCGCCCTTTGGGCATCACTTTGCCTGAGATCGAGGACAACTGGGAGCTGAGGCACTCTTTCATGCAGATCTTGCCAAGCTTTGATATGCCGAGAGAGGACCCCAGCGCCATCTCCGGGACTTGAAATGGTGTGTAGCACCATAAGGTGTCTTGATGAAGTCAAGAAGGAGTACATCCGACTCATATCCTTTCCATTCACTCTCCACGACGGTGCTCGAGAGTGGCTGTACACTTTGTCTACGGGTAGTGTCACTACTTGGGCAGGGCTTCAACATAAGTTCCTTGAGAGATACTATCCCATATCAATGATACAAAGCATGAGGAAAAGGATGAGTTCCCTCCAGATGGGGAATGGCGAGACGGTGTACGACTATTGGTATCGTTTCAAGTCCATCTTGGCAAAGTGTCCCAATCATCAAATCTCTGATCAAGATTTGATTCAATACTATGTGAATGGCTTGAGGGCGACTCAGAGGCAGCTCGTGAGTGCTGCGTGCGGAGGTTCCATCCTCAACAAACAACCCAGTGAGGCATTCAAATTACTCGCGAACTTGGCTGAGGAGTCTCGAGATGATGCCAATGCAATGGTCAAGATGATGCCCAACCCTGAAGCCACCACTTTAGATGGATCCGACATAAAGGATATGAAGGCCATGATGAAACAAATGATGGACCTGTTGAGACCCACTATGGCCAAGAATAATGTCAAAGCGTGTCAGCTTTGCTTTGCCACCACCCACAACACGGACGAATGTCTACAAGTAGCCGAAGAAGAAGAGGTTAAGCCTTTGGGCATGTCAACAACGGCGGTGGAGGAAACGCTCAAGGTCAGAAGCCCCGCTTCGACCCATACAAACCACCATGGAAAAATCACGAGAACTTAAGGTACGGAGGCACACACTATCAAGCACCTCCTGGGCAGAATCCACCTCAAGCTCGGCCATCTTTAGCCGAGATAGTGCACAGTCAAGGAGCTACACAAGAGAGGATAGTGCGAGACCTCGACAAGTTCAAAACAGAGACAAGAGGAGTCCGCAATGCAGGTCGACCCAATGAACACCTTGACGCAAAAGATCTCAAAGATCAACCAAAGCAAGGGACACTTCCTGCTCAAGTGCAAATCCAACCCAATGCGCATGTCAACGCAATCAACTTGAGGAGCGGCAAGAACTTGCCAAGCATGGAGGGAGCCCCAGTCAAGGAGCCAGTCGAGATAGAAGACATAACGAGGAAGTCGAGGACTTGGTCAAGGAACCTGAACCCGAGGTGAAGGCCCACTTGCCCAAGGTAGCAGACAAGACAGAGATCAAGATCAGACCTCCCTTTCCAGGAAGGTTGGCAAGGAACAAAGAAGCTGAAGAGATGAATGAGATGATCAAGATATGTAAGAAGGTAGAGATCAACATACCCTTGATCACTGCTTTGACCTCGATGCCGAGGTGTGCCAAGTTCTTCAAGGAACTGTGTACCAAGAGAGTCAAGTACACAGACGATGCCAAGTTCCAGATGGAGGAGAATGTCTCAGCCGTGCTTAAGCGAGACCTCCCAATCAAGTGTACCGATCCTGGGATGTTCTACATACCTTGTGTGATCGGAACAACGAGGATTGACCAAGCTATGCTCGATCTCAGGGCATCACATTGGGCATCAATCAATGTGATGCCCCTATCTATCTATCTATCAAAAGTTTAAACTCGGACCACTCCGACCATCTTGTGTTGAGATTCAGCTGGCAAACAAGTCGAGTGTCTATCCCGAAGGGATAGTTGAGGATGTGTTCGTCAAGGTACAAGACCTTATTTTCCCAGCCGACTTCTATGTCCTAAATATGGGCAGTACCCGGAGCAAGAAGCAGCTCATGCTGCTAGGCAGGCCGTTTCTCAAGACGGCCCGAACGTTAATCGACTGTGATACGGGGAAGCTCACATGCAAATTCGTTGGGGAGACGGTCACCTTTGACATCTACAAAGCCGAGCAATTTCCGATCTATACCGAGATGGTGGAATTCGTCAGTCTCTCTGAGAAGGATGTTGAGAGATACTCTGCCAACGTGGTAATCAAGGACATGTACGAAAGAGTCATCCAAGGACACACCGAAGACCTAGAGTATCTCGACAAGGATGAGATCGAGGCAACCGAAGTGCTTGAGGTAGAAGCTGACCAAAGCGGGGACGATCAACCAAGCTATCGATCACAGCTAGTGCATGACAAGGAGATGATGCAACCTTCCTTGAAGAAAGCCCCTAAGCTACAGCTCAAACGCCTACCAAAGCACTTGAAGTATATCTACCTCGGAGCCAACGAGACGTTGCCAGTAATCATAAGCTCCGAGCTGACGATCAAAGAAGAAGAAGAGACGAGAGCCGTCTTGAGCAAGTACAAGGAGGCCATCGGTTGGACTTTAGCCGACCTCAAGGGCATCAGCCCTACTATTTGCCAACACTACATCTTGCTCGAGGACGATGCCATACCGGTCAGAGACCCCAGAGGAAGCTCAACCCAGTAATGAAAGAAGTTGTCAAGGTGGAGATACTCAAACTCCTTGAGTTGGGCCTCATTTACCCTATCTCGGACAACCGGTGGGTCAGCCCGATCCACGTCGTGCCAAAGAAATCCGGCGTACAGGTGGTCGAGAATGAAGGCAATGAACTGGTCGCGATGAGACTCCAGACAGTCTAGAGGGTTTGCATCGACTACAGAAAGCTCAACAAGGTGACCAGGAAGGACCACTTCCCCCTGCCGTTCATTGACCAGATACTTGAGAGACTCGCCGGGAACAAGTATTTCTATTTCCTTGACGGCTACTCTGGATATATGCAAATTTGTGTGGCATTAGAAGATCAACATAAGACCACATTCACTTGCCCGTTTGGTATATTTGCATATCATCGTATGCCATTTGGTTTATGCAATGCCCCAGGGACATTTCAAAGATGCATGATGAGTATATTTTCTGATTTGCTTGAGCAATGCATTGAGGTGTCCATGGATGATTTTACTGTTTATGGCAAGACGTTTAACCAGTGCATAGAGCATCTTGAGTTAGTTCTGCAGAGGTGCGTGGAGAAGGATCTTGTGCTGAATTATGAGAAATGCCACTTCATGGTCAAGGAGTGAATTGTCCTTGGGCATGTTATCTCTGAGAAGGCCATTGAGGTTGTGACAACCCGACTTCCCAAGGAAGTACGGATCATACGGATCGTCATTGGTATGATAATGTCGTGGATATATACATAACTAAACAATGCAATTAACCAATAAACTACTCATAAACGCATGGACTCAAAAGGATAAGTTGTTTCAATACCAACTCAAGTCGCGAAGGACTTTGCGAAAGGTTCGATGTTCAAATATAACCCAATCGGTGCGGTTCAAGGAATGATGCGACCTCAAGTTCAATCTGGAATGAATATGCTTATAATCAATACATCTAAATAATATCAGAGTTAGGCAGCAATAACGTGTGGACATGCATATGACGATACATGCCCAAGGTTCTAGAAATCCTTTCTATTTAAGCAACAAAACAACCGCTACTCTGCACCACCTCGCACCCATCATCAATCCTTGCTCAACCTGCACATCAAAAACGAGATGCAGGGCTAAGTACAAAAGTACTCAGTGGACTCATCGCCCAAAACATTTTCTTTGTCAAAATTTATTGAACTGCCCACAATAGCGCATGAGGATTTTAGTTAAAAGACTCATGCCTATCAAACATTTTATCATTTTCCAAAAGCGTCAGGCCTGACTATTTCATCCACGTTGTTCCATATCTGATCATTCATTCATTCATTCATTCATTCATTCATTCATTCATTCATTCGCGCACTATGGAGGTGGCCACCTACACATAGTCGCCGTGACAGGTCGAGGTAGCTAACCTTAACACACAGCCACACGTGTACACAATTCGAGTTAGTCCTCAACTAAGTCGGATCCGATCGTTACCCTTTTTTAACGTTGGTGGACCAACACATTCACATACCACATTGGATATACCAATCTCAGATAGGATCACAACAA
This sequence comes from Salvia rosmarinus, assembly GCA_036937905.1. Lineage (NCBI taxonomy): Eukaryota > Viridiplantae > Streptophyta > Magnoliopsida > Lamiales > Lamiaceae > Salvia > Salvia rosmarinus. The sequence goes on along the minus strand of CM072816.1, from coordinate 84,298,435 downwards.
AATGTAAACATTTGGCAGTCAATAACAGTTTATGTAATAATATTTCATAAAGCTTTTGTAAATCATGCTTTGAGATAGATATGCATATCATTTTTGTTTCAAGAGAGTCCACCTGCTACTCCGAAGCTAATTGTTCTAAGCAGGGCAATGTGTGAGTGTCCTTCCTCGGCAACTACGTACGATCAAACCCTTCATAAGAAAATAACCTTTCTTAGATTCTTTCTATCGATCGAATTAAGGTCGCTTATAATTTAGGTTTTACAGTTCCCAATTAGGGTTTCTTTATGATTTCATGTGATGGTGTTAATATAATTTCTATTATCTTATATTTCCAAATTCCAAACTATTTTACTTCATTATTCATAGATGAACCTTAACTTATGAATCATATACTCCGAGTCTATCCTCGACTCTTAGCCTTAGTATTCTTCTAAACGTTATTACGTATAGATTATTAGTATTCAAGTTATGATTGTATGTTATGATATTCTCAAGCCACTAGCTAGACTTAACCATTATAGTTACATCCTAGTAGGTTATGCTTGACGACTTATCGTATTAACATGACGAGTGAAAGGGAGGTCTTGACTTATGATTCAAGATATCTCTTACCATCACGTAAATAAATACTTAGGAATTAATGAAGTTTTTCGGAAATATTAACTCAACTTTTGAGACGTAAGGATCGACACCCTACGTTCGAATTTTTGCTTACACATTACGACATTGTTTGTTTCTCTTAACTCGTCGGAGATTATATAAGTTGTAAAATCGCTATTTGTTGTCGAGTTGTCTTAACGCTCAATCTAATATCGTATTAGATTATCGTTGTTGAGTATTAACGTTGTAACTCGGCTGTTGGTTTCTTTAACTTAGGAACTTACGTTTGAGTAGCCTATTATTAATAGAAAACCCTAATTTGTGTCTAACTTCGATTCTCGTTAATTCCTTCTTAAGTTATCGAAATTGGTCGATTTCTTTTGGATTCTCGTACATAAAGTATTATGTTGTTTACATTTGGGTTTTGTTTGTCGGCATATATAAACATAACCATTCAACACCATACAATACCATAAACAACATAAACTATACTAAAGCATTAGAAAACCCTAATTTCTAACATAATGCAAAACTATTGTGTATGTGTGTATAAGTGTTCCATTCATTCATCACAATCACAACCATTCATTCCAAGCTTATAGTTAACTATCATAGCATCATTTACCATTAAAATTAAGCACATACTTAACCATTTTGCTATGTTTTCGATAATTAGCAATAATTAGCATATGTATCCAATAAATTCTAATAAAATCATGATATGCTCCTATCATGTTATAGAATTTAATTATCAACTCAATATCATCATCAAAATTAAATCATGAGCTAAAATAGATCATTATTTTTCTGCATTTATGAATATTGAACATTTGTGTTCAATAAATTCCACACACCTCATAACATATTTATAATATGCATTAAACATGTAATATTAACTTTAAACAACAACTAAATATTTATAATATGAACTAATGCTTAGAATTTTTGGACCTCACACATATATTGTATATGTGTTCAATAAATTCCCAACAAAGCATAATAGATTCATATCATTTACAACAAATAAAAATCAAATAAACTTTAAAACATATTCTAATATTTCCGGCCATTTTGAGCAAAAATAGGAGGAGTATTTCAATAATTACAAGATTAATATATGGTGTTCATAACATATATTAAACACTATACACTACAAAAATACAGCAGATCAGCGACGGATTAGCGACGGCCAAAATACGGGTCACCGATCAGCGACGGATTAGCGACGGCCAAAATACGGGTCGTGAATCAGCGACGGATTAGCGACAGAATAGAAAGGAAATTTCTTAGCGACGGATCAGCGACGGAACTAGACTGGAATATTCTCGCGCGAACTGATAACGACGAACTACTCGTCGCTATTCCGTCGTTATATATAACGACGGAAACTATCCGTCGTTAAAATTAATTTTTTTTTTTATTTTTTTATTGGATTAACCTTATTCCGTCAGCGGATAAAATCGTTACATAAGCGAATTTTTTATTTTTTTAATTTATTTAGCGTGAAACAAATCATAGTTAATTTTAATTTTGATTTTATTTATTCCCAAAATTTTACATTTGGAATTTTCGTAAATAAAAGTCGTTAAATTTAATGACGGAATACAATCCGTCGTTATATTAAAGTTTTTTATTTTTTAATTTTGCACGTAAATTAACGACGGATATGTGTCGTCGTTAAATTTTCGTCGTTAAATTTTTTCCGTCGTTAATCCTTTATTCAAGTCGTTAATTATAACGACGGAAAATTCCGTCGTTAATCCGCCGCTAAAAATTTAATATCGACGGACTTTTTTCCCAATTTCATATCTCGAACCTAAATAACCTCTCTCTCCCTCCCTCCCCACCCCAACCATGAGTGCCCGGCCAGTCGTCGCTTGCCGCACCTGACCACCATGACACCCATCCCAGCCCATTGGCCCACCCCATCGCGAACCCACCTCGCCCCAGCCCACCCCATCGTGAACCCCCACCACAGGCGCCGCTGCCGCCACCGCTTTCCGCTCATTGTCATGCACTCAGGCCCAGGCCCTAGTCCCGCCATAGCCCCGCCTCGACCATAGCCCCTTGAGCCCCAACCCCGCCCTTGCCCGCCGCCGCCGCCCACTGCCCGCCGTCCCACTTGCTGCATAGCCGTCCATGCGCCGTCCCCGTCGTCGCCCGTACGTCAGGTTATATTTCGATTTTTATTGATTTGTATTTCAATTTTTTTATTTTGTTGTTATATATTTGTTAATTATGTTAATATGCTAGGATGTGTTGAATTTGTTAATTATGTTAATTATGTTAATATATTTGTTAATTATGTTGATATATATTTGTTAATTGATAAGCTTAGATCTGAATTGGGCTTGTGAATTGGGCTTGTGATTTGGGCTTGTGAAATTGTCAACAGTTAGTCTTGTGATTTGGGCTTGTGAAATTGATAAGCTTAGATGTGAATTGGGATGATAAATTCATCATTTCGTGAATATGTTTAGCTTGGATGTGAATTGGGATGATAAATTCATCATTTCGTGAATTAAGATGTTTTGAGTTATTAAGTGTATAATTAGGCATATGGTGATGATTTGGTGAAATTTGGATGAGTTTGGTTGAATTGGGAATGAAATGGTGATTAATTTTATAAAACTTACTCTGCCGAAATTTTGTTAGAATTGGTATATGAATAAGATGTTTTATATGTAAGATTTGCTCACTTCATGCTTAGGTTAAAATTAAGTATATGAAACTTGAATTATGGTTTATGTTGCCTTGTAGATAAGAAACCAATAATTATAAGTAAGATTTGATCATTACACTCAATAAACTTATGAGTGTATAATTAGTCTATATTGTACAACTTATGTTGAATATGTTTAATTAATTATTTATAATTAGGAGCTTGAAGAATGAATAACAATCGTGAGTGGATGTATAAGAGATTTAGTTCGGTTGGTGGATTAAATATTGAATTTCGAGAGGGACTTGAAAGTTTTATTGAATTCGTTAGTGCTCGGTTTTTATTCGCGGATGGAGAGAAAATTAAGTGTCAGTGTAAAGTGTAAGAATATACCTTATCGGAAGAAGATGCGTGCGATATCACTTATCAAAATTTGGATTTGTTCCAAATTATCACACATGGATATTTCAGGAGAGACAACCACAAGTAGGGACAATGTTGTGGATTCGGATGTTGGCCGTCAACCAAATACGTATCATACGATGGTAGTGAATCTTGCTGGTCCCAGTTCAACTTTGGCGAGATCGAAGAGGAGCAAAGTCGATGTACAAAATTTTACGACATGTTGAATCTGCCGATAAACCTCGTGGTGGGTTGCTCGAATCACACACAATTGTCATTTGTGGCTCGACACGAGTTGGAAAGCGAGAGAACAACATTCGAGAAGGGTTTTGATCAAATATCGAGGCGATGAAAGAATCGCATCCGGATGGAAGTGCGTGCTGATGACTTCTGAGCGAAGAGATTGTTGCGTGGCATGGGGTTGCCCGTACACAAAATTGATTGTTGTCCATTTAATTGCATGATTTATTGGCGCGAAGATTACGAATCGTTGCAAATTACGTAACCATCCTCGTTTCAAGAGCAATACTCGAGCTGGTGGAAGTCGGCGGAAAGCACAAGTAGCGTATAAAAGATGTATTATTTTCCTCTAACTCCTCGACTACGAGATTGTATGCATCCAATGCTACTGGCGGAAAATATCGTTGGCATGCATCGTCGATCGATGATGGGTCATCGTCATCCGTGAGACTCGATTGCATGGAAACATTTGAACACAGTTTCCTTATTTGCATCGAAATTCGTAACGTGCGATTGGGACTCTCAGCGATGGTTTTCAGCCATTCGGTCAATCGATAAAGCAATATTCATCATGGCCCGTTATCTTGACCCCTTATAATCTTCCCCGTGGTGTGTATGAAGGAGCAATACATGTTTCTTACGATCTTAGTGCGGGACCGCGTAATCCGAATGAGAAGATTGATGTGTTCTTACTGACCATTGATAGCGAGTTAATAGATTTGTGGGATGACGGCGTTCTTACTTATGATGTATCGTTGAGCGAAATTTTCAAATGCGCTGCATTACTTTGGACAATTAGTGACTTCCTGCATACTCTATGTTTATGCGGATGGATGCGACTAGAAGATTAGCTTATGCGCCTTGCATGGAGTATCTGATGCTTTTACTTTAGCTAAAGTGGTAGCGATCATGGTTTGATAACCATCGTAAATTTCTAGCTCCTAATCACCCATTTGAAGGGATCGAAGAGGTTTCAGAAAGAACACAGTGATTACTAACGATCCACCAGAAGCGCGATCGGGAGATGAGCTTCTATCACTAATTATGGGTATGGGACTAGTCTCCATAACAGAGATTGGCAGTGATGAAATAAATAGCAGAATATCAGCGGTTTGGGCGGATGGAAGAAAAAGTATTTTCGGGATCTACCTTCTTGGAGTTCTCTTTTGATTCGGCATAATTTGGACGTCATGCACATAGAAAGAATGTGTTCGATAATGTCTTCAACACGGTCATGAATGTCGAGGAAGACAAAAGATACGAGCAAATCTAGAGAAGAACTTAATTTATCTTTGCTCTGGACGAGTTGACGATGAATGAATCAGCAGGAAAATATCGAAGGCTTCTTTATACACTTGACAATCGTGAGAAAAAATCTTATGTGAGTGGGTAAGAGGTTTAAGATTTCCAATGGATGCGTTTCGAACATGGGTAGATGTGTAGACATGTGGCGAAGATGTTTGGGATGAAGAGTCATGTGTCACATTTTCATGCGTGAATTCTACCGATTGCATTTGTGAACTTCTCCCGCCAATGTTTGGAAAAATGTAATTATCTTTATTCTTCAAAGATTTAACTTCTCGAAACATAGGGCTTGATGATCGTGTAGACTCGAGAAAATATTCGGTAATTTTATGCAAGCTTGAGCGTCTTTCCCTAGTTTCTTGACTCCATGGAACATCTTCCGGTTCATCTAGTGATGAAGCCCGTATTGCAGTGCATTCAATACCGATGGATGTATCCATTTGAAAGTCTTGCTAGTACATTATCACACATATATATATACATATATATATATATATATATCAATTGAAGAACAACGTTCTAAATTTTGTAGATACTTTAGGCACGAAGACTATCCGAGATATGCTTGAATCTTCAAGCAAGATGGCAAACCTTTTGGAAACATGTCGGCGAGATATTTGGATAGTAGAGAATATGATCTTGCTTTCGTTTATACGTGTTGCTCAAGCTGTGTTGAAGTTGGAGACATTTACATGGCGTAAGTGTCGTGTTTTCTTAGAATTCATTGTTAATTATTATTATTATTATTGTTATTATTAACTAGGATCGTAAATATATGTTGATGTGGTTTATTCATCGGCGATGTGAAAAGATCAAATCCTCGATCTCTAGCTACGATATTCAAAGGTCGATTGAAAGAGGCTTCCGTTTTGGTTTGAGGCATATGTGAGTGTTCGATGATTATTAGTAGGAAATATTTAATATGTACGTTTAGTCATTCTAATCGTTTTTACTAATAATAGGTCGAAGATCATACTAACAACATTGTGAATCCGTTCATATTGTCTCTTGCCAAAGGGCCTTGACTCTAATTAAGGCGTGCCGGTATTATATAAATGGGTACAAATTTCACACATTAGAACATGAGTCACAAAGATCAACTATGAATAGTGGGTGTGCATTAAAGGTGAAACCTATAGTGCAGACAAGAACTCGACTTTTATGGTCGATTATTGGAGGTTTGTGAGTTGGAATATCTGGGCTACCAACGAAGACCACAACATTGTTTAGATGCGAGTGGTTTGATCCTTCACGATTGGGGTTATCAATTCATTCCAGTACAAGTTGGTTTCGATAAATCATACTCGAAGTTATAACAAGTTCGAACCGTTTATCCTCGCCAATCAAGCCATTCAAGTATACTATTGTGCATATCAAGTTTAAAACAATCTATGAAAGAGTGGTGGGAAGTATGCAAAATTAAAGCTCGATCTAATGTGGAAGTCTCGGATGAGAGTTACTGCGTCGATAGTACCTCACTTTTCAAGAGGATGCATTAGGTTCGATTACTAATGTCGTTGTGGATGAGGACACGACACTAGTTCATCTGACGGTACACTCATAGACATTGAAGAGACACCTGATGATGAGGATGATGAAGTTGAATTGTCAGAGTCAGAAGACAATCATACATTGGATGATGATGATGATGATGACGACGACGATGAATAGGTTTTGAATTTATTATATAGTATGCACAAAATCGTTTTATTTTCTAGTATGCACACAAAGCGTTATGATATGTATTATTTGTTAAATTTTAATCTGACATTTTTACCTTTGTTTGCGATGTCTCACGATGGGACGAGGTGCCTCGTCATCACGTCGAGGCACTCGAGGATCATACATGCCGTCGCCTCGCTGCCCGCCTAGAAGAAGGCATGGAGGCACTATCTCACGATCCTGCCCCCTCGGCGGTGAGTGCAATGCCATCTAGAGAGGGATGAAGAAGATAGCCATTGTGAATGGGTATGTTATCTCTTGTATGTCTCGGTTTAAATAAATTATAACATTCGATGTCTTTATTTCACGTAAATTGTAGCATTTTGTGTCCGAGCAATGATATAGCCCGCATGATTCTGAAGTCATTCCGTAAATTCATGAATAACAACGGCTTCAATTGGAAATTGGTGCCTCAAGAGTTCAAGCGATTTATTTCGATGAATTGAGGTTCGTGTTGTTTATACGAAGTCATTTATGATTTGACCTTTGCATATTGTAATCATATATTTTTTGAAATATTTTTATTGGGATGATCGATGGGCGAGGCCATGGTCTATTCCTCACAGTGCGCAAAAGGCGCGAGAGCTATAAAGATCTTGTTCACAAGATCAGCGGTGAAGGACTCGCATAACCCACCTCCATTTATCCCTGGCGAGATTGGGATAATTGGAAGGCATATTGAGCTCGGACGGACTTCCAAGAGAAGGCGGCAAGGCCCTTGACAACAAGATGTCCGAGCCGGATGGCGGTCTTTGAGATAGTCAAGCATCGGGGTGGCTCATGCTGCGCATTCGAGTATGCGAGAGAGATTGTAAGTACTTTGAAATTTTAGATAAAGTAAATTTATTTAAGAATCGTGATACTTGTTAATTATTTAATTTGTTTGACTTATTTATAGGCGAGAGGCGTGGAGTAGCCATAGAAGATGTCAATGGGATGTATTCGGAAGTATCATACCACCGACGACGGGAGCTATCTGAGACGGAAAGCTCGAATATCGCGGTAAGTATATTCGTTTGCACAATAACGAGCATTTAATTAAATAATAATTGTATGAAATTATAATACGAGGCGAGTTGAGGAACATGTCACTCGGTTGAGCCAATCGGGGAGGATGATGGCGACACGAAATTGATAGGACTAAAATTCTCAAAATGTCCTGGGAGCTCCTCAAAGAAAAAGAATAGGATGTTTGGGCGGTTCTCTATTACGGACATACATGCAGGCGAAGTGTCGTCTCATTCAGTGGAGAGTGCCCATCCTGCTGATGCAGTAGCTTATCAACAACGACTATTGGAGATGGGGCGGATGGCGGGCGAAGGGAGCAATCTGAGGCGAGATTGATAGGGGCGGCGGCAGCGGCGCATGAGGCATCTGAGGCGAGAATCTGGTGGCGCCCGACAATACAAGGCCGATTGCAAGATGGTGAGAGAGAGAGATAGCGTGCAAGCACAGATTCAGGCTCAGTTGCGCACTCAACAGGAGGCCATAGAGCGCTTCATGGTCGGCTCCCGTTTCCCCCCACCCTCGTGATATCAGCTCTCGTTTCCCCTCACCTCGTCATATTTGGGTTGTATTATGAATTTGTAAACTTATCGTATGATTTCGAATTGTTTGGTTTGATTTGGTTTGTTTGGATAGTTTCGAATTGTTTGGATTGAATTGGTTTGTTTGGATAATTTGAATTGTTTGGATAGTTTGAATTGTTTAAATTGAATTCGTTTGTTTGGATAGTTTGAATTGTTTGTTTGATTGAATTGGATTGAATTGGACGGAATTTGTTTGTTTTAATTGTTAGGATTGTTTGAAAACAGGTTTGTTGTTTGTTGTAAATTGGCTGTCAAACTACAAATAAGCTGACAGTTGTGCACTTTAGCGGCGGACTAGCGACGGTAGCGGCGGACTAGCGACGGATTTACAACGTGAAATACAACGTGAAATAACTAAAAACGACGGGTTAGAGACGGACTAGTGACAGATTAGCGGCAGTTCTGACGGTTTTCGTGAAATAAAAAAATCATAATTTTAGCGACGGGCCATGTCCGTCGCTAATTGCTGACGGATCGAGACGGACTGGCGTCGAATTAACGACGGTTTGGCGAAGGTATTTTGTAGCTACGGCAAAGTTCCGTCGTTAGGTACGACGGATTAGAGTCGTATTAACGACGGATTGTATTTCAGACGACCATTTTCGAGGTCGTCTATTAGCGACTGATATGTCCGTTTTTATTCCGTCGCTAATAATTAGCGACGGAAATAAATCCGTCGCTAAAAGTTTGCCAACCAAGTTTCCAGCGACCCCATAATTCCGTCGCTAATCCGTCGCTACTCGATTTTAGCAACGGATCCGACATGATTGGCGACGGAATTTTCCGTCGCTATTCGCCTGCAATTTTGTAGTGATACCTCAACTATTTTTCAACAAAAAAAATCAAAATAATTTTTAAAAATTAATATATATTTTGGCCCTAACAAAATAAATAGGAGAAATAATTCAAAAATTCTCATCTTTATTCTACATGCTCCTAATACATCAACAAGCAATAATATCAAATAATATTCACAAAAGTATGCTTTATATTCTATAAAAAGAATTATAACATAAATCGAAAAATATAAAACATGCTCCAAAAATTACCAAACTTTAAACAAAATCTTAGAACATATTTCTAAGCATATTTAATTCATGGCTTGAGAGCAGTTGGTGGCTCAAAAGTCATGAAGAAAAATGAAGAACAAAACTAGGGTTCTTCATGAAATAAAATAAATAAAAATCAAAAAAATTTAATCCATTATAAATAAAGGGAATGATGAATAATACCTTATTATGGTCTTAGAAATTTAATTTGGGGGTTGGAATGGGTTGGAAATGAAGATTAAAGCTTGAAAAGCTTGAAGAACAAAGAGAGAAATTTCAAAATTAGAGAGAGAGAGAGGGAGGGCTCAGTTTTTGGCTGAACATTCTGGCAAAATGAGCTGTTTTTGAGCCTATATGGAGATCCATTTGTGGTGGTTGGGAGAAGACTAGTCAAATTACCCGATTTGGCATGTTAATATCGACTCTTTAAGTTTTAACGCGCTTTCGATTGATTTCTCGGAACCTTCAGGTTTTATTTTCTTAAATATCCTTAAAAAGACTTATTTCATAGTTTATAATAATTTCATAAAGTTCGGATGGCATCCGATAAGTCAATTCCGAGTTATCGCCGAAAAATAGCGTCCGGCGATTTAATTATGTCCATTCAAAATTCTATTGAATTCTTGAGATTTCATAATTTATTTGAGTCTTATAAATAATTTCTTATTGATTTAGACCCTTGGTTCAAGTTTTGGTTTTTTCGGAACAGTTTAGGGTTTTTCCGGTATGTTTTCCCGGCGTTCGGTTAAGTTCTTCAGGAATTTCTTTAAGAAATTGATTCTTATAATTTCTAAATTCATAATAATATATTCCTTCATGATTTTGATTGTTATCACTAATTATCATGGTTAGCACGGATTGGAAGTTGATCCGGCTCGTGAATAGTACTTTTGAGACTGATCGGGCAAGCATGCCCGAATATTCTCATTCTTTGGCTTCTCACATTTTTTTGTGAGAGTATTCTAGAAATGAAATCCTTTTGTTGATATTCATTCTCGATCTTTCATTCTATGTTCAGGCTATTGAGAAAACCTAATCGGTGGGATAGTCACTAGTTTTTTATTTCTCTAGTTTTCGATCTCCGAATCGATTCTAATTCGTTTCGTTGGTTACCTTAAACATAATTAAGGTCTAAGAACCACAAATAATTGGTTTAAGCATCACTAATAAAAGTTTTAAATTTTTGGGTTATTACTGAGGTGAAGCGAAGCGAGGTGGAGATCATAGCAAGTCGCCTTATCCACCAACATCAAGCATTGCGAGGATTCCTTGGCCACGCTAGATTCTATAGGCGGTTTGTCGAGGACTTCACCAAGATAGCACAACCGATGAACCGCCTCTCCGAACGATGTCTGAGTGGGAGTTCGACGACGCGTGTAAAGCGCTTCCGGATATTGAAGGAGCACCTTGTCCTGGCGCCCATCATAAGGCCACCCGAATGGGGCATGCCCTTTGAGCTGAGGTCGAAGCTAGCGGATCTGTTGTTGGCGCGGTGCTTGGGCAAAAATTGGCAAGAAAGCTTCGTCGTATACTATGCATCGAAGACCCTCATTGGGCCGCAGATCAACTACACAACCACGGAGAAGAAGCTTCTTGCCGTGGTGTTTGCCTTCGAGAAATTTCGCTCCTACCTCTTTGGGAGCAAGACCGTGGTTTACACTGACCACGCCGTCTTGAAATATCTCATGGCAAAGAAGGATACAAAGCGAAGACTTATCGGTGGATACTCGCCTCCGGAGTTCGGCGTTGAGATCAAAGACGAAGTGGATCTCAAAATCAAGTGGCTGACCACTTAAGCAGAATTTTGAGAAATGATGAAGGAGATCCAATCCGAGCAACGTTTCCAGACGATGAGCTACTCGAGATCCACACCAAGCAGCCGTGGTACGCGGACTTGGTGAACTACATCGTGACCGGAGTGTTGCCCGTGAGGATGCCAACACACCAGAGGTACAAACTTAAGAAGGAGAGTCGACAATACGTATGGGATGACCCATACTTGTGGAAGCAATGCTCAGACTTAATCTTGAGGAGATGTGTTCCGGAAGGCGAGCAAACAAGCATCCATGAGCACTGCCATGAGAAGGAGTGCGAAGGACATTTTGAGCACAAGAGAGAGCGACAAGGAAGATTCTTGTTGTGGGTTCTCTTGGCCCACTATCTTCAGGATAGCTATGAGAAGTGTCGAGGTGCGATAAGTGCCAGCGAGGGCGATGTCTCGAGGAGGAATGAGATGCCCTTCGTACCTATCTTGCCAGTGGAAGTATTCGACGTATGGGACATGGATTTCATGGGCCCCTTGTCAAACTCTAAGGGAAATCAATACATACTCCTAGCAGTGGACTATGTGTCAAAATGGGTAGAAGTCAAGGCCACAGCCGTGGCGGATGCAAGGACCGTAGCCGTTTTTCTCAAGTCAAACATCTTTAGCCGGTTCGGTGTGCCAAGAGCCATAATCAGTCGGGGCACCCACTTCTACAATTCCACCATTAGCAGCTTACTCAAGAAGTATGTGGTGCATCACCGGATGTCCACCGCATACCATCCTCAAGCCAATAGCCAAGCTGAGCTCTCAAACCGCATTGTGAAGACTATCTTGAGGAAGGCCTTGGGAGAGAGCAAGAAGGTGGAGCACTCACCTCGACGATGCACTATGGGCATACTGGGACAGCCTTCAAAATGCCATTTGGAATGTCTCCCCACCGGATGGTGTTTGGCAAGATGTGTCACTGCTGTCGGTGGAACACAAGGCATACTAGGCGATCCATAAACTCAACTTTGGCGGGATTAGGTAGAGAGAAGTGCAAGCTTGACATATAAGAGATCGAGGAGATTCGCCTCGAAGCTTATGACAATGCCGCTATATACAAGAATAGGCTCAAGAGAGCCCATGATCGTTTGATCAAGGAAAAGAAGTTCGAAAATGGACAAGTGGTGCTACTCTATCAAAATAGGTTCCGCTATGCCTCTGGCAAGCTGACTACCAAGTGGGTGGGACCTTACATGGTGCACGCCCAACATCCGAATGGGTGCCAGAGATAAGCGACATGGGCGGCAAGAAAGTGTTCAAGGTGAGCAGGCGAGCTCAAGACCTACTATAGGCACGACCGAAGGCTCGAGAGAATGGGAAGTTGAGCAAGATGAGCTTCACGAGGTTTCTCAAGAGGAGAGGATCCTCAGGAGACGCTGACGACGTTAAACTCAGGGCAACCCGTGGGGATGATTTTAATCGCTTACATTTTATTCCCTTTTGTCGAGGGGTGGTCTTGACTACTTTTAACACTTTGCCTCAAGCAAAGTGTGTGAGGAAGCCCGCCTCGTTATTTCGACCGCCTTAAGAGGATTGTTTCTTCCTCGATTAGCATATTTTCTTAAACTGCAGGTCTGGAAGAAACTCAAGGTGAAGCGAAGTGGAGGCGCTGCAGCTAGCAAGACGACAGCCTTGGCCAAGACACGGGACACGAGGCAATGATTTGATCTCTGCGGGCTGACGCAGGAGACATCCCATCAGTCAGCCCACTACCTTATAACCGCCCCAACCCACGTTCTAATTACCCCCCTTATTTCGCCTACCCACTTTCCCACATTCAAACCTCACCCCAAAACACTTCCCCAAACCAAAGCACAAAACCTTAACCTTCCATCCATGGTTCATACACGTCCAAAGAAAAAGCTCCCGAAAATAGCCTCGAAGAAGATCGTCGCTCGTCGGATCAACATGGAGAAAGCACCAGCCGAGCCCACCGCCGAAGGAAGCCCGTCGTCTGGTGACGGAGCCCTCCTCACTGACTTCGCCGCCGGAGCAGAAGAAGCGCCCACCCTCCACGACATCCACATGGAGGTGGACGCTAACGAAGAGGAGCATCCCACGCCCAAGAAGACACCCGAGAAGATGCCGGAGAAGACGCCGGAGAAGAAAAAACAAGGGCCCTCCTCCACCTGAAAGAAAAAGACAAAGGAGACTCCTACCACCTCCTCCTCGAAGAAGACGCCGGCGACCTCCTCTCACACTGAGTCCGCCGGCACGGGAACCAGGCAGTGGAGGAGAAGGAAGCTCCGATGACGCGCTCGGAAAAGACAAAGACGGAGGGAACGACCAAGTGGCAGAGATCGAGGAAGGCGACGTCCTTTTCACCGAGGAACGGCCAACGAAAAAGGTAAAAATGGCGACACGCTCGTCGAAGAGGGGGAAGGCTTACACTATCAACACCAAGGAGCTCGCCAAGAACAAGGAGATGGTGGTGCCCAAGCGATTGGATCTACACTCCTCGAGCGACTGCGTGTCAAGGAGGACGTCGGGCGGCTGTTCAAAGAAATCGGATGGGGAAAGTTTCTTGAGTAGGATACCACAGTCTATGCGCCATTGGTGAAAGAATTTTATGGTGTTCTTAACATCGACCACGACAAGGGAGTGCCAGTGGGCATACAATTCACAATCCTCGGGGCGCGGAGAGAGTTCACGGTTGACGAGCTCAACCAAGCTCTAAATATGGTGACGTTGATGGAGGCCAAGGGTGCAAGCTACAAAGGAGCAGTCAAGGTGGTGCCCAACTTCACTAATGGAAAATGGTCGGGGATCTGGTCAAAGCTGATAGGAAAAGATGGCGCACAATTCAAATCTTGTGACGCCAAAGGGACCGCCCTCAAGGATCCATCCATGTAGGTGTGCCATCGGATCCTCTCCTACAACCTCTTTGGCAAGAAGGACAACAGTGCGACAATGTCAAAGAGCGAGTTGTACATCCTCTAGGCGATGCACGAGAAGACAAGGCTCAACTTTGCAGCCTTTGTAATTTCGCACATGAAGAGCATCATGGGCAGGGAGCAGCAGAGGCTGTCCTTGTGCCACTTGCCGACCAACTTCGCCAAGGAGAACGATCTGCTCGGCCCCGACTTTGCCATGACCCCCGAGAGAGAGGACACCTTTGACCTGAAGGCGCTCAAGAAGATACTCAAGATAGTGGAAGATGAGCAAAGTGTATAAGTGGGGAGGGCCCCCTGTTTTTTGTTATGTGTGTTGACCAGCACGTTTGAGATGAGCATGATGATTATGATCTTGGCATAGGCTTTGTAATACATGTTTAGCTTGTTTCAATAAGGTTAGTATGACGGAAAACGGGCATAGCATGCACACCTGTGAGAAATTGAGTCCATATGCTTTATCATTGCAAGCATGATTTCTATTTTGTGTGATATTCGGATGCTTGACTTGGTTGTGCTAGAACTTGCCTGCTGTCTTGATCAAAGCCCAACTGTTGTAGGTCTAAGTGCTCTAGATGATTTAGGCTTTCTTTTCGTAGCCATGGTCAACAATGAACATAAACCCAGATATATGTATCCTTTGCTAGCCCCATTTGAGTTGTTCATTTTCTTTTGAATTGCCTTGTGCTCTTCCCTGACCTGGGGATTGAGATAGGAAGAATAGGGGGGATATATATATGTCTTGGGCATCATTCTGGGCAAAACACAAACATTAGATGCCTTGGCCTTCGGCCGAGCATAATGAGCTTAAATTCAAAATGTGTAGAAAAAGAAAAAGGGTGGGGGAACATGAGATAAAAAAAAAAAAAAAAAGTTTTCCCAAAAATATAAAGTGTGCTCAGGCCCATAAGTATCTTGCCAAGGGAAATGGGAAAATATTCTGCCCAAAACCTAAGTCAAGACAACCTTACCCAAAGCTTAAATACTTCCTACTTTGCCAAGAAGCCACTCAATACAACCCTAAAAGACCTAAGGATAGAGAACTTAGGCCAAGCTATAGGGCAGAGACAGTAGACGGCAGGCAAGCCTATGAAACTTCCCTGATCAAGTCATCACTGAGCGTGAAACCCTAAACATAGAGTGTTTGAGTGCTTGAGAGGAACTTCCACAAACTTGCTTTGCCCCGATCTTGATTGACCTTGATACATAGTTGTATTAATCGCCTATGCCGGATTATCTTTGTTATGTTTCATCGTATCCTTGCTGGTTTTTGCGTGTGTTGTTTGTGTGTTTTGTTTTTCTTTTAGGCAAGGAATGCTTGCACGCTTGAGGACAACCGTGCTTCAAGTGTGTGAGTGTGACGAGCCCATTTTTTGTGCTCTTTTTGGGGTAATCCTTGCCCTAGAAAGAGTACATTTTAATGTTCTTTATATGTGTTTATGTGCGGGAGGACACGCTTTGGGGTCTTGCGAGGTTGAGGCGGACCTTGGGCAAGTTCGAGGCCACTCCGTGAGAGAGGTAAAATCCGAAGATTACCTTGGCAAGGCATTCGACATCTTGCTAAGACACGGTACCGCACGGAGCCGAGGCGACCAGCGGTGACATGAAGCCAAGAGGATGATCGAGACAAGGAAGAGCGAGAAAAAGGACGAGGAATGACGTAGGGGACAGAAGGTAAACTCAGAATGCAGCTGGGAGACGCAGATAAGAACTCTGGCAGACTTGCACGCAAATGGGAAGATTCTGGGCAAGGACCTTCTCTGCCGCCTGTTTGATTTTTGCCAAAAAGGGAAAGATCAACCTGCAATGGTTGAGATGAGACAAACCTGCCCAGACTGAAGCCAGAGGAGTCTCCATCGATGTCCAGAGCCCGAGCCAACTACTGACCTCATCACCTGCTGCCTCGAAATACGCACGCTGATCAAGACAAAGAGGAGTACACTTAAGCTCCCAACACACCAACTCAACACAATCGGTTTGGAGGGTGAAGCATCAAGTCCCGAATTCTCTCTGCACTTTTCTCTTTTATTTTCTCTTTGGTTTTCATGAGTGATTGGTGAAGAAGAAGAAGAACAAGTCCTACGGGCAAACATTTATATTATGTATTTTATTATCTCTACTCGAGCAACTGCTTGCCAGAGACAGCATTTCATTTGCATTTGATTTTATATTCAAGTATGGTTTCATTTATGTTCTTGATTATTGCTTTTGTGTTTATATCGATTATGCATGAGTAGTCGGTTTGGTTGGGCTCGGGGTGAAGCACGTTGAGTCGAGGTCATGAGAGTCGTGAGGTCTAAACGTCCTTAGAACCTTGAGTGGGTGTTCCCGAAGCTCTAGGCCTTTATACCCATGTTATTCCTTTCCTTGAGCGTTAGCTCGGCCAGTAGCCTTGGGGGGGATAGCTACAAGCAATAGCCGGAGTAAGACATCGAGTGTCTCTTTGTCCCGGGAAGTACGGCTGGAGTGAGTGATTGTAGCCGTCGGCCTTGGGCAAAGGGCTACGAGCCACTCCCTTGGACCGGCTGTGGCTAGTTGAGCTATCTAGTGAGTCAAGCTGTTGGGGCGGGATAAACTAGTTAGGGGGGCCGTCTTGGCAAGGGGCAAGGCGGGGGCTCATGCCTTGCGTCCTAAAACCTAAGGCAGGCGGGGATGGGGGCACGGTGTACACAAAAAGGGGCGCCTACCCCTTAGTACCTTTAACCAACGACATATACTCGTGGTGAAAACCCTTGAACCTATGACCGACACCTTGACCAGTATCTCAACGTGTGGAACCCTTGGCCCAACTACTTGTTATTTAACGTTTTACCTTGTGTTTACCTTTCAGTTTTACTTTCTGCTCAAGATCTATCTCTCAGTACATCTCTACTGAGACCGTCAGCCTGACTGACATCTTGCCCTCTGGGCAACCTCCTACTTAAACTGTGACAACTCGAGTAACAACACAACCACCTCTCTTGGGTTCGACCCCTTAACTTGCCATATACAAAACTATGTGTTCAAGTTGGAGGAGATTATAAATAGTATCTTGACGCGCCTAGGACCTTTGACGATGGGTTTCGGGTTGTCGTCAAGGGCATTGATTATGATGATACCTTTTTTCCTGTAGCAATGTCAAGTCCATCAGAATTCTTCTGGCCATAGCAGCTCACCTAAACCTAGAGGTTTGGCAAATGGATATGAAAATCGCTTTCTTAAACGATTACCTTGAGGAAGGTCGAGACATCTATATGCAACAACCCAAAGGTTATGTGGTGAAAAGTGAGGAGCATCTAGTGTGGAAGCTTAAGAAGTCCATTTGTGGACTCAAGCAAGCTTCCCGATCATGAAACTTACGCTTTGACGAGGTGGTAAAATCCTATGATTTTATCGAGTTTCCTAGCGAGAGTTTCATGAATCGTTTAGATATCAACTGTGACGTGGTATTTTTTGCACTTTACATAGATGACATCCTTCTACTTGGCAACAACGTCAAGCTGTTATCAGACGAAAAGAGTTGGTTATTCGATCAGTTTCAGATGAAAGACTTAGAAGATGCATCGTACATTCTTGGGATTAAGGTTTACCGAGATTGTAAGAGGAAATTGTTGAGCTTATCTCAAGCGTCTTACATTTATACTGTAATTACTCGTTTTAGCATGCAAACCGCCAAGAAGGGATTGCTACTCTTCGGACATGGTGTTCCTTTATCTAAGGAGCGTCACCGATGACTGCAAAGGAGATAGAGAAAATGAGACATGTTCTCTATGCTTCCCCAGTAGGAAGTCTCATGTATGCAATGATGTGTACGAGACCTGATAACTCTGGTGCAGTAGTAAACTCGAAGGAACCACGGACTCTTAAGACGACAAAACACATAAAGAGAAAGTACCATGTCATAAGAGAAATCGTACGACGAGGTGATATGCTTATAGAGAGGATTGGTACTGCAGACAACCTAGCTGACCCACTAACGAAGAGCCTACCAAAAAAGTCTACGATGAGTATGTTCGAGGACTTGGATTGAGCAAATGGACCCCACTTACAAATAAAAATTTTGTAGAAGTAGAAGAATCAAAGTGATGATGTTGTTTGTAATATCTAGTATGGAGAGACACATTGTATAGGGGTGAGCATTCAGACGGTTCGGTTCAAAACCAAACCGAACCGAACACGAAAAATCGAAAAACAGAATTTTTTTAAAAACCTAAATCGAACCGAACCATTTTACATATCCAAATCGAATCGAACCAAAATCGACCCGAAATATGCGGTTCGGTTCGATTTTAACCGAATTTAAATTATAATTAATATAAATATTATAATATTTATATATATATATATATATAAATATTAACCAATTTAAATATTAATAATATAAATAATATATAATATAAAAAAATTCGGACAGTTCGGTTTGAAAACCGAATTTTTTTCCTCAAACTGAAATTGAATCGAATTAATTTCAGTTATATAATTTTGAAACTGAATCGAACTATTTTACTGTACAAATCGAACCAAATCGCTAATTTCGGTTTGGTTCGATTCATTTTGTTCGGTTCGTTTTTGCTCACCCCTAACATTGTATACTAAAAGTTTGCTTTAGTTTAAGTGGGAGATTGTTGGATTTGTATATTGAAAGCAGAATGGTTGAGCTTGTATACAATGTTTCATGTTACCATTATTACAATCTCATATTTGAATTATTTACTTGATTGCATATGCATGTCCCATTATCTCATAGAAAAGTTAGATCATACAGTGTATAGAAGATCACAGAAGTTTATATGATTAGTTAAACTTATTGAGATATAAAAATGAGCACAGCTGAGATAACTTGAGGACGAGTTGTCGGTATAGGCTGCAGTATAGATAAGAAGTGACTTGACTTGGTTGCTTGTCTATGCAGTTACTTCTTGACGTATTGATGGATCACAGTGTGATGAGTTCTTCTATCTGACCGTCGTGAAGAACCTAGATATCTTTGACTTTACATTGATGTAAACCTCGATAAGGTTTTAAGTGAGTATGAGTTACTGATCATCACTTTGACTTGTTATGGGTGAGGGCTACATGAGATGACCCAGGATTCTCAGCATCTCGGGTGGTTGCAGTACTTGTATGTCATGCTAGTTACATGTATCGAGTCACCGTATTTGTTTAGCATGATGACGTCCATTTAAGGATCTCCAAAGGTTTATTGTACTAAACCCTACAGGTTGAGTTAGCTCAAGTACAATAATAGGGTTGTGTGGCACTACTTAAGGAATTAAATAGATTAATTATTTTAAGCAGTCAGAATGTTATAAATAATTAATGGATGTGCGATATCTTAAATACGGGGATTCTTAAGTCTAAGTGCAAGCCAAACTCAACTTCGGTAATAAATGGACAAGTCAGCATTTATTCTCTAGTGGAATGAATAAAAATTTATGAATTAATTTATGTTCTGTGTTGATCATAACATAACTAATTCATTTTAGGCCCATATTTATTCCTTGTATTTGATCCCTGCGCTGGCCCATCAATGCCTGTTGCTGCTGTATAATTCGCCCATCAGGACTCTATTCTGATTCTCATGTATCTAAATAGATATTATATGATATTATTAGATATCAAATGATATTATCTGATATCATTAGATATCAAAAAATATTATCTGAATATTGTTAGATATCAAAAGATAATTATTCTAGATATATTTAATATGCAAAGATATGATTGTATTTATTAGATATGCAAGGATCCTATCTAATTAGGATTATAGGAATGCATTACAAATAAAGGGTGAGAGAAAATCAGAATATTTTGATTCACATAATTGAGATTTTCGAAAATCTTGAGGGAAAGGAAGAAGGTTATTTTTTATAGTATTCTCCATAGATTGCTCTCACTCAGCATTGGAGAATTGACATCCGAGATACAGTCCAGAAGATCAAAACTGGAGTCTGCCATTGATCTATTATCCTAGAAATTTGCAGATAAACACGAGTAAACACCAACATGTTGCAATTAATTATATAGATGCATGATAGGTATATAATCAATGTATGGTGAATTAACGGGAGAGGATAAAATATGATTTCCCTACATTGTATTTCCTACCCTCCGTCCCTATTATACAGATTTATTGAAAATTTCATAAGAATTAAGAAAATATTGAAAAAGAAAATTATACAAGTAAACTTCATAATATATATATATATATATATATATATATGAATTAATGTTAAAGTCAATCAAAGAGTCAAATAGGGATTTATTAGTAAAATATGAATTAATGCTAAAGTCACTTTATATGTCTCATTTTTATTTTAGGAAATAAGTAAGTTCTTTAAATGTGGTAGATGATAGAGCCAACTACTCTAAACTAAAATTTAATTTCTTTGACTTTTCTATTCCAAAAAGGATCACAACCTTTTTCCCTCTCTGCATGAACAATCGTACCATTTCTCTCTCTCGTTCAATCCGTCAAAGCATTTCTCTCTCTCCTCCAATCCGCCAAATACTTTCCATCTCTCTATCTCAAAAATTGTATCCTAACCAGCTAAGCCCCTCTTTCTCTATCTCAAAGTTGCATGTTCGAAGAACACTAAAATCGAACTTGAAGATATCCCTGTTGATAGTGAGACAACATCGATCTATGTTGTAGTGTCGGTTGACGACACACTATCTTCGTGGTCGGAACTCAACTCAACCATTTTTTAGTCACTCGTCCCTTCATTAAGTATTTTCGACACAGAGATATGGGTGGAGGAAATGAAATGTGAATATGAATGGTGTGCAGAGATGCATGAAGTAAAGCAAATCATGCTTCGAATATATATTCATGCTTTGTTTAAATAAATCATTTCTACTCCTTTATTTTAGTTTTAATTTT
This sequence comes from Salvia rosmarinus, assembly GCA_036937905.1. Classification (NCBI taxonomy): domain Eukaryota; kingdom Viridiplantae; phylum Streptophyta; class Magnoliopsida; order Lamiales; family Lamiaceae; genus Salvia; species Salvia rosmarinus. The sequence goes on along the minus strand of CM072816.1, from coordinate 84,277,303 downwards.
AAATCTTAATTGTGATTGATTTTGTAAAATTATGGTGATTATTTGTGGTAATTTTTTTGTATCGGTGGTTGATGGTCTTGTCACTACTACAAATATCACTTTTCTCTACACCTTATAGACTACGCTTTTTCGTAAAAAGCTTAGTCCATGTGCGAATTTTTTTGAAGTATAGACTACGCTTAACAAAAGCGTAGTCTATGTGCGTAGTCTATAGTGGGTATAGACTACGCATAAAAAGCGTAGTCTATGTGCTTGTTTTTAATAAAAAAGCGTAGTCTATGTCATAAATTAAAAAAAAAAACAGGCATGAGATTCGAACTCACGACGTGTGGGTTTATTAACATATAAGCAACCATTTGCACCAACAATTTAATATCTATCATCTTGGACTTTATTTATACTTACATTTACAAGTAGAACCTGAACTTACATAGAAATCAAATTTTCCCATTCTTCACTCATACCTGCGACCAACACTCACTTTCTCCTCTCCTCCGCCTCTTAACCACCGATCCATCTCTATCATCTTCACTGCGCCGCCGCCGCGCTCTTTTTCAAACCATGAAGTCGGTGGCGACTCTTCACCGCCGCCATCTCCTCCCTATCCCTACTCTCATTCCCACCGCCACACCCCAAAACTTAAATAAATAGAAAATGGGGAAATGACGGGAAGCCTTACTCATTCAGGAGAAAATAGGGAAAATAAATCCCAAAATTTGATAAAACCCTATCTTTGAGAAAGAGAAATAATAGGTAATGTCATTTCAGATAATAACATAAAGCTAGTCCCCAAGATCAAAAGTTTAGTTTCGTACTCTGATAACAACCAAACGAAAAGGGGCATCAAGCTAAATAGAAAAGAAGAATTAGGAGTTCAAGCTCTACATAAAACAACATTAGATAGTATAACATAGTCTTATGTTTTGGAATATTTAGAAAACGAGATAGTGGCTAGTTATTCAGCGGAAGTCGAGATTTTGGAGTAGAACCCTAGCCTCGGCCTCACAAGACCAACCGCTTAACACGAAAACATTTGAAAACATTTCAATGAGTACTAATGTACTCGATGGGCATTGTATTTATAAGCAGTTTGCAAAATTTTCAAACATATTATCCATACTCAACAAGATGACTTAGAAGGTTTTAAAACCAAAAGCCACTTCTAAGCATACCAAAACATTCTTTTATTTCATGCGACGCTTTACACGTTCATTGTTATTTTTATGATCCCGGACCTAGCCACCTTTTCGGATCCATTATCTCCCATTATTTGACCCCACTTAAGCCCGTCAGTCGACCTTAACGCTATCGGTCAGTCACATAATTGAAACCATGAAACCGTGCTTGAACACATCCACCAAACACCCTTATAACTCCTCTTTCTTTAGTTAGCACACGATGGTGATCAACCCACCGCGCTACCAACAACGTGTACACAATCCTCAAACGACGTTTTAGGTCAGTTTGAGAATCTCGATCGATCTTCAAAGAGCATTAAACAGATAGAGACGCGTAAAAATATTTTCATGGATAATAAGCAGTTCATAAAGCATTTAAGAGTTTATATAACTCGAAATACATTTCTGAAAATAAAGCCCACCTTGATAGGCCAAAGCCTGAAGAATTAAACTTGCGAACTCGTCTCAGGAAAAGCAACGCTAATCTCCTCGGGTCAACAAAGCCTACAAGATAAACTAATCTTAAGAGGTCTCGTATACTAGCCTAGAGTCTAAGGTAACGTGAAGCTACTATTTCGATCACTAGCCCGGGTTTTCAAAATTTCAAATTAAATCGAAAACCAATTTCTCGAATAAGGGCACCAACAATACCCTTGCTCGCCTTTTATTTGAAAACTTAATTTGATTTCTTTGAAAATCAAATTATCCAAAATCATTTTATTGCAAAAGTATATAAACTTTGGTTTATTTCAAATAAACTACTCGCATCAGTAAACATATAAACAAGTAAACGTAGTAATACAAATAACAATTCATGAAATTTTATTCATCGAGAGTCTATCGATTTTAAAAATAATTAACCCCAATTATTTTAACGTTCTCATTAGTAGACAAACAATGTAACCACTTCAATATATTTTCAAAGTTAATTAAACCAAAATTTTAGGTTCAAGTTAACAACTTAACATAATTAAATAATTACACTTAACTAAACCCAACATAAGAAATTAAACAAGCCTTTGAATTTAATTAATTCAAACCCATGGGATAATTAATTCAAGCCCAACATTAAAATAAATTAGGCCCATAGAACAAACTTAAGCCCAATTCCCTTATAATTAGCCAAGCCCATAAAGCAAAAATAATTAAAGCCAATTTTGACTTCCTTATGACCACTCCCTTCTCTCGCACTATCATCCTTCTCTCCCCTCAATTTGATTCTCTCTCTCTCTGAAAACAAACTCCCCATTTCTCTCTAACTCATTTCTTTCTCTCTCTACGCTTTGTACCCCTCCGGAAGACCCAAAGCAAATCCTTCTCTCTCCTCCTTCTTCTTCACGCCGCCGCCACAGAGTGGCACGCCGCCGTCGAGCCCCCTTCCTCGACCTCTCGCTCTCTCTCCTCGATTCCTCAATTTTCTCATTTCTCTCTCGCCCAAACCTTCTATAGTAAAAATTTCACAAAACGCCTCAAAATCACATCTTCTATTTCATAGTTAACCAAGACGGTCGCCACCGCTCGTGGAAGATCGACGCCGCCGTGTCGCAAAGATCGGCGCCGCCTGCCTCCCTTTCGACCCTCCTCTGTTCCTTGTCTCTCTCTCCCACGCCTCGCACTCCATTTCTCTTACTCTCTCTCTCTACCCAACAACGTTGCCACTCTCTCTATCTATCTTCCCCGGTGACCACAGTAGTTTCACCCCCACCAAACTCGACGAGTAGCTCGCTACCGCCGTCTCGCATCCTCTCTTCTCGGCCGACGCCAGCAGCCAAAGCCACCGACGTCGCCGCCCTATCGGCACACCCTTCTTCCCCGCAACTTGGCAACAAACGACACCCTTCCCTTCATCTCACACACGCGCATGCGCACGCACACATACACACCAGTTCAAGCTTATGCATTTTTTTTTGTTCAATTTTCATAACCAAGTCTTAATGTTTCTTAAGCATATGTAACCAATTTTATTGTTAAATGATTGTTGTATGCTCATTGTTTTCTAATCGTGGAGGTATGTAGTGGTGCCGTCTTTGTTCAAAAGACACATTTGTAAGAGCTCTTGTTGTTGTTTTCCTTTCATTGAATATAATAGTATATTGGTAGAGGATTAGAAACCGAAGTTTTATTTATGAGGTGGATCATGCTATGGAGTGGCTTTACGTAAAAAAAATGCTTCATCATTGTTGTTTAGGTATACGTAAACTATGGTATTGAGTTAAAAGATAAACCTTTGCCAAGTGGATTTGTTGATGTTTGGTTTGTATGCAAGCTTCTCAAGCTCTTTGTTGTTCCGCAAAGAAGAAAAAAAATGGGAGGATTAGGAGCGGTGTGAGAAAAGAAGAAGAAGCTTAGTAACGCTTAGCAAATGGACGAAGGGGTTACCAGATGGAGAATGGAATCATGAGGTGAAGGAATTGGTCGAGGAGGTCCTTTTATAGGAGAAGGTCTTGGGTAAAAATATGGATGAAGTATGGAAGAAAGAGGGATGTATATCATAAGCTCACTTAATTAATCTGTCATTACCATTAATCATAAAATATCTTCATTTGTAATTGGGCTCCCACTATAATTCGACGGAGATAAAATAAGGCCTAAAATTCTAAAATTTTAAAAGCCCAAAATTAGCAAGTAATAATGTAGCTTTAGAACAAATATATTGATCTCATTATTTGAATCTTATGCACGCTTAACTTCTATGAATAGAAATTAATCACATAATCTCTTTATGATACTTAATACGTGAGCATAAAATTAAAAGAATTGAATTTCTTGTAAACTATATATATATAAAATAAAATAGATTGTTGGAACTAAGACATAAAAAAAATCTCCGGCAAGAAAATCGACTTAGTGAATTCTAAGTTCAAAATCTCTCGAAAAATTCTAACTAGGAAAAAAAAAACGGGATATTACATCCCTCCCTCCTTATAAAAATTTCGTCCTCGAAATTTAGGTACTTTGATCTCTAACTCGTGGTACTAGATTTTTTGGACTATCATTCACCTTCTATGTGGCCTTATCCATCCTATGATGGTTCCACTTTTTCTTGTTCGTAGTTAACGATTCTACATACCTTTAATCTAGAACAATCTACTTTGTTCTAATAATCATGATCTTATGATCGAATATCATCATCAGTCTCTTTGCATAGCCCAAGTCTTAGCTTAAGGCTACATCATTATACTTGTTCTTGCGTTTATCAAGAATTTACGGATTTATAAAACATTCTGCCACTGAGGGCATCGACTTAAACTTTTTCGTGCTATATTTGAAATAAGGAAGTGAGATGCTCCCATATCAACCTAAGATAGACACGTAGTCATACCTGTCATGTCACCTTGGTCTTGGACTACCTCTTGTTGGTTTAGAGCATAAGCTCTGGCTTGGTATGGCGGCCTGTGATTGGTTATCTGTCTCTGGTTCTGTTGTTGCTTTGTTCTTTCGTTCTTCCTCGGGTTTGGGGCCATGGCGAAGTGTCCAAATTTTCCGCAGTTGTAACAAACATTCAATCCCTTCATGCATTCCCTGAGTGTGGTTTTTGGCACTTCGAACATCTTAAAGTCTTTCAACGCGAGGTTTCCATATTGTTCATTAGTCATCGTGCGTTTTACTGATTCTCATCAGAAAGTTGTTTCCTCCACAAGTTGCTAGGTGACGCGTGTAAATTTTTTTATTTTTTTTTTCCTATTTTCACAACGTATATAATTAAAGACTCGTTCCACTGCTCGTATCTAATTTTCTACATCCGTGGGATCGCCTAATCCATCAAATCTCGGTGGTTTCTCATAGCGGAATTTTTTTTTTCCTCTGCCAATCTTTCTGGTGCTACTTGTTGCATAGGCTCTTCGGCTAATAATCTCCTCCCTCGACCACTTATGCGTCCTCGACCTCGTCCTCTTCCTTGTCTTCCATCACGTCCCGTACATTCGCCTTCCATTATGTTGTCAAAGGTTTAATTGGTTAATAAAGCTTTTGACTTTGTATGTGTATTAATGGAAATAGCTAGGCGTGTAACTAGGAAGAGAACAAGAATAACACGCATCAAGGTATGCGCATAATATTTATATATATATGCCTTAAAATAGGACTTTCATTATTTCAAATGACATAATTTCTTTCCAATATGACTCTTGAATACATAAGAACAATACAATAGCTGACAGAAGCATTGGGGTGCTCAAAAGTAGTCTAGGCTATACACAAAAGAGCCTGACTACAACTAAAAGAGTTGGATAGATCTGACAAAAAGTGAAGTCTTTTTTTTTTTTCCATTCATGGCCATAAAATTCTGACACGTCCGTCTTGATTCGCTATGCTACAAAATTAATAAAAAAATCAAGTCATAGAGTCGTATTTATTTTTTTTCTTTGATATCTTCCTCGAGATCATCATCATGGTCTTCATCACGTGACATTGGTTCAGGCGGGTTACGGTGCATTCTCATACGTCCCTGACTCTCCGTGTTATCTCATTGGGTGGGCTCTCTGCAATGGCTTCTTTACTTTGTCGTTGTCGTTCTTAATTCAAGTCTTCCCACTTGCGCTTTTGTATTTAATTTTGGGCATCATACTTTGTGGGAGTCTTTTTTTTTTTTTCTTTCTCCTTAGTGTGCAACTTTAACTCGATTGGGTTGAATGAGAGTCGTTCAAGATTTGAGGTTACCATTGGTGGTGTCCCAAACGTGTTCCAGCGATTCCAAAAGCGATTGGTCAGCTACGAAAAGACGTTAGTTATTGAACTTGCACCAACTATCTCAATCATTTGGCCGGATGTCCATGCTTTCCACTCATTCAAAAGATGTTGCATGAGGCTTATTATGATGCTTCAATATCCTTCACTTTTCCCATTGTATGCGTCCCTCCAACGAGTCGTAAATTCTTATAAGAATTCTTCGAGAGAACTCTCTCTGGCTTCCTTAAATAGTTATGAAACCTCTTGACATAAAGTTCTTGCAAAAAGTTCTTATTTAAAAGCTTACTGAGAGTCTCGTCTTTTCTATTCATCTAAAAGAAGTATCTTAATCAGCTACATTTAACGCATGGTTAAATCTGACTAAAGTTCTAACTTCCATAAGCACTCTAAGTTCTTGTTCTTTAGATCATTCTTACGTTCTTCTATGTTTCATCCTTCTATATTTCTTTTGTTGTTCAAGCCTTCTAATGTAGACTAAAAGTCTATCTCATAAGGATCGCAATCCTATTATAGCATAAACTAGTGCATCTCGCTAACCATGAGACTACACTATTACGAAGGCGATAAGCGTGTCATGAAGGTCGTGAGAAACCTAATATGACAAATATTCATTATGTTGTGTAACATCTTTCTTACAAAAGAGTTAAAACTCAAAATGTATCTTTTAACATTAAAACAGATCATAGAATCAAAACTCAAAATGACAAATAATTGAAATGCTGCCACATAGGCTCATAAGTCATAAATATGACAAATCATTTCTCTTTATTTCTTCTTTATAAAACTCAATTATGTGAGCTCGAGAGACTCATCATAATTTCTTCTCGGAGAGACTCATCATGACAAAATACTTTGCTTGACATAAGGGCTCCTCTGGTCCAAAATGATATTCTTCTTCATAAGCACAAACAATAAACTTTTGAAATATGAAAAAGTCAATAAACTATTTATATACAAATCTTTTGCACACATATCTTTCAGAATCTTTTGAAAACTTTAAAAGTACCTTTGTCGAGGCAAAAGTGACGACGAGTGAGGGCTCTTGAAATACTTGAGTCTAGAGGTACTATTCTGAACACGATGTCAATAATCGGGGTTATCGAGGCACGAAGAAAACATGTGCTCGATACCATTCTCATCACACCCCAAAACTTAAATAAATAGAAAATGGGAAATGACGGGAAGCCTTACCATTCAGGAGAAAATAGGGAAAATAAATCCTAAAATTTGATAAAACCCTATCTTTGAGAAAGAGAAATAATAGGTAATGTCATTTCAGATAATAACATAAAGTTAGTCCCCAAGATCAAAAGTTTAGTTTCGTACTCTGATAACAACCAAACGAAAAGGGGCATCAAGCTAAAAAGAAAAGAAGAATTAGGAGTTCAAGCTCTACATAAAACAACATTAGATAGTATAACATAGTCTTATGTTTTGGAATATTTAGAAAACGAGATAGTGGCTAGTTATTCAGCGGAAGTCGAGATTTTGGAGTAGAACCCTAGCCTCAACTCTGCCCCGTCAGCACCAGCCAGTTAACCTGAAAAACATTTGAAAACATTTGGGCTGAGTACTAATGTACTCGATGGGCATCATATTTTATAAGCAGTTTGCAAAATTTTGAAACATATTATCCATGCTCAACAAGATGACTTAGAAGGTTTTAAACCAAAAGCCACTTCTAAGCATACCAAAACATTCTTTTATTTCGTGCATGACGCTTTACACGTTCTCTCATCACTCTTTATGATCCCGGACCTCTAGCCACCGTCGGATCCATTATCTCCCATTATTTTACCCCTAAGACTTAAGCCCGTCAGTCGATTTAACGCTATCCAGTCAGGTCACATAATTGAAACCATGAAACCGTGCTTCGGAACACATCCAGCCAAACACCCTTATAACTCCTCTTTCTTTAGTTAGCACACGATGGTGATCAACCCACCGCGCTACCAACAACGTGTACACAATCCTCAAACGACGTTTTAGGTCAGTTTGAGAATCTCGATCGATCTTCAAAGAGCATTAAACAGATAGAGACGTGCATAAAAATATTTTCATGGATAATAAGCAGTTCATAAAGCATTTAAGAGTTTATATAACTCGAAATACATTTCTGAAAATAAAGCCCACCTTGATAGGCCAAAGCCTGAAGAATTAAACTTGCGAACTCGTCTCAGGAAAAGCAACGCTAATCTCCTTGGTCAACAAAGCCTACAAGATAAACTAATCTTAAGAGGTCTCGTATACTAGCCTTGAGTCTAAGGTAACATAAGGCTACTATTTCTTGATCACTAGCCCGGGTTTTCAAATTTTCAAATTAAATCAGGAAAACCAATTTCTCGACTAAGGGCACTAACAATACCCTTGCTCGTCTTTTATTTGAAAACTTAATTTGATTTCTTTGAAAATCAAATTATCCAAAAATCATTTTATTGCAAAAGTATATAAACTTTGGTTTATTTCAAATAAACTACTCTTGTACCGTAAACATATAAACAAGTAAACGTAGTAATACAAATAACAATTCATGAAAGTTCTTAGCTGGTGGTTTTTTAAACTTTTCTATAAAGGTCGCCCCCACAAAAAGCACGGGTTTGCCTTGCCCGGTGAAAATAAGCGAGTAGAAGTAGCTCTCCTCGGCCTCGCCCTACATGTCTTGACTAGTGCATTCTTCAAGGTTTGAAATGGGACCTGCTTTTCCATATCTCGTTATTTTTGGGGACCTATTCACCTCTTTGAATAAGAGCAATACCGTCACCTACTTGAAGTGCGGTGCGGTGTTTACAATCTTGACTTTCTATTATATTGTTCAATCGTTCACGGATAATATTACTATGGTCGCAATATTCACCCGCCCACAAGCACAAATCCTCTACGTGGAATATAATCCCAAAGTACTCCAAAGACTCAAATAGAGTCAATCAAGAAGCGGTAAGACCTTGCGAATTCCCAACAAACATAGAGCTTGGGAAGCTCTAAATTTTATTCATCGAGTCTATTGATTTTTAAAAATAATTAACCCCAATTATTTTAACGTTCTCATTAGTAGACAAACAATGTAACCACTTCAATATATTTTCAAAGTTAATTAAACCAAAATTTAAGGTTCAAGTTAACAACTTAACATAATTAAATAATTACGATTTTAACTAAACCCAACATAAGAAATTAAACAAGCTTTGAATTTAATTAATTCAAACCCATAGGATAATTAATTCAAGCCCAACATTAAAATAAATTAGGCCCATAGAACAAACTTAAGCCCAATTCCCTTATAATTAGCCAAGCCCATAAAGCAAAAATAATTAAAGCCAATTTTGACTCCTTATGACCACTCCCCTCTCCTGCACTATCATCATTCTCCTCCCCTCAATTAGATTCTCTCTCTACGGAAAACAAACTCCCCTTTCTCTCCTAACTCATTTCTTTCTCTCTCTACGCTTTGTACCCTCTCCGAAGACCCAAACAGAAATCCTTCTCTCTCCTCTCTTCTTCTTCACGACGCCGCCGCCAACAGCAGTGGCCACGAGCCGTCGACCCCCTTCCCGACCTCTCGCCGCCCTCTCTCTCTCCTTGATTCCTCAATTTTCTCATTTCTCTCTCGCCCAAACCTTCTATAGTAAAATTTCACAAACGCCTCAAAATCACATCTTCTCTATTTCATAGCTAACCCACGGTCGTCACCGCTCGTCGATCAAGACGCGCCACCGTCTGTCGCAAAGACCCGCCACCGCCTCCCTTTTCGACCCCTCCTCTCGTTCCTTGTCTCTCTCCCACGCCTCGGACTCCATTTCTCTTACTCTCTCTCTCTACCCAACAACGTTGCCCCTCTCTCTATCTATCTTCTCCCTCGGTGACCACGGCGTTTCACACCCTCACCAAACTCGACGAGTAGCTCGCTACCGCCGTCTCGCCTCCTCTCTTCTCGCCGACGCCAAGCAGCCCAAAGCCATCGACGTCGCCGCCCTATCGGCACACCCTTCTTCCCCGCAACTTGGCAACAAACGACACCCTTCCCTTCATCTCACACACGCATACGCGCACGCATACACACAGTTCAAGCTTATGCATTTTTTTGTTCAATTTTCATAACCAAGTCTTAATGTTTCTTAAGCATATGTAACCAATTTTATTGTTAAATGATTGTTGTATGCTCATTGTTTTCTAATCGTGGAGGTATGTAGTGGTGCCGTCTTTGTTCAAAAGACACATTTGTAAGAGCTCTTGTTCTTTGTTTTCCTTTCATTGAATATAATAGTATATTGGTAGAGGATTAGAAACCGAAGTTTTATTTATGAGGTGGATCATGCTATGGGTGGCTTTACAGAAAAAATGCTTCATCATTGTTGTTTAGGTATACGTAAACTATGGTATTGAGTTAAAAGATAAACCTTTGCCAAGTGGATTTGTTGATGTTTGGTTTGTATGCAAGCTTCTCAAGCTCTTTGTTGTTCCGCAAAGAAGAAAAAAAATGGGAGGATTAGGAGCGGTGTGAGAAAAGAAGAAGAAGCTTAGTAACGATTAGCAAATGGACGAAGGGTTACCATGGGAGAATGGAATCATGGGGTGAAGGAATTGGTCGAGGAGGTCCTTTTATAGGAGAAGGTCTTGGGTAAAAATATGGATGAAGTATGGAAGAAAGAGGATGTATATCATAAGCTCACTTAATGTAATCATTACCATTAATCATAAAAATATCTTCATTTGTAATTGGGCTCCCACTATAATTCGCCCAGAGATAAAATAGAAGGCTTAAAATTCTAAAATTTTAAAAGCCCAAAATTAGCAAGTAATAATGTAGCTTTAGAACAAATATATATTGATCTCATTATTTGAATCTTATGCACGTTTAACTTCTATGAATAGAAATTAATCACATAATCTCTTTATGATACTTAATACGTGAGCATAAAATTAAAAGAATTGAATTTCTTGTAAACTATATATATAAAATAAAATAGATTGTTGGAACTAAGACATAAAAAAATCTCCAAGAAGAAAATCGACTTAGTGAATTCTAAGTTCAAAATCTCTCGAAAAATTCTAACGAGGAAAAAAAAATGGGATATTACACCCACTCCCTCTCCGTTCTCACTGCACACACAGAGAATAAATATCTCTTTCTCTCTTTCGATCTGTCGTCGCAGGTTGAAATCCGGCAAAGAGTCTTCGCTTGGCATCCAAATCCAACAACGCCGTTGGTGCTCTGCCATCGAGCCATCTCCTTCTTCGTGATGCAACACACGCGCGCACACACATACACACACGCATGCACTGTCCTCTTTCTCTCCATCTCTCACATTCTTTTTTTTTCAGATTTGTCATCGTTAGCGCCTATAGCACAGCGCCGCCATTGATTTTGCCATCACGCTCCATTGGATGACATCGAACATCCTTCGGCGATGCACCACAACAGCCCCCTTGCCACTGCCGCTGCCATCGTCTCCATTCCCAACCTTAGCGGCAAAGAATCGAATGACACTGTTGACATCGCCCGCGGCATTGTCGATTTTCAATCAACGTCAAGCCCTAGCTCGATCTAAAACTATAATAGGTTGAGTTCTCAAATTGGGGATTCTATGTTCTTTATCTATTTATTTTCTTTGTTCAGATCCGAAGAGCATCATAGACTACCGATAGTTTTTTTTGTATGATTATGTGTCCATTTCTTTTGGAGCAGTGTAGAGTAGTTGCTGTGAAGCTATGCATATGTTACGCTAATTTTTTATTTTTTTTAAAGTTGGGTGTAAGTAATGAAGATTTGTTATTTGGTAGTTTTAATTTATGTTTTGCTATATATAAGCGTGTTGAAGTGGCTCCGGTGTTTGTGGCGATATGCTTTCTGTAATTCTTCAATTGTATGAAACATGTGAAGGCGTGATGAAGATATTTTAAGTTTCAAAAGCTTTTGAAATGTTGTGGTAGTGATTTATTCTTTGGATCTTGATTTGCTATTGGTGTATTATGTGAGATTTTGTTTCCGATTGTTGAAGTGTGCTTCTTCGCTACGAGAATGTTTTGTTGCTTTGTTGAAAAGTATGGAGATGGAGTAGTAGTGATTTTGTACTTAGGTTCGCATGTGGCTCTATCATCCGATTTGCTATTTGTGTATTAGGTTTGCATGTGGCTCTATCATCTCTTGTATTTGGTCTTTCGTCTCTTGATATAACCTCACTTTTGGCAGGTATTCGCTCCTTCGATTATTTAGGATGGGATACCAAATTGATTGGCGGTCGATATAATTCGACTCTGTTGCATTGAAATTATACTCGATATATTTAACTTTTGATACAAGTCAAGCTCATTGTTTTTCTTGTTGGGTGATGTATGGTGCTTACTGAAGGTACTCTCCCTATTACTTCACACTTATGATAATCCTTCAAAAGAAAGAGGCTGAAGGAATTACATAGAATATGGAGTTAGTATAATTAGTATTGCTTGTCGATTTTATACGGAATCATAATTAGGATCATATCCTATGCTTTGAGCTTCAATCGGTTAAGAATTTCATATCCTATCAATTATTATGGAGTTCATTTAGAACTTAAATTGGCATTATTTCTCAAGTAAGGTTTTGACTTCAAGCAAAGAAACATCCAAATCACAACAATTCTCGGTGTTAACTCATGCGAAACAAGGTATGCTCGAAGATGAATCCTCTTATTGTGGTATGTTATGAAGGAATAAAGGAACATGACTTCTTTGGTTGAATTAAGAATACGTAGGAAATCCAAGAGTCGTTTGCTTTTGAATGCTTTGGGAGTCTCTGGGAATTGGAATTTGGGATCAATACTTTCATAGACACATTGGTTTTTATAATGAAGTAGATAGCTTGCTCTGAATTCCTCCGTCTAGTCTAAGAAGTTTCCTCCTTTCCCAATCCCTAAAAGTATGAATACTCATTTCTTGCTTGAAAAGTACTCATTGGGAGGCATTGTGTGTTTGAGGTTTGGGCCTTGAGGCTTTGAGCATGACGTTATGTTTGAAAGGGTTACTTTTATCTCTCATTTTGGTGCTTGATAAGTACTCGTAGAGGCATTTAACATTGAAATTTGCATCCCATCTTCCGATTGATTGTTTGTCTTCTCTCATTGCGAGCACAAGATTAACCATTTTGTGTCTACATTGCGACAATATGTCTTGTCACAGTTATCCCAAGTCTCCGGTATAGGTTTATACATTCTCTTAAACACAAGGTTTGTTGCCCATTTAAGTTTCGGTTTTTTGCAGCAACAATTTTCTTTTACATGTTAAGTTATATTTCAAGAAGTATCATTTACGCTCTCCATTAAGTGTAAACTCATTATCTCGTAGTTTATACTAATCTAGTTTGTCGATATATCTAGTAGCTTTCCGTTATGCATATTCTTAAGAACAACTTATTGTTGGTTCTTTAGCTTTTAATTTATTGTGAAACTTTAACGGTGAATGGAAAGCAGAAGACACATGCATCACGGAGCTGCGGTGATGATGAAAAGTTTCCCAACAAATTTTCCCGGATCGACATTGCACATGTGATTCTCAACAAAGCCCATACGATCATGTCTTTGTAAAGATGCGTTGACTAGCTCGTTGATAGTGGCTAGTACTTTCAGCTGTTTTCCATCTTACCTCTATGTCGGGAGCTGCAATACCACTAAGGAAATAATAGTACATCCGAATATTAAGCTATTTAGAATTAAAATTCATCTCACTACAATCTTTTGGTGATAACTTTTGGTAGGATTAAATTCCTCCATTGCTAGTAGCATCAAGTACTCTATAGTAAATATGAGATTCATGAGTGCGTTCTTTTGGTGGCATCCTGCAATATATGCATGGATGATAGGAGTGCTAAATACATAATAAACACATGAAAAATATCGTCAAACGTTCAGTGCCATGTGTAGGCAAATTAAATTATAGGAAAAATTATGTTGCTTCTGCGAACTACTTGAGTGTGCAATCAGGATCTTCATAAGAACATGACAAATGGGAATATATAAGAAGCATGCATATATAGGAGATGGCCAGAAGATATAGCTTGGCATCCACATGGAAAAAAACTTCTTTTAGTTTATAGTGCTGATAGTGGTGATTCTCAGATATCAATTATGAATCTAAACAAGGGGAAAGAGGTACCATCTCAATCCAAATTTATTATAATTTGTATATTAATCTAATCTTGCTAGTGTACTTATTTTATGCGGGTTGGTAATCGATGATTTACCTTATTTCATCCTCCTTTTTATATAAAAGAAAATAATGTTAAAAATATCTTGAGTTTTCCTATTATGTTGTCTTGCTTCATAACCATGAATGGGTTGCTTGATAAACACCCACCCACATGCCCGCCTATCTGCCCTTTCTGTGGCGTTGTGTATTTCTGTGGATCCCGTGTCTCATGGTTTTGTTTGAGTTATGTTATGTTCCCTCTTACTTGGCTTCTTGTGCAGGTACTTCGTATTCTTACTGTGTGTGATTAAGTTATTTAGAGTTAATACCATTTGAACTTTGGCAAGAGACCTGCAGTTTCAAAATCGGTCTTACTCTCAAGAGGACATTGATGAAGTTCGCGTTGAATGGGCAAATTTCATGCTTCTTCACATATAGTCTTGTGATGTTTTAGTTGTAAGTTATTGATCTTTTGAATTATTTTGTCTTGTGATATGGGGATACGGTCTTATTGTTTTGTTATGTAATGTGCATAGTATTTTGTATAGTGATTTTGTATTTGTAATGAAAGCAGTTGTATATTTTGTATAGTGATTTTGTAGTTGTAATGAAAAAGATTGTATATTTTTGAATAGTGATTTTGAGCGTAGTCGCAAGTATATTTTAATCTCATTTGCTTGTGCGTTATTAATTATACGAGGTTTAAATAAAAAAATTAACTACGGTTGAAATTGAAAAACCGTAGTTGTTATTAAATTGACTACGGTTGTAATAGAAAAGCGTAGTAAATTTGGCATTAAAACCGTAGTAAATAAACTCAAAACCGTAGTTAATACATATAGACTACGCTCGAGCGTAGTGTATGTGAAATTTTGTGTGGTCGGTAGTTGTGTGCGAAATGTAGTCTATAGTGGGTATAGACTACGCTCGAAGCGTAGTGTGTGTGCGTAGTCTGTGTATGCGTAAAAGCGTGGTCTATGTGTAAAGTGTAGTCTATGGTGGGTATAGACTACGCTCGAAGCGTAGTGTATGTGCGAAATTTTGTGTAGTGCTGCCGGGGTATAGACTACGGCGTAAAAGCGTAGTCTATGTGCGAAAAGTGTAGTCTATAGTGGGTATAGACTACGCATAAAAAGCATAGTGTATGCCCGCCTAGTTTTCTCTACACCACTTTTCTCTACACTCCGAAACGCACATAGACTACACATATTACGCGTAGTCTATACTGATTTTTCTAGTAGTGTGTGAGCCTTTATCAATTGTATTTGTGGTTGGTTAATTGTGATTTGATTCGTGGCTGATTAATTCTGGTAATTTTGTGTATCGGTGGTTGATGATCTTATGAGTCTTGATTAATTGTGGTTTGCAGTTGATTAACTGTGATTGATTTGTGGATGATTAATTGTGATTGATGATCTTTTGTTTATTAATTATGGTTGATTTATTGATTTTTGTGAAACCCTATAATTTGAATGATCTTGTGTTGATGATTTGTGGATCTCGAAAGCTCATGAATATTCTGCCATTCTTCAAAATTTTATAGTTTAATTAGTATTCAAACCATGGTCTTGCATTAAACTTCCAATACCATGGTCTTCAAAAAGTTTACAATTTACAAGTAATTGATTCTTCAAAATGTTTAGAATGTAATACATATAGTTCTTTCATTAAATCTTCATAATGGTTGCTGACTCTTAAAAACATTGACATGGTGGTTGCCAATCTTCAAAAACACTAGCATTGGTGACTGTCATTCTTTTAAAAGCAACCCCTTAGCACACAGATTCAAAAAAACCACCAGGCTTTCATTCTTTAAATAGAATTGTCATTCTCCAGTTCTTGTAATACTTAGATCTTTCATTAGATCTCCATGGTGGTAGCCATTCTTAAAAAAAATAAAAATCTAGGAAACCATGGTGACTCTCATTCTTAAAAAATCGTGGTGGTTGCCTCTTCAAAGAAACTTGCATGGTGGCTGCCATTCTTAAAAAATCAGCCCTTTAACACCCATCTTCAAAAAAAACCACCATGGCTGTTATTTTTCAAATAAGGTTGTCATTCTAGAAATCTTGCAATACCCATTAGATCTCAAATGCCTTCCAAACTCCTTGCTTTGATCAAATAGGATATACATTCTCGTACTCGAACCTCTAAAACTTCCAAGTCCATTCGAGATCTATTATACAATTCGTACCTATGTGAGATCTTATAGCAATTCTTGGCTTAACCTTCGTAATCTCTATTATACAACATTGCAAGCTTAAGAACACATTATTCATTATTGTTGGTGATAATTGTTCAAATGATAAGTCCACTGCATTCACTATTTGGTATGATTTTGTGCCTACTTTTAGTGGGATTTAATGTGTCATTGCTATTTTTTGTTGTCGTTTCGGTTTTAGAATATATTGTTTCATGCTTAATTGGTTTGATTCATATTTTTGTAGGAAACAATGTGGAATTGAGACCAAACAGGGCATACACGAAGCATCATGCACACAAGCAGCCGTACCCACCCAACCACGGATGCACCGCAGCCAATGCTGGGTGCGGTGCACATTGGTGTCCAGAGAATAACCCCCAACGTCGGCTAGGGGGCAGCGCTGTCATGGGCATTGGTGAGTTGGAGGTAGCACGAGACACCTAACGTCCGTTGGGTTCCATCTGGTACTATGTGCATCGACGAGGATACGTGAAAGAAAACAAAAAACCCCAACGTCGACGGCACGCTAGGTGTGCACCCTTGCGTAGGAGACAACGAGCACCCCCTAGCGGGCGACGAGACGAAGCGACGCTAGGGGCGCCGTATGTGTTCGAGTCAGGAGTAGTTCCCTGTAGGCACTAGGGGTGAAACCGACGTTCTCCAGCCTGATTTTGTGAAGGAACGCCGCGGGCACTGACCTTCATCCTGTGCTGAGCGGGCCGGCGGCTGCTGTTTAAATAGGAATTTTCATGTATTTTTTACATAGACTTCATTCTCTACACCTACTCAACGAACCCTAGCTATTTTCTCTAAGTTTCCACCTTAGAAAATGATTGATTTCACTTGGATAAACCTTGTAACAAGATTGGATTTTGGATTCATCATTGAAATTAGTGAGAATTTCTTCTCTTTCTTTTAGTTTTTGGGATGAATAATTCTTGCCTATTGATGTGTATGATTTGTGGGATTATGATGATGAACTAATTCCTATCTAGGGTTGGGGGAATGGAATCTTGTATTGATGAATTACATATCGTTGTGAATATATTTATCCGATTAAATTTGTTTTAATTGCAATCGAATGAATTGATCATTTTGTTTAATTGTTTTGAATGTTGATTGAGGTCGAGAGACTATTTCAATATTGGATTTGTGATTTAATCAGAGTGAATCTTGCCGAAAACGAGTGATTTGTTGTCAGGATTGAATAATTGATTAATTGAACACATGTCCGGGAGCGAGAGTTTAGATTAAGTTTTGATTAATAGAATCGTTTAATTCTTGATATGTGTAACTATATGTGATTAATTGATACATGATAAGAGAATCCCGAAGCCCTAGCCTTTAATCCAAGCGAATTATTTGTTTTTGTCTGCACGTTCGTATTTTCTTATTTACTTGTTTTATTTTCAATTTTCAAGTTGTGTGATAAAACCCCCAGTTATGATAGGACATTAGAATATTTTTTTTCTATTTTTGTTCTTTTACACGAAATACAAGCCCTGTAAGTCTTCCACGAGAGATACGATTTGGTTCGATATTACCATGCTACATAGGCCTCGTACTATTGCGAGAACCTAGAGGTATAATTTATGTTGAACATTCACCAATTGATCTACTGTGTAAGCCACTAACTCAATTTTTATTGACTGAATTGGCCTAAACCAACTCAAATCATTCACATTAGTAAGTGTCTGGAGAATTTGGTGGTGGTTGAACCAATATGATGTTAAAACCATATGAGCATGTTGTTGTCCTAAATTCAAGATCATTATCTTTGATGTGTGGTCATGCAATGTCTTGTTGTACAAATATATTTTTACTTGCACATGCTGGCCATTAGCCTTGATGGCTGGTATAATTTGGAAACAAGAAAAGAA
Organism: Salvia rosmarinus; assembly: GCA_036937905.1. Lineage (NCBI taxonomy): Eukaryota > Viridiplantae > Streptophyta > Magnoliopsida > Lamiales > Lamiaceae > Salvia > Salvia rosmarinus. Next base: position 84,259,196 of record CM072816.1, on the reverse strand, counting down.
ATGATATATGCTTGTATATTAACTAAACAAATGAAAAATGCTTACATTAACTGAATTTTGATAGTTACTCCATGTTTGAATCTAACTACATTCCTTGTAATGGATTCTTACATTACATTCATAAATTATTACTTTTCCGTACCTGGTTTATCAAGCAGTCCTTGATCACTCCTTTAGTAATAGATTCTATTGTTTTATTCCAATTTTTCCAGTTGTTCTGTTTTTGCTTTTTCGTTATGCCGGAACCTGTTATGTGAATGGAAAAATGCTTATCTTATCATAAAATTAAGCTCCCATCAACGGCATATATAGGTCAACATACAACACACATAAACATGACCTTAGTTATGAATTTCTTACTCTTACATGTTCTATGAGGATCTGCTTCTCTCATAGTCAAATAAAATATGTGTGTTCATTTATTTATGTAAAACCATTTTTCATCAATGTGAATTGTGTATACATGCTCCTAAATTTGAGAGACTTAGGAATTCTGTTAACTTCTAATGCTTCAAGAGAAAACTTTATCATTAACAACTTGTTAGGAGAAGTTAAGTTAAGCTTTATAACATTAGTGTAAGCTCTAATCAGCTCCTTTAATATCCATCTTCCCACAATGCTCTTACTACAATTGATGTTCATTGCTAATTTTCTTATAGTGCCTCTTTTGGAAAGATCTAAACTTGCTATTGATTACAAATCAATATAAACTCTATTTTTTCTTTTCATATTTATCGTACCATTTGTTAAGTGTGTGACTTGATCTTTATCTTGTTTTATTGCTGCAGCCCAGATTCGACTCACTATCTTTCTCATCACTAGAAATAGAGTTGCAACTTCATTGAATTTCCCCCTCAAATGTTTCCCCCTCTTTCTTGTTTTGAAGAAGATATTTGATGATTTAATTATGTTGGGAAGTTGTTAGATTTTTTCTAGCCATTGAAGGTGGTGAACTTGTGTATAGCTAATTTTTATAAGCTTATTTATAGTTGAACATTTAAGCTTGTTTTAGGGGGAAATTAGTTTTGTAATTTTGATGTATTAATTTTTAAGTTAATTGAAAATTAAGTTACTTTTCTATTTTTATTTATGTGGCATCGATCCACTTTTCAATTTGGCAGGATATATTTTTAGCACATAGCTCAATGATTTCTGATCCTCTTTTCAATTTAGAGGTGTTTGGTGAACATAAAACAAAATAGTTTATAAGTTGTTTTAAGGCTTAAAAATCGAACATAAGTTGTTTTGGAGAAACTTATGTTCTCACCAAACACCCTCTTAGTGGGATCTATTTTAGCATGTGCGTAAGGTGTTGATCCTCTTTCAGTTTTAACACGTGTACAATTTAGATAAATCATTATTCTTTGATCTATTTCTCCTAAATAACTATGTCCAAATAAATATGGATATTTTAAATGGAAGGGGATAACTTTTAAGGAAATAAGCCTACATGTGACATCTGAAAAAAGAAACCTATATAATTATAACGAAAATATTATTAGAATTTGCTTTTATTGCAAGAAACCAGTCTATAGTCCTTATTTTTTAATTTATATTTTCACACGGAAATATGAAAATAACAACAAGATCCAAAAGAAAAATGAAATAAAATAAAATCAAAAGGCAGCTAAAATTATGGACATTTTAAGAGCAATGATTATGCTTGGATGGTAATTCCTATGGCTTGGAATACTTGAAACTGAAACCTCTCTCCGATTGCATCAAAAATTTGAATGACACTAACGCCGCCATTACCCCGCCCAAATGGCTACGCTATCAACTTCACTCTCTACGGCCGCCTCATCCAGCGCTGCACCGACCGCCGCCTCACCCGCCAGGCGGAGCAGCTCCACGCCCGCCTCATCCTCTCCTCCACCACCGCCGACAACTTCCTCGCGTCCAAGCTCATCGCTTTCTACTCCAAAACCCGCCAGCTTTCCCGCGCGCGCCACGTGTTTGACCAAATTCCGCACAAGAACACCTTCGCCTACAACGCCCTTCTCATCGCCTGCACCGTGCATAACCACCACGCTCAGACGCTGGAGCTGTTCATCTCGTTGTTGTCTCGAGGAGCTGATCGTCTTGATTTGGAGGATGTTAAGCCGGATAGCTTTACATTGAGCTGCGTGCTGAAGTCGATGTCGGAGGTGGCGTCGGACGGGCCTCTTCCGGCTCAGATTGTTCATTGCTATGTGGTTAAATGTGGGCTTGATTCGAATGTCTTCGTGGGGAATGGGTTGGTGACTTACTACTCAAGGTGTGATGATGTGGCTTCGGCGAGGGCTCAGTTTGATGAAATGCCTGAGAGAGACTTGGTGTCTTGGAACTCGATGATCTCGGGGTATTCTCAAGGTGGGTTGTTTGAGGAGTGCAAGGGTTTGTATAGAAGAATGTTGGATTTGGGAGATATAAGGCCTGATGGGGTTACAGCCATGAGCGTTTTGCAGGCGTGTGCGCAGTCGAGTGATCTTGTAACCGGGATGGCAGTGCATCACTACCTGATTGAAAATGAGATCGAAATGGACCTTTCTCTATGTAATTCGATTGTTGGGGTTTATGCGAAATGCGGCAGCTTGGACTATGCTAGGGAGCTTTTTGAGGGGATGAGTGAGAAGGATGAGATAACTTATGGAACGATTATAAATGGTTACATGGTTCATGGGTTTGTTGAGGAAGCTATGAGGGTATTTAGGGAAATGAGGAAACCAGGATTAAGTTCGTGGAATGCTGTGATTTCGGGTAGTGTACAGAACACTCAGTATGATAGAGTTTTGGATCTAGTTAGTGAAATGCAATATTTCGGTTTCAGACCTAACGGTATGACCCTTTCGAGTATACTTTCAGCTATTCCATTTGTGTCAAATTTGAGAGGAGGAAAAGAAGTCCATGCTTATGCTGTTAAAAACAATTACCATAGGAATATCTATGTTGTTACTGCAATGATCGATGTATATGCCAAACTAGGATTTCTGAAGGGGGCACAAAGGATTTTTGATCTTACAAAGGATAGGAATGTGATAGTTTGGACTGCAATAATCTCAGCATATGCAGCTCATGGAGATGCAAACTCGGCACTTAGTCTATTCAAGGAGATGCTAGATAGCAAGATAAAGCCGGATGCTGTCACATTTACTGCTGTTTTGGCTGCGTGCGCTCACACTGGGCTAGTTGACGAAGCTCATGAAATATTTGATTCTTTGCTGCCTAAGTATGGAATTCAGCCTTTGCCGAATCATTATGCTTGCATGGTTGCATGCCTGAGCCGAGCAGGTGAGCTTTCTGAAGCAGTAGAATTCGTAAAGAAAATGCCTGGTGAACCTACCGCTCAAGTTTGGGGCGCACTGCTTAGTGGGGCTTCAGAGGCTGGTGATGTTGAGCTTGCCGAGTTTGTCTGTGATCATTTGTTTGAACTGGAGCCTGAAAACCCGACCAATTACATTGTTATGGCAAATTTGTATTCGAAAGCTGGCAGGTGGGAGGAAGCCGAGAGTGTGAGAGAGAGATTGGCCAAGAGGAAATTTAAGAAAATCCCTGGCAGTAGCCGAGTAGAAACCTCCGGAGGTTTCATTGGAGGAAGTTCTATGAACGAAAGAAGTGACAAGATTTTCTAAATTTTAGTTTGCTAAAGTTTATGGTCAAAGAAGGTATAAATGATTATTAATGGATTCGATGAGGGAAGTTATTAGGAGTTAGAGCCAGTTCACTGATGAATGAAAATGTAATGGTGTCTGGTAGTGAGATTTGTACAGAGCTACTATAAAACAATAAGCCTAGTCCCAGAGTTAAATTCATGCACTCGGATGTGCTATTGATGGAGATCTGACAAAATTATGAAAGCTAGTTGCCAAATTTTGTGGCTAAAGAAGGTATATGATGATTGTTTGAGGGAAGTTATTTCGAGTTAGAGATTATCCAGTTCACCGATGGTTGCAACTCTGGAGATTCTAGAAGAAATTTGAAATGTAATGGTTTCTGCTAGCAGGATTTGTACAAGAGTTACTCTAACAACGAATAAGTGCAGTCCAACTGAAAGGCCCAGTGGTGAGAGCGTCACCGTGCACTCGATGATGGTAGATGCATCCATGAGGTATCTTGTATTTGCTTGAATTGGTTTATGAAAACAACCTCAAATAATTTAATAATCCCAAAAGGTTTTAACCTCAGGAATTTGGTAATCATTGAGTTTGGTTTTACCTTCCTGTTCTTGAATGTTGAAACCTGTGATTGAGGCACATGACTTTGGCTCTTTCACTGAATACCACTAAGCAGTAAGCATATTATCTTGTTGAATCTATTAGTTTGTGTCTGGCACTTATATCTTCTTTCCTTTTCACCTCTAGAGACGATGGAAATCATGTCTTCTCTTTTCCTTTTCCCTTTGAAGGGGAATTGGAGATCTTCACAAGTCATGCATTTTGCTTAAATATAACCAGTTAGGATCAAAGCTCATGTAAGGTTGTGAGAATATTATGCTACTTAGATACTTGCAGTTAGATTACCGTATCTCTTAGTCATCTCTCCTCCATCTAGCTACTCTCTTTATGCTGACAGTAAGCTTGATAGACTTTAATAGTTCAAGCCAAATTTGACTGCCTGTCATTGCATTCTCTGTTATATTATCCTTAATGACCAGTAGAGTTTTACCTAGGATTCTCACAGAAACATATTATTAACAGGAGAAAAGGTTCAATGCCCCATAATTTTTTCCTTTTTCCTTAAGTCATGATTCGTACTGGTCCCACGTTAGGCCTTTGCTCGAATCAACACCAGCCTACTAAGCCATTTCATTAAAGTCACACAAGACGTAGAACCACCACAAGTCACCACACCAAATCCAACTAACATATATAGCTGTTATATTCTTATTTTTATCTTCCATCACTGCTCAATCCCAAGAAAACGTGTTCAGAGCTGAAAGGTACAACTAGCATTAGTGTAGTGCAATCTGCACTATTGTTTTCCCAATACCCTTTGTAGGACCAGGAAATACATTGAGTAGATATATGGGCCAACTTGTTTTTTATGTTCTTGTTATTTGTTCTTTTTCGTTTTAGTAAACAGAGGGAATGAAAAGTAGAAAAATGTGTAACTGGACACAAAGTTCAGGACAAAGAGCCAAACATTTCCAGACACTCCCTTCCATGTTACTCCACCACGTCTCAAGTTCCAATATTTTTTTTTCACACAATTCTTAATCATACTTGCCATGCTCAATAATGCAACTAGATGTGCATCTTTTTGTCGAATTTGTACAACTCTTGTGCACTTCACTATTTGATATGGCGATAATCTGAATTCTCTTATGGCCTTTTTTGTATAATAGCTTGCAAACAAGCCTAGCTCCGTGACATGACCAAATAGTGAGGGGTGTCGAGGGCTGATGCCGTTACATTCCCCTTTGACGCGGACTGCACACCTTATTAATGTTCGTTGTGATTGCGAGCTCATGGGTTCAATCTTCTAGCTTATTTTAACTAGATCTTATCATTGTTGAGGCCTATTTAATCATAGTAAACTTTTTCATTTAGGTTTTAACTAGATCTTAACATACTTTTTTTACTTTTATTTTTTTATTTTTCTTGAATTTATATCGAAAGGGGAATTAAAATCTTGCAAGATACTTGGTGTTTCTTAGAAAATGAGTTGGGCAGTAAAATTTATTGGACTATGGAAGTGGGGCTCATGTTTACATTCCTTTTTTGGGTTATAAAAATTATAATATGCATAGCATAGCTTTGGATCTGGTGTTTGCTTTCAAGAACATTCCTCGTCTATCAAATATCTTTTGATATCTTTTGCCACTTTACTAATGCAACAATCTGTTACACTAACCTAAAAATTTATTCCTTATTTCTTTTGCTGATTCTCACCAATCAATAAGATAATATTGAAAAATGTCCAAAAACTATATTTAGGTACTTGAAACAAATGAAGCATCTTTGATATAATGAAATACAAGCAATTTGCATTTATGAATTGCGTTCTAATCATTTATTATTTAGTGACACTTAATATTAATGTATCCTAGTTTTTGTACAAGTGTATACTTTAATAATATATCCATCTTTAAAAAAATTTAATATATCCTAATTTTTTCATCAATTATTTATAGTTATTTTCTTTTTTTGTATCATGTAGATATGAGCATATGGATAGTTATATATCGGTGCTTAGGTGGTCTAATGAGGGAAAAAAAATTGTAAATAATTTGCTTTTTTTCCTCCTTATAGTCAAGCACCCTTTTCTTTCTAACATAAAACTGATTACAAATTTCACAGACTAAAGCACATGGCTGTGTAACATTCTATGATGGCAAATTCCATGAATTCCACAGAAACCATAATCATGGCCGCTCTTTCCACTCTCTCTCCTTTCCACCTCTCTTATCTCTCCCACTCCATCTCCGCCCACTTCCGCCACCACCTCGGCCGCCTCGTCGCCCTCCTCTCTTCCCCAACCCTCTTCACCCTGACCCTCCGCCACCTCCAATCTCTCTCCCTCCACCACAAGTCCCTCCTCATCGCCCGCCACCTCCTCTCCAACCTCACCCTCCTCAACCACACCATGCAAAATCCCACCTTCGCGGCAGCACCGCCGCCGGTGCCAGCGACATCCACTGCCTGCATGAAACTCAAGGACCTCGACGCCGTCCTCCTCCTACTCCTCCTCTGCGAGCTCCACCAGCACGACCGCGGCTTCCTCGATGCCCCGCCGTCACGGTGGCGGGCCATGCTCGCCGTCTACACCTCCAACGCCGTTTTGCGGCTATCGAGCTTTGGCGGATGTTCCAACGGAGAGGCTCTGGTTCAGTTCGTTGAGTCCGTCCGGAGATGCTGGAATTTGGTCGGCGTGATGGGCTTCGGCGGTGGGGAGGGGAAGGAGGGGAGGGAGGCGGCGGCTTCTGCCACGGCGGTGGTGGCGCTGCCGTCGGTGGCGGTGAGCGGAGGGGAGGAGTGTGCGATATGTAGGGAAGAGATGAAGGAAGGGAGAGATGTGTGTCAGCTGCCATGCAGCCATTTGTTTCATTGGATTTGCATACTGCGGTGGCTCATGAAGAGGAGTACGTGCCCTTGCTGCCGCCACCGCCTCCCCACCGACTATCTCCGCCATGAGGTCGAGCGGCTGCTGGAGGAGCTCGCCGTGATCGGTGACGGCTGTGGTAGAGGAGGAGGATTGCATCAAGAATGCTTGTGAGGTTATATGATTTTTCCTTGTCTTTTTCAGTGGTTAATTAATGGGTGATAAGGATCTTGTGAAATTATTTGAAAAATGAGTGTTGATGGAATAGATGATGTAAAATGCGATTATTATAATTTTTCAATGTAGATATATATGTGATTACTTTTTCTTTTACTCATAAGATTGGAGAAATGATATGACCACTCATTCTTCACCAATTCTGTGATTAGTAGCATCTGACCACTTTTAGTTTCTAGATATATTTTGTGATATTATGTTACATATTTGGAATATCATATTACAATAATTTGATATTACATTTTATAACCTTAGAAATATTTTATATTCTTTTCTTTTATTATATCAATATCTTAGGTATTTTACATTATCTAATAAAATTGGTGGTTTGTCATATGTAAATGATACACATGTTAAAAATAAACATACGGTGTGATAGTGGTGTAGTGTTTGATACCAGATTATTGAAATCAATACTACATTTGAAATTTGTTTTATTTTATTTTTGGGATGATCGCGATATTCACAATTGTGAGATATTGGTGCGTTTCTGAGTTATCTCTATTATTATACTATAGGAAAATATTAAACATACATAATATGTACGTATATAAGTAGACTTTTTTTTGTCATTTTACATATTTTCAAGAATTAAGAAATTAGTTATATTTTAATTGAATTTATAATTTATTTAATTGCCTATAATATAATTAAAGAAAGGATTTAGTAATTTTCCTTTTGGAGAACAAAACGTGAGGTCTAGCATTTGAGTAGTATTATTCGAATAATTTATTATATATTAAATTTAATACATCTATTGCTAAACCACTGAAATAAGATGCTATAGAATTCATTTTACATTTTTGAAAAAAAATAACTTATTTTGATATATAAAAATAGCACTCTGAATTTATATTCATATTTCAAGATATATATAAAAAGGTGTTTTATGTCTTTCTAGGATTACTTTTGAGTCTATTATTCTAATTACTCATCATCGGAGTATTTAATTTCATTTAAATCATTTTTTTCTCTAGTGAATAAACATAGATAGTGATATATGAATACAAATTTATATAAACATATAATGGACAAATTTATGTAAATATATAGTGGCGATTTTTAGGAATAATTTGTTTCCAATATTATTTGAGTAGAAAAGGAAAAAAAAATAAAACATAATATCATAATATAATTGTCCCCAAATAGATTAGGGGTAATTTAGTAATGATCTTATTACCATAAATAACGAACTGGTTAAAAAGAATCGAACCGATCCGGTTCATATTTTGAGGATATTATATACTATGTTTAACACTATCCTATACTATAACCAGTAAAATCACACGTGAAAGAAAATAAGTTGAATTTACTATGTTTGATTAGTATATATTCAATCATGATTTAGTAATAAAACAACAGACCTAAACTAACAGAAACTTTATGATAGTTAAGATGGTAAGTAGTATCAATTTGGATAATAAGTGCAATATATAGAGAGAAAGAAGAGATAATATATAGCACACAAGCTTTATATATATATATATATATATATATATATATATAATATTCAATCTCATAGATCTTACGGTGAAGATTTTTTTGGATTTTTAAATTTATTTTCACTAATTTTACTACAATAAGAGAAAATTAGTAATTTGACTTGTTATGATGCCATATAGAAAAATAAATCATGTATATAGTTGAACACAAACATGTATGTGAGTTTCAATTTTAATGCATGTTGGAAATGCGCGTCCACGCACTCCCAGTGCTCGTTGGCCAACTTACAGGTTTATGTTTTATCATATGCATACGCATGTTTTATCATATGCATGAGTATGTTTTATGGCACGCCGACGCACAACGCGCACTCACGCATTCAGGGTAGCGGATCCAGACCTTTTGTCTTGGGGGAGAGGGGTTCAACCTCTCTGCTCTCTCTCTCTCTCTCTCTCTCGCGCGCGCGTTTCTCTCTATTGCATACCCACAAAAAGTCCCTTATACTCCCTCAAAATCGCCACCTCCGCTTCATCTAATTCTCGACGCTAGGATGGGATTAAGAAAATCTGGAGCCTCAAGCTATATATATATATATATATATATATATATATATATATATATATATATATATATATATAGAATGGATCAAATAGATCTAGACGCGAGATAGTATGTAGTACTCAATCTCATCCACCCATCTAATAGATCATATGGTTCAGATTTTTTCGGACTTTTTAAGCTTAATTTCGCTAATTTTCGCTTTATTAAGGGTAGATTAGTAATTTGATTTGTTATGTGATTGCGAAAAACAAACAATGCATTTAGTTGAACCGGATAATGCATTAAAATGAACAAAAATGCATGCGATTGAAGAGAATAATGCATGTGATTGGAAGCTCGCTTAGCAGCGTGCAAGCACGCCATCGTCGCGGGCGCGCGCTTAACGCGCGCTTCGTGCTCGCACGAAAACACACTCCAGCGCTCGCTTCACACCCTGGCCGGTTAGGCGCGATGCGATTTATGTTCAAGTGAATGCAGTGTTATGTTATTTCATATGCATTTTTTTTTTTGTTGTGGCTTTTCCAAACCCAGCATCTCTACCCAATGGCGTGCGCACCAGTACCCTTACCGGCGTCGGTTGGCGCGATGCGATTTATGTTCATTTAAATGCATTGTCATGTTATTCTCAGATGCATTATACGTGTTTTGTTGCGCCAACCCAAACTCGTCATGAGACCCCAACGCCCCGGACTCCCCTACCCGTAGCCGGCGGGCACCAAATACCACTGGGTGCCTTCCTATTTTGCCCCTAGGCGAAAAATGGGTTGCCACGTGTCAAATTTTGGTGCGTTCACGTGTTCGAAATGGATGGTCTAGATTGAGTACTACATACTATCGGGACCAAGATTACGAACCCAACCTATATATATATATATATATATATATGGATGGGTTATAATACAAACTCCCTTAAAATAAGAAATAAGAATTCATTTTAATCATCCATTTGCCATTAATCAATGGTTCAAGATTAAGTTATCACATTCCCTATAATTAAGGGACGGAATATTCTGTAATTACCATTATACCCTAATTTGATTTAATCACAACCACTCATCTTCAAAAATCAATGGTTCAAATTTGTTCTCATTTCTTATTTTAAAATGTGTTTTTATTTGAACCCAATCCTATATATATAATAAATATTCTTAAAACCCATTTCAACTTTCATACTTTATCAGCTAAAAAATTATTTTTATTATTAAGATATTGTAATATATTATTCTTACATCATAATATATTTAATCTATCTTGCTACATAGTTGATCTTTTGACGAACTTATTTAACCATCTTTTTTATTATATGTAATGAAACCAATAACTCTATTTCATAATCACTTTCATATTTCTATTAGACATATTTAGTAAAATAATTCAAAAAATTCTTGTGGATAATAATCACAATAACAATATATTTCATTATATAAAAAGTTAAAGAGAAGAGTTTTGTTTTGAGAAACTGATGCTTCAACTTAATTTAAAGATTTATTTTTAAATTTATTTTGTATTAGTAAGTATAACTATATTGAAGACAAATTTGGTAATAGAAACTAGGTTACAAAGAAATCCACAAAAAATAAAATAGTGATATACAAGAAAAGCTATATATATATAACCAAAAATATCTTAGTAGGAGTTTAATCCACAACTCATGGGTATATTAACAAGGCTTCAAACACTACACTAACATGTTCTTTAATTGAATAAATAATATATTTAGGAGTGGATTAACGTGAGAACCATTTTTATCGTAAGAATGTGAGAACCAAAAACTGATGAATTCACAGTGAAAGTTGATGAATCCACTGAGAAAGTTACTGAATCCAAAAAAATAAAATTTTCGTCCCTCATGGGATTCGAGCCCTCAGTGAAAATTTTCGAATTTTTGAATTCAGTAACTTTCTCAACGGATTCATCAACTTTCATACTGAATTCATTTGATTCTTAGTTTTTAGGATAAAAATGGTTCTCATTCGAACTTAACTATATATATATATAATATCAAACTAAACATATGTACATAAAATTACTAATACACCCCTACTATTTTCTCAAAATCCAAGAGGGCTCAATGCCCCCTCGGTCTGCCCCTGACCCCAGCGCTCGTTGGCCACACATGCAAGTTTATGTTTTGTTATATGCATGAGTATGTTTTATTATATGCATGAGTTTGTTTTGATATATGCATGTTTGTGTATTTCGTAGTCGGCATACAAGTTTATGTTTTGTTATATGCATGAGTGTGTTTTACGACTGCAAACTCTCTCTCATTCTTCCCTGCCAATGTCACCACCTCCTTCTCCGATTACTGGTGAACTTTCTCTTAAACCACCGTCATAACCACCATCTCTCGATCATCAATCTTCTATCAAAATTTTCTTCTTTTTTACTAAAAATCTCTCAATTTTCTTTTCAAAATCTTCTCTCTCTTTTTTCTTCTCAAAATATGTTGTTTGTCATTGTAGTTGTCTGCTGCCATCGCCACCACTGTTCGCCACTACCACAGTAAAAACAATCGAAGAAGAAGAAGATCTGAAGAAGAAGAAGAAGAAGAAGAAGAAGAAGAAGAAGAAGAAGAAGAAGAAGAAGATTGTTTTGTTATTTTCCTATTTTGTCCCTTGTGAAAATTAAAAATAAAATGAAATGAAAAAGGGGCTGCTACTTGCCAAATTATAGTGCGTTCACGCTGTTCAAAATGTATGGTGTAGATTCAGTATTACATACTATTTAAGGACCAAGTATTGCCGCAATCCAATCATATATATAATAGTAATCAAATAAAATATGATATAATATACTTCATCTGTGCTTTTTTCTTTTCAGTACGCTTGTTTACGAGCTAATGTTTATTATATAAAGTGTTATGGTTCACTTGTTTAAGCTTATTTAGGAGTTAAAAGTAGACTAGATTAAGTGAAGTAGTACATCCATAAAGGAATATAGATCAAGTCTAATGAGATGGAGAGAGTATTATTTATTATAGATTATGAGAATTATACATGCATGGAAAGAATGGTTGAGAAGAGAGAGTTGCAGAAGAATGCAACATCACTCATTGTAGATAACTAACAATGAATGCGTCACTGTAGTTTGTGGCTTAGATCAGTGTTAGCTGGTAGAGAGAGTGATGCCCAAAAATCTTTGAATTTTTGAACTGATGTCAACCACAATAATATGTGTCCAATAATTCCCCCTCACCCATCTTATTTATTAAATTAGTTCTATAAATGGATATACTTTAATATATATATATATATATATATATATATATATATATATATATATAGTTTGGTGCTCAAATGGTAACCATTCTTATCCTAAAACCAAGAACCAAACGAATTCGTTATGAAAGTTGATGAATCCGTTGGTAAACTTAATGAATTCAACAATTGTAATTTTTCACGGGTTCAATCCCATGAGGAACAAAAATTTTATTTTTGGATTCAAGAACTTTCCCGTGGATTCATCAACTTTCACCGTGAATTCATCATTTTTGGTTCTCACGTTCTCACAATAAAATGGTTTCACGTTAACTATCCTATATATATATATATATATATATATATAAGAGAGAGAGAGAGATGATGGTTAATGTGGGAATGAAAATTAGTGTAAGAAATAAGAATAAATCTATCCATTGATTTTAGTAAATCAATGGACATTATTTATTTTCATTATGTTACAAATTATAATTATATATGCTACAGATTTTTTTATGTGTTTACATCAAAGGTTAAATAAGTAATTTTCCCTTAATTTAAGGGAACACAGTTTTATACTTATTTTTAGAGATTTGTTGTAACTTATCCTTTAAATCATTATCTGCAATATTATTTCAGTTTCAATACTTAATATATATTATTTGTGATTCAAGCTAGCAAATCCATGAAAAACTTAGGTAAAATTATATATATGTGTGTGTAATTGAGCCGAGTATTCTTAAAAGCTTTATATACCAAATAGTTGAAGCTCACGCAGCCGCTCGTAATATAGCCAGCTGATTTTCAGTTTTCAATAGTTTCGATGGTGCCCAACTAACCATTTTTGCCATAAGTAAATCCAAACAATTCCAAGAGTAATTAAGCATAAATTTGTTAGTTGCTTTATATTTCCAATATTCATTCTATAGTTTTATTAAAACAAAAATAAAAAATAAAAAATCAAGCACACAAAATTTAAAATTGTAGATTAATTAGAAAAACCTGTTATTTTGACTAATAGACCAAAAAGAAATAATGAGAAAATGTTTATTATGCTTATTCCAAATTTATTTGCTCGGGCCCAATAGGACAGCCCACCACTTGCAACTTTGTGGACTATATTTAATTTTAAGCTAAAAACAAGTAAGGTGATTATAAGATAATTAAGTAATACTATAATGGCCAAAATAATTTTGCTATTTTTAATTAAAAAAATTGCAACGTCTTCAAAATATATTTTAAATCTCAAGTAAAATATGTCGTTCTATGAAGATAGCAAGTTGTGGTAGAGGTAAAGATGACTTAGAGTGCAATCCAATCTATCAACTTTTACAATCTAAAATTAATTATAAAACTATAACAATTAAATATAGCAATGTTCTCAAATTTTATTGTAGAAAAATAAAAGTTAATGATTACAGCAAGGCCCAGTACTGTATTGTTTAGAAGTTCGTTTCAAATATTGCTTCTGAGTTAAGATTAGTACTCTTTAAATTATTACCCAAATCATAAGAATATATGAGGCCCATTTCTTCCAGTGTACACGCGTCGCCAAACAATTGGAGCCCACATGCTTCTTCATCATCAACTAGCGTGTCCGCGCAAGAAAATCAACAATCGATTGAGAAAACTCGAAGAAAAAATTATAAATCTAATTCGCTTCAATCTAGAACTGACTTATATCTCGAGAATCAAATAAAAAAATAAGTGTAAAACACTATTTCCACCCACAATCAAACTAGATTGAAATAGTTTTTAACACAGCATTTCTATGCAACTCTTGAGATATAAAATAAATTAGAATATTGAGTTGGTTCCAGATTGTGAACAAGTGGATTTAAAAAGTCTATTTAGCACTACATTCGAAATTGTACTTTTCCCTTACCGATATCAAACTAATATACTCGCTGAATAATACATATAATTTTTGTAAAACATAAGGTTTCCATAACTTTATATGTATATATTTTTGTGTATGTGTTATAGGTAATTTATTTGCTGCAATAATTAAAAAGTCATTAGAACCGGCTATTCGAAGCAAAAAATAATGGTGACATAAAAATGAGCTTATTTCAAAAGAAGAATCTCTCCTCCGGAAATCCCTATATCCCAGCCTCATGAGAATATGAGGGGGTAAATCATGATGACTCAGTGATTAAGAAGCTAAGAGGACTTTGTTAGTACCCACAATGAGTCACCTTAAAGAATGTGAAACTCTCACATTACGACTGTTAGGATTTGATCCTTGTTCCAAATCTGCTAACTCTTAACCAAATGAGTTATGTACCTAAAGCCATAAAAATCCTTTTCTTATATGAGCTTTAATTTTAAAAGTGAGCAAAATCGTAGATCAATTGTAGGCAATAATTATAAGTTGGTGAGGTGGAGTCGTTGAGATGAAAGAGTAAAAAAATTGTTTATTTGAAAATAGTAGTGCCAATATTCTCTATGCAAACCATGAGTTCAAAATCGATACTGCAATCTCCTTTCTCTTTTCAAATTGACAAAGAAAAAGAAAACAAATTTATTTTAGTTATCAGACACAATTTAAAATTTGAATATTGACGGATATGGCCCAACCGCCAAGCCCACCGACAGCCCAAACGAGCTGGGCTCGACATTGGAAGCGGCCCACGCGGTTGAGCCCAAGGCAAACCCTAATCAGCCCCCAAACCCCAAATTTTAACTCGAGTTAGGCGCCACCTCCACGTGGCGCACGGAAGGCGAAGCATCCCTACAAAGCGAGAGGAAGAGCCCACACGCTGTGGGAAGAGTCCCGCCATGGAGGAATGGGCACGCCAGAGTCCCCAAATATGTATAAATAGAGTTAGATCAAGGTAGAAAGGTTGACAACTATTTGAATACTAAGAGCAGAACTACACTAATCGTACTCAAACACAAGTGAAAGTATTGAGGAATCACTCCTCCAGACGAGATCTCATTAACGATCGAACCACGTAAAAGCTTTGGTGTTCTTTACTGCCTCACATAAATCTCACATATCCACATACATTAGATTTATCATTGGCGCCGTCTGTGGGAAACTCAACAAGAAAGCTTCGCTTTCCTCTACAACTCAATGGCAAGAACACGCACAACCGCCGCCGACGCCAGAACAACCGCCGAGGACAACCGGTGGTCACTCCGCCACGGAAGGAGATCGCA
Source organism: Salvia rosmarinus (assembly GCA_036937905.1). Classification (NCBI taxonomy): domain Eukaryota; kingdom Viridiplantae; phylum Streptophyta; class Magnoliopsida; order Lamiales; family Lamiaceae; genus Salvia; species Salvia rosmarinus. The sequence goes on along the minus strand of CM072816.1, from coordinate 84,243,570 downwards.
GACGCCACAAGGTCACACACCGAGGCAACATGGAAAACGTTTCCATACACCTCAGACCGCCTCCCAACGTAGGGAGATGCCGACCTCAACGAGGACGAACAAACAGCTTCATTCGTCCCACGAGGCCTCGCCGAGCCGCGACCGAATTCCTCAACGCCAACCGTGGCCAATTTCAAAGCTTCCTCACTGTGAGGACAAATGGAGCGGGCCCCTCGAGAGTCCCCAGACTGGGTACCACGGGCGCCCGAGGTTGCCCCCCCCTCCGAGACAACCAACGTTCACCTCGGCAAGATAGCCGAGGTCACCCCGACGTCCAAAGCCGATCGCCGTGGACAAACCACCGCGACCACTCACCCCCGCGCGATCCGCGGAGCCGCTCACCACCTCGGCGCAACACTCACGAGGCGGGGCGGGAAAGCGAGGAGGAGAGACGGCCGAACTCCTCGGAGGACGATAGGCGACGCCACCGATCTCCCACTCCCCGAGAGACGGCAACGACCTCCGGGGTTTGACCGCACGGGAGAATCATCTCCTTTCTCCGTGGAGATTTCGACACGCCTGCCCCAACCAGACAGGCACCCAATATCGCCGCCACGATGGCCTCTGGGACCCTCCGACTTCCTTTTCGCCACACTACCAACATGGCAAATCAAGGAATGGAGGATTTCACATGTGCAAAATCTTCCCGAGGTGTCGGTCTCCAACGCCCGGCCGGTTCACCTCGCTCGCCGTAATAGTATACACCGCCTGTGACCTCACGGATCGCTCAAATGGCGCTCTATCGAAGATGCCACCCCAAGCAGCCTTCCTCCGACCGCCACAATCCGCCAGGCGGACGAGACGATGTCGAACTTCGCCTCGAGGTTCATCAAAGAGTCGCTCAAAATCGACGATGAACGATCTCTACATCAATAACGCGCTCAAGAACGGGATCCAGCCCCCAAGATCGAACAAAGAGATCACCAGGGAGAAACCAAAGACGGCGAGTAAACTTTGGAACCTGGTAGACAACTTCGTCAAAGGAGACGAGTCGGACCGGAAGAAAAGGGAGATCTGGGACGAGCAGAAGGCTGAGAGGAGGAAGCCGGACGACCAAGTCGAGGCGCAGATCGCCGCGCCTTCGATGTAATCAAGAGAGGCCATCGAATCTGTGCTCGGACTCGGCAAAACCCTGTGCGAGCACCTCCTCTCGCTCAAATCGAGGGCGGAGATATTCGAGCTCCACCGAGCTCTTCCCAAAGCCCCTCCTATGAAAGCGAGGATCCAAGAAGAGGTCAACAGAGGAAGATCGTGACTATCACCGGGGTATGGTCATGATACCGAGGATTGCGTAAACTGGCTCGCAGATTGACGAGCTCTCGCTGGAGGAGCCCTCAAGAAATACCTCGGCCGAGCCGGGCCGGGAACAAGAAGCAGGGGAAGAATAACGGTGGTAATAATCTGCGGGCCGACCTCGACGGCGACCCAACCCAAGATGACGAGGACAAAGGTCCTAATGCAATGGAGCAGTCTATGTCATTACTGGGCCCTCAGAGGAACGACGAGGTCATCGTTAAAAACGAAGCTCGAGGCCGCCCTCGAGGGAGCAAGAACAAGCGACTCGGGATGGCGAGGACATCGTGTTCTCCAAAGACGACCGTGTCCAAAATCATGCCCCACCAAGACGCCATCACGATACAAGCCGTAAGGGCAACAAGAACGCCCACCGGTCTACATCGACATCGGTGCCTCCGTCAAGATTATCTTCCGAGTTGCTGGATAAACTTGAGGTCGGAGGATTCAACACGCCCGCACCATCCCGCCATGAGCTTCAATCGAGGCGACAACCCGAGGGCATCATTACCCTTCCTGCTATCGTAGGACGAGCTCCCGTGTCGGTCACTAAGTCCATTCAATTCTTCCTCAGACGAGCTCCCTCGCCAGACAACATCATCTTGGGCCGAGATCGCTATACGCCACTAAGGCCGCCCGCGATGTACCACCACGATCAAGATACCCACGCGGTGGGGTGCGAGCATCGGGGTGACCAAATGGCGCCAAAGAATGCCTACGAGTCTCAACCTGTGATGTAGCCACCGCCTCAAGCATAGCAATTACGTAATCCCTGAAGCCGTCCACCGGGACGACCGACCGAGGACCTCCAACTATACGACAACGACCCTCCAAAGTTGTCAAGGTCGCATCCAGGCCCACCGATATTCGGCAAAGACATCATGCCTTCCGAGGGAATACAGGACGTGTTCGCATGGTCCCCACTCGACATGACCGGATTGTCGCCCGAGCTCATAACTCATCGCCTCAACATTAACCCGCTACTAAGCCGGTTCGATGTAAGAAAAGGGTGTTTGCATGAGCGCGGCCAGTCAGCAAGAGACGGTGACTCAACTCTAGAAGGCCAAGATCTTGTTCGAGGTCAGCACCACCGACGGCTAATCCGATCGTGGTCCAAAGCCGGAGGGGTGGCGATGTGTGTCGACTACACCGACCTCAACAAACATTGTCCGAAGGATTGTTACCCCTTCCCGACATCGATAAGAAGGTGGAGCACGGTGGGCCATGAAGTCTTCGCCCTAGATCTGTATAAAGGGTACCACCAAACTCGATGAGTCGGAGGACGCCCCAAAGACGCGTTCATCACCGACTTGGCGCCTTTGCAGATCGGAAGATGCCTTTCGGCTGAAACGCCGGAGCTACCTACCAGGATGGTGGACGCGATATTCAAAGACCACATTGGGGAGATTGTCGAGGTTCACGCCGACGACATCGTAGTTAAAGTCGAAGACGGAGAGCTGCGCCGACGACCTCGACACTATCCTCCAACTCCTCGGATCGGCCAACCTCAAGCTCAACCCCGTAAGTGCACATTCATGGCGAGGACGGTAAATTCTCGGGATGCTGGTTTCACAAGAAGGCTCAAGGCAAATCCCACCAAGGTGAAAACGGTGCTCGACATGCGGTGCAAAACCATCCGTGAGATCCACAACTCACGGGTGCACCGCCGCCTCGCAGATTCTTATCTCGGCCGCCGAAGCAGCTTCCTTCTTCAAGATCTTGAGGAGGCCCGGACCGCCGCGGGAAGAACACCAGTCGCCACAAGAATTGAAAGAGTATCTCGCCGACCGCCAACCCCGTCCGCCCAAACAAGGTGAAATCTCTCTTTATATTTGGCCGCCTCGGACGAGGCCATCAGTGCAGTACTGGTACGAGATGAGGCGGACGGCAACTCCCCATCTACTTCATTAGCCAGGCTCTCAAAGGACCCGAGACGAGGTACACCACCTCGAAAAGGTAGCACCGGCCTTGGTGAACTCCAAGCGATGCCTCGACCCTACTTCCAAGCTCACTCCATCCAGTGCTAACCGACTTACCCTTGAGACAAGTCTTGTCAAAGCGGAGTCATCCTGACGTATAGCCAGTGGCATCGAGCTCGGCGAGCACGACATCTCGTACTCCCCGTGCCGTCCATAAAGGGCAAGCTCACGACTTCTGGTGGAGGCCAAATTCACCGAGGTGGGCTCTCACCAGTGAGGTCACCCAACCCCGCCCACAACGGAGGAAGCTTTCCTCGCACCGCCCGATGGTTCTTGGCGGACGACGTGGACGGAGCTTCATGCAAACGGCAGGCGTGGGCGGGCATCCTCCTCCTCGGCCGAGATAAGAAAGAAGTGACCACGCCTCCGGTTTACCTTCCCGACTGTAATACCCCGATTATTTAAACTCCTAATTACGAAATTAATTTCGTCAATTAGAATATTATCATAATAATTTGATTATTTATATATCGAATAATGATATCGATTATTGTTGGAATAATAAATTCCTATGTTTTATTCACAATAAATGTGAATCGAAATACGAATATTTAACGATTTCAACAAGATATTTCTACGCCGATTACGATCGATATTTATATGCTCGTGATATTTTCTAAGTTTTAAGCTTAGAATTTAATTCCATTATTATTGGAATTATTTAATAAAGTGATTATAGCTTTATTTCACCATTTTGAGATGAGTCGATATTTAAACGTTGAGACGCTTCAAACGTTAACGTTTTGAGATGGCTTGAAAATCAAGTCTAACGATCAAGGAATTATGATATTTAAATTCCTATGATTATTTTATATAATTGAATATTATTTAGCATTGAATTAATGCTAGAAATTGTGGGATTATATTGTTGATTATTTATGATTCTCGAAAACCATAAATCGAGAAATAGGGTTTTCTACCTATGGATTAATTCGATAATTTTTCCTATGATATAAATTATCATTTAGGATATATAATATGCTATATATCTACTTATAGCATGAAAAATCAATTTGTGGGCATGAATATGTTGAAAGTGCGTGAGTATGCTATGTGATTAACATAGATTATTTTTATTTTGATCTCCCAAATTGTATTATATCTTAATGTAGTATTAATACACACTTACCAAGTAAAATTTGTAAATGAAAATATTCTTGCAATTTGTTTGTGAGTGGCCGATTTTGTTGACCAAATTGTGTACAAAAGCTCGATTATTCTTTGTGCATGATTACATATATTTTGGGATAGAGTGTATAGCTATACACATGCATAATACTTGGAAAATCTGAAATTCCTTCTTCCTCTCTTCGGTAGTCGACGGCAGATGTATGCAAGAAACAAAATTAGTTTTGTTTCTCCCAAAATTTTGCTTTAATAAAGCTTACATAGTTAATGAATGTAAGAGATATTATTTTTGCATGACATCAACATTTGACTAATTTGTGTTCATTTGTGAGAGAAAGAACCGAGAGGTCTGTGTGTGTGTCTTGCAATTTGTTTTAAATTGCCTAAGTATATATATTTATTCACTAGACCACGTAACACACTTCACACTTAAAAACACTTTGCTTCTTCTTTCTCTCTTCATTTACTGAGAGCTTTCTTAAGAAAACCCAAGGCATTTTCTTATTTTCCATCTCCAAAAGCTTGAGCTTTAGTTACCCCACAACCGATCAACTCCGATAACTAGGTTTGATATCGAACAAGCTTCGATAAAATCTAACTTTTCAATAATCCTACGGTTTAAATAATTATTTTAGCATGTTTTAATTATGCAATAAATCATGCTAGCATGTTATAAGTTTAGAAATTATGTTACATATGTTAATATGTGCATAGATAAATTATTTTCTAAGCTAAGCTAGGTATTTAATTTATTTTGACGATGCTCGATTTTGCTAGGTATGATTTAAGGTTCGATTGTTGATCTATAGTGTTGTAGGAGTACATGGTATTAAATTGAGAATTTTGGAAATCATATTGTTGGATTTTGAAAACCGCGAAAATTATATGGGTTGGAACCTTGGTGTATAAATTTTATATGCTTGATATAATAGCATATTGTTGATCTAGGTATTAATTAGGTGATGTAGGAATTTATTAGATTTTTGGACCTTGGTAGCTATTTTTATTCAAAGTAGCCGTGAGCTACATATTGATATTCTTGGGTGAATAGTTTGATTATGTTGTGTATTATAGTGAGATGATGATATAAGATAATATTTAAGTGTTATAAGAATTTAGAATTTTAGAATAATTATTGGTTAATTTTAAGAAAGAACCGTGAGCCTATAGTATGTATATAGGTATGTTCAAATTTTTCTATAGTGATATTAATACATAGTAATGATCCTAATGTAAAATAATACACTATATGAATTTAGAGGAATTTTGGAACAAGTTTGGAAAAATAAGTGTTATAGTAGTGAGCTATACTTTGGAAATAAGGAATTTTAATTCCTTTTAATCAAGAATAATAATTTATTATATGTCTAAAAAATTATATTAGACATAATTAAATTTTTTGGGAGTCATTAAACATAGAATATTATGTTTAAAATGAAACGTTATATTAAATAACGTTAAAAGCATAAATAATACTTAAATGTATTAAAAGATTAATATTGAAAGAAAATATTAATCAAGTTTATCGATTTGCGTGAAAAATCGATAATTAGAGCTTTATGAAAAGAAATCGATTAAAAATCGATTTATATTGAATTTAGAATATTAATATGTGATTATTAAAGAAATTATTAAGAAAAGTCAAAATGGTCGACTTTAAATCGACAAACGAAATACGCTCGTTAAATACGCTAATACGTGAAAAACGACATTTTTATCTGAATATCTCAATTGTGAGAAAAGATTTCATAATTGAAATCATTTTATTGAATAACGTTATTATATCGTTAATTATTTAACCTAAAAGGTTAAAATGAGATCGTAGATCATATTACGCTCTCTCGATATCTGAGAATTATTTTGACAGCGTCGCTTCAACGATTAAGACGTATAAAGAATCATCGAAACTTGAATTATTAATTTATTTATCAAAGTTGAATGAACTTTGAAAATCTCGAAAGCGTGCCAACGTACTAAACGTACATTTTGCGTAGGTGGGACGTGAAGTTCACTCGCAACGCGCGAAGAAGAGCAAGCATGTTGAAATTCAAGTTCAAGTAAGGTGGGCTTTACTATACTCAAACGGTAGAATTTTACCAAATGATTTATTTATGATGCTTTATTGCAAGCAAATAATTATGAACCGATTTATTTAATTACCCGCCCAAAATGTTTATGTTTTACGATGTATCCAATCCATGATTGTTGATGCATAATGTTGGGTAGCCCCCACTTTATGACATGCTTGAATTCGTATTCTCGAAGTCCCCCAAGAATGATGGAGAATTCAGATCCCGTGGCCGAGACGGCCCGGATTTTGTGCACCGATTATTTTGTATTTGTGTCTTTGAAAAGGTGCTCGGCGGTCATGGCGTCTGTGAGGAGGCCTCCTCCACAAGCAGGAATTATTGGATGAATTGTTGTGGTGGATGTGGATCATACATACGTGGAAAATGCTTGGCCAAGCGATATTTATTGAAAATGACAGAAAATATTTAGTAAGCACGAGTATTTCAAATTAAAACCTCGTGTGTTACTGTGATGGGGCAGAGTAATTCAACTTGATAAATTATTTTGGCATGAGCCACTGAGTGCATTAATTGTACTCAGCCCTGCATATTTGTTTTTAAATGTGCAGATTGAGCTGGTGATGATGATGGAGCTGAGATGTTGAGTAGTCAGAGGTCTTTTTGGTATTTATATGTTTTGAAAGAAAGAACCCTTGGGTGCATATCGTCATATATGCATTCACATGCTTTCCGCTGCATATTCTGAATATTATTGTATGTTGATGTCGTGGTTGAGTGCTGTCTCAATTATCGAACCCTCTGTTTAAGGACTTATAAGATTATATCTCAGAAATTACTTTTGCCTTGTAAATAGGGTTGATTATCGAAGTTCGATACGTATTAGTTTCAAGTCTTTAATTATTCTTATTCAATGTTTAATAATCTTCGTTCCAAGCTCCGTTCTTCTAATCATCCTTCGATTAGAGGTCGTGACACCACCACCAACAACGAGGTGGAGTACGGTTACCGATCTCGTGACTCACCGCAAATGAATTGAAAGTGGACAAGGTCCAGATCTTCTGAGACCCTGTGTCGTGGTAAACCAGGTCCCAGGCGGATACGAGGCCAAGGAGGATCGAATGAAGCAATACCGAGAAAGCGAAGGAGATCTTGACCTCATTCGTGTACTTCAAGATTCATCGAATCCCACGAGGAAAAACATGCCGGTGGCATCCTCAAAGAAGTTAGCTGCGCCATCAACAAGTTCACCCTGGAGGAGGTTCATTCCGTAAGCATCGCGAAGTCCCACGCGTCGGCATCATCACGAGATAGAGCCGAACTGGATGTCTCCCATAAAGGCCTATCTCGAAGACGACGACTACCTCAAGATCGGCTCGAAGCCAAAAGATGATGGTGAAATCCTGTAGTACCTCATACATGAGGCGTTTTCACCGAAGTCTTACCTTCAACCCTCCCGAGATGCCTCGGGCCGTAAGGTTCGACTATGTGCTTAATGAAATCCACCGAGGTCTTGTGGAAGTCACATCGGTCGCGAGCTCTCTCAAAGAAGACGCCGAGGTCGGGATATTATCGCCCACCTCATTCAAGATTCGCCGAGCTCGTCAAAATACCCGGCGGCTTCACTCCACGGTCAAAAGCCGCCTCGGACCGATCTAAGCGACTTGCGAGTCCGTGGCCTTTCATGCGGTGGGGATCGACATCGTTGGCCCGTTTGATCGAAAGCACCGTGCCGGCCGATACTTAGTCGTAGCTGAGATTACTTCACAAATGGGTCGGCCGAGCCGCCGAGCCTCACGAGCCGGAAGATTCGAGACATTCGTGTGGAAGAACATACCGCCGCCTGGCATATCGCACATTCGATCTCGGACAACGGCACCCAGTTCGTGGGACGTAAATTTCAAGGAATGGTGTGAGGAGCTCCGGATCGAGCAACGTTTCACCTCGTCGCACACCCGCAAGCGAACGGTCGGACCGAGGTGACGAACCGCACGATTGTACAAGGATTGAAGAAGAGGTTAGGACCGAGCTAAGGGTGATTGGGCTGAAAATCTCCCCAAGTCCTCCGGTCCTCTGAACCACACCTCGGACTTCGCACGGAGAAACCCCTTCGTTTGGTCTACGGACCGAGGCCGTCATACCGGCCGAGATCGGCGCACAAGCCCTCGTGACTCTCCACTTCGACAGCCGATAACGAGGAAGACTGCGTACAACCTTGATGCTCTCGAGGAGAAGCGAGCTCGCTTCATAAATGAAGCCAAGCACAAGGCCAAGTCGCACCAGACTACAACAAAAGTGGTCAAAGCCTCCGCACTCCAAGTAGGCGACCTCGCCCCACTAAATAATGAAGCCAGAGAGCCGAGCGCCTTAACAAGTCGGATCCGACATGGAAGGCCCATACCGCGCTCACGAGGACCTCGGCAAAGGGCTTACAAGCTAGCTCACCTATCAGGTGCACTTATCCCCGAACCCGGCACATCACTCATTTAAGAAGGTACTTTACATAGCTTCGATTTGGATCGGCATCATGTTAGTCCCTTTATTGTTTTGCCAAAATACGATGTTGATTACATATTCAATAAAATATTTGTTTTCTAATGAATATTTCGTCAGATCATATCTATGTGAACATCCATTCGGATATACCACATCTAAACCTTCACAAGGGGACGCCCTTACGAAGATGAAAAATCCACTAAGTAGGGTACTCACTAAGCGCTACGCGCTCGCGCAGATTACTCATTAAATTGAACGTCTCAATGCAAGCATACGACTACTCATTAAATTGAACGTCTACATGGAGGCATACAGATTACCCATTAAGTTGGAATATCTACATGCGAAGACATCCGGATCGGATCTCGCCAAAATATGCCTTTATTTGGGAAGATATACATCAGATACGATCTAAATACATTTATGACCAAAACGAAGTCCTAAGCTATGTTTGTACCTCTCATGGAAAATATACACTTCGGAACGAGTCTAAATACATTTACGACTACATACAAAGTCCTAAGCTAAATACAAACTTATTCGGGCTTCCGAGCTCCACTCCGCCACGACTCGCTGAAGCTACACCAGTCCTGCACAAAATCTCCAGGTCGGCGATGAACTCTTGAACGAATGGGTGCCTTCAACCCACCAACGAGGCCAAGACCCAATGACCCGCCTCGGTGCGCTCAGTGCGGCCCTGAGGCACCCGTCCGAAATGGGACCCCAAGATCCCCGAGGCTCGCTCGGGGACACTCGGTGCAGGCTCAGAAGTGCTCCGACCTGAGGAAGAAGCTCCAGGGGCCGAGGTCGCTCGGCCGCACCCCGCCTACGACCCGACCTCGGGCGCTTCCTAACTGCTTCCGACCCCGGCAGACTCGACGCCCTCTTTCTCCGAGCTCCGGACTCGCCACGAGACGCACAGGGGCACGGACCAAGTAGCCTCAAGACTTCGTGGTCAAGATAACCGCCCCATCATCGGGTTCTTGACCGACACCGGTGGGGTCGGCGGCGGTCCGCTACTCGCCAGGCGGACGACGCTTCCGGACGATCTCATAGATCTCGAGGTACTTCACGAGGGAGTCGAGGCAATCCTTGAAGTTTTTACTATTCGCCCTCTCGTCCTCAAGACCATCCCTCAACGAAAGGTGCTCAACCCGCCATCAACTTTGGAGATGGTCGCACCGCCAGATCGGTGAATCACCGCCAGTTCTGTGTGCTCTTGGAGGCTGCGCGCTTCTCCTGCCACCGAGCTCCTCCTCACACTGCATCAAACGCCCATAAACGACGTCGGCAGATAAGTCCGTCCCCTAGACTTCGAGATACACGATCCTTGACTTAAGAGTCTCGTTCTCGGCCAGGAGGCGAGCCGCCTCATGATCGGCCTCCTGCAGCTTCTTCTTCAGATCGGCGGATGATACCGAGCTGATATCCATGCTGGCCACAACACAGGCCGATTCGCAGACCATTTCCTCCGATCAAGACTTCTTCGTCCTTTTGGCCAAAACACCTCGGACTTCTTTTAGTTTGGTCAACAAGTCATGATCAAGTCCGAAATATTGAGAGACGAAGTGCTACAAATGAACAAGACAATACGCATTTCAAAAAGGGGAAATTTTTGTTTATTGTTCAAAAGTGGAAATTTTACAAGGCACAGGATCCTAGTGACCCCGGCAGATCAACCTATTACAATGGGTCCACTGACCTCGGGCTGTCCACCGGCCTCACCGGTCCCCTGCTGCTGCTGCTGCGGTTGGTCCCCTTCGGCCGGGAGCTCCAAGACCGCCTCCTCCTCCATCTCCTCCTCCTCCTCGGCTTCGGCCCGCACCTCGGCAAGTAGCTCCTGGAGCTCGGGATCTTCGTCCTCCTCAGACCGGGTGCGACCTCACCGTCGAAGGATCGGACCGACGCCTTGTGGCCTCCAAAGACCGGAAGGAGCCAACCCCGGAGATCACCCGGGCGTAAGCCTTGTTCAGCTCTCGGAGGTCGACCTCGGTCCAAACCCATGCTCGACCTGTCGGTCGGGCATGGCGCCGCCGCCTTCCTGTGTGATCCGACACCACCTTCGGCTTGAGCACGGCGGCTAGTTCGGCGATAAAGCCCGAGAAGCTCTCTGACTCGATGAGCTTGCCGGCGAAGGCCCTCAACATTGGCCCCTGACCTGCCAGCAAGGCACTCATCCCATCGGCGAGCTCCTTCTTCGCGCCAGCGACCTCCTCGCGTGCCTCCTCTAGCTCCCCCCGAGCAACCTCCAGCGCCCAGGCCTTCTTTTTCAGGGCGGCCTCGGCAGCAGCCCTCGCCTCGGCCTCCGCCCTCGCGCAACAGCGGCCTCCGTGATCCGCTCGTGCAGCAATGAGCCCTGCTCCAAAGATCCCGCGTCGGCGAGCTCTGAGATGTACCCAAAGAATACGTTGTAGGTCCTCGATCATCGAGCTCGTTTCCTAAACACAATACAAGTCAACACATATCACAGAGCATGTAAAACCAGGTATGGAGGGGCTTTTATACCTGTGGGAGGGGTGCGGCCGAGCTGGAGCCCGGCACCACATGCTCGATGAGGGGCTGAATCTGCTTCTCTGGAACCTGACTCGACCCCGACAAAGGCTTTGTCCTCAGTTGACTGAGATCGTCAACCTTCTTCGAGTGCTTGGCGGTCCCGCCCCGCCTCGCCTTCTTCTTCGGAGGCTCGCGCTTGGCGGGAAGACCTCCTCTTGCAACGTCAGCTTCACTGCACAACAAAAGAAAAATCGCGTCAACTCAGGCGATGTCGGATGTACAAAAACAAGAGAAATGGGGTGCCCTCACCCATCTCGGACCCCCGACCAGAGTCCTGACCTGTGTATGCTCAACCGGCATTATTAAGGTCGCCCCTCGGTAAATTTACGGAAACCTCACCGAGCATGTTGAGCTGCCTCTATGTAGCCGAGGGTTTCAATTTTATATCTTGAAATTTACCCAACCCCACTTGTAGCTCGGGTGCCCATTAGCCCGCAAAAAAGTATTTGCTTTGCCACCGCGAAACCTCGAGGGTGGGCCACCTTAAACGGGTCCGAGGCGAAAAATAGTACACTCCTCTTGTACACTGACGAAAAATCGTGATCAAGACTTGAGGAGAACCTCGCCTAGGCTATAACAAGAAAGCCCCATCTCAACTACCGACCTAATAGAATTTGGGGTAAACCGCGGATGGAATTTGGAAATATTCTGAATGTGCAAAAAATGGGAGCTAGAGGAAATATAAGACCCGCCTCGTGGCATCTACGACACCGTCAAAAACACTCCGACTGAGCCAAAGCTTCGATCGCGGGGCCCTGCGGCACCACTGAGCCTCCGCCGGCAGATAGCACTCCTTCCCACCCTCATTACATCGGCGGCGGTCAAAGACGATTTAACATCCTAATTTTATACCCATCCCAAGCAGAGGGTATTTCCAGACTCGCTAACACTCGAGATCTACCCCCAAGGTATGGCACATAAAATCTCTAATCTCAATAACTTCGAGAGGGATGGTGGAAGAAGAACCGGAGAGGAAGAAGATGTAGAAGTCATACTTACTTTTAAAGAAGGGCTCGCCGCTCAAGATCGGACAAAGATTTCGAAAACTCAAAATTTGGTCCGTTCTTTTGCTCGAGCGAAGATGAGAAGAAAGTGAGCAGTTTCCTCAAGCGGGCTATTTATAAAGTGAATGGGCGCCTAAACGGCCGCTTCAACTTCCACACGCGCCACCCGTGATTGGACGTGGAGTTCACGCGCGCACGAGGTTCGATCGCCCAACCGCCGCCCGCACGTATGACGTGGCTCATGTAAGCAGATGCACCGCCACGATCGTGTGATGATTACGTTGACCTCATACGGCTCCGACCTCGAACCTCGTCCGCTCCACATCCGAAGGTGGCGCCGATCGGACCTCGGCCCTCCATAAGTCGGCACCGCTAAGGCCACGCCCCCAAGATCCCCTGGAGGCGGTGTCACCAGACGGACCTCGTGATCATCCAAAGATGATATCTCCATCCGTTCGCGCCCTGTGTCGGACCGGCATCCTCCGGAAGAAGCGGTGCCGCCCGGATCGGACCTCTGTGTAGCATGTCACGGTACCTATCCGTGTCGGACTTCAATTCCTTTCGCAAAGACATCTTCGTCAAACGACCGGCGACTCGGCTCGGTCCCCAACAAGCGGCGCATGACCATAACGCCAGACCGTCTACCTCAGTTCGAATCCAAGCGAACCGATCAAATCCTCACACCAAAGAGATCGAGAAACCTTCGAGAACAAAGATTAGCCGAGCAACATCCTACCTCGAACGCGCGATTCTTCCCTTCACCTCGGCATGGGCGTCCTCGACTATTCGGTGGCTATGATGGGATATGGCCCAACCGCCAAGCCCACCGACAGCCCAAACGAGTGGGCTCGACATTGGTAAGGGCCCACACGGTTGAGCCCAAGGCAAACCCTAATCGCCCCCAAAACCTTAGCCCCGTAACTCGAAGTCGACGCCACCTCCACGTGGCGCACGGGGCGAAGATCCCTACTGAGGAGGGAAGAGCCCCTACACGCCAGGGAAGAGTCCCGCCAATGGAGGAATGGGCACGCCTTTAGAGTCCCCAAATATGTATAAATAGGAGTTAGATCGAAGGTAGAAAGGTTGTAACTATTGAATACTAAGAAACAGAATTACACTAAGCGTATCAAACACAAGTGAAAGTATTGAGGAATCACTCCGTGGACGTAGATCTCATTAACGATCGAGCCACGTAAAAGTTCTGGTGTTCTTTCTTCGCCTCACATAAATCTCACATATCCACATACATTAGATTTATCAAATATGTGATAAATATAATATATCATGGAGATAGTGCTTATAAATAAAATAGAATTTCACTATTTCCAAATGAATGACATCAAAAAACAGTCTCACGCGATGACTCGACAAAAAAAGAAAATGCTATCAAGGAATTTGAAGTCACTTAAAAGATTCATATTCGAATTCCTCATATACACTATGATCACTCACTCTACCAACTCGACCGTCCAAGTAGAGGCATTTGTAATAATTATTTATTTATATATGTTTGTATTTAATTTTGGGCAAGAGAAATGTGACGCAGGCAAAGAGTGAAAGTGAGGTGGGGCACCGTCTACCACGTGACTAACCTAGTCTCAGATCTTGCCGGTATCTACTGTCCTTTTCCTATATTATATTAAATTCAAATAATAATGTTTCAAACTTCTTATTTATTTAATTAATATTCTCATCTTTTAGTAGTACTCTCTATCGAGTAGTCGGGAATGATCGAATATATATATATATATACATTTACAGTTAGAGACATTAAATCGTGAGACAATTTTCGTTGGACTGAATTAGATTTCAGCGTTTTATTTTATTTATATTTGACAGAAAAAGGACTTAAAACTATCTTAGAAGTATATGATGCTAGGCTTTTGATATCATAATATAATAGTATGTCTAATATAAATTATCTAATTTTTTAGAGTTTCGTATAAGTGGAAAGTTATGGAATATTTGCATTCATAATAAAAATTCGAATCAAACCCTACGATCATAGTGAAGTAAAACTATATTATATTCTGGTCTTCACACTCATAATCAAATTATACAAGAAATATATATATATATATATATATAATTTCGAAATGAAAAATATAATGATTGACGTTAATGCTTCCCTCGTGGGGAAAAGAGGTCATCTTATTTTCATGAAGCTGTTCAAAAAATCAAAAGTTGGGGAGTAACTTCTGCAATAAATGAGCAGATAAGAATGTAGCAAAATACAGTTACATCTTCATTCAAATGAATTGAAATGAGAAAAAGCAATGCCATAAATATACTCGTAACACCTATCAATGAAATGAAATGTAACATAAAATAAAATACATCCAAGTAATCCAACTTTATATCTAATTTAATATTTTTCATCTATGTATTATTATACAATACACATTGTATAATAATTTTTTTATGTAACTAAATGAACTTTATTTCTAAGAATCTCTATTATCTCCTTCCTAGAGTTTCATTACAGAAATCGATTATAACTTTGCGTTTAATTTATTTTTAAATGATGAGATATCAGAACCATTAAGTAAGAGACTAATCTCCCTCCGTCCCACCCAAGATGGTTCCGCTTCCTTTTTGAAATGTGTCACCCAAGATAAGACGTTCGTTTAAGGAAATAAATAACTCTTCAAAGTTGTGACCTACCTACTTTTATCACTTTATTCATTTTATACCACTCTCCTAAATAATAGTCAGAGAAAAGAAAGGAAATTGTCTTGGGTGGGACGGAGTAACATATTTATGGTGGGTAGGAAGTGTCCAAAGGCTCCCTGACATGTAAAACCCAATGATTTTGTAAGCTACTTTATTTCTCTTTTACAAATAATATTTTATTTCAAAAGTTCATATATTTTAACAATTTCTATAAATTCCTCAACATTTTCAACTGTATAATAGTATAGTTCTCTATGCAAACAAAAGCAGACAAATTTAGTGTGGAGTCGGAGATTTTCAAGAAATAAAGATGAGGTGGAGGAGGTAATGCAGATAATTAATGGGGTGAGTTCTTTTCCAGGATTTTGTGTTTGTGTGTTTTCATTCCACCAATGTGATTGTTCGTGGCTGCGGATGATGTCTGAAAATGCGATTTTTGGTTGTTTTAGTGAGAGAAAAATGGAAGGAGAAGATAGTGTGAGGACAGTGGATTGCTTAAGAGGAAGACTGCTTGCAGAAAGAGCTGCTTCCAAAAATGCTAGAGAGGAGGCACATCAATTAGAAAATAAGGTCTCTCTCTCTCTCTCTCTCTCTCTCTCTCTGTATATGTGTATATATATTGACATAGAAATGCTAGTAGATTTTCATCTATGGTGTCAGTGTGTGTGGTGTAGAGGGCTGGTAGATTTGACAGTGTTTGATGAGGATGGATTTTGTCTGATTAATGTGGTTTCAAATTCATTCAAAACTGTAACCTTTTTCAACTGAGAAAGCTTTTCTTTCTTTTATTATGTCGGGAAAAATCACAGTTGATGGAACTAGAAAAAATGTTGAAACAAGAGGCGAAATCAAGAAACAAAGCTGAGAAGAAACTGAAATACTTGATGAAGAAGCTTGAATCCATCAACATTGCAGATGAAGCAGAACACTCGGGATCTATCTATAAAACCGACGTTTACTCCATCTCATCCACACCTTCTTCAATCGACCAACAACAACGACGACGACATGAAAGCAATCAAAATCAGCACACTGAAATTTCTGAGGCATTTGAAAATCAAGAATCGAGAACGCAAGCCACATTTCAAAAGGATTTGGGAAATTTGAAGCAAATTGGTTCACAAAATTACTATTCATCCAGTCTCAGCGATGAAGGGACTTCAATCTCTTCTGCATTTGAAGTCCATTTTCCCGAATTCAAAGGCCTCGAATGTGAAACGAGACACGATAAAGATGTAACATTCGAGCAAAGAAATGCCACATTTGAGGACTCTACTAGCGATCAGCAGAGGTGAACTTCATTCATTCTTGATGTTGGAACTATAATCTTTCTTGAATACCTTTGAGCTTAGAACTAATGCATGTCTGGTTATCTACAAGTATATTTCAGTGTGTAAACTTGTCGTAGTTATTTTCTTGCAGTGGTTTCTGCTGTGACAGCAATAGATCCTCTGCTGATGAAGAAGGCCCAGATTCCGACAGCCAGGTAGATAATTCGATGGCTCTAGTTGTGGTTGATACGTCTGAAATGAGTGACAGGATTGATCCGGATGTTCTTGATGCTTCGGTGAAGGAAGTGCTCGACACACTGAGGCGGGCAAAGGAGGAGCTTCGAAGTTCAATGGAGAGACGAAGGATGAAGATGATCGGAGTTTGTGACACAAATATTACTGTCAAAACTAGTACCATTTTCATATAGAACTTGGTATATGTTTTGGGGATGAACGACGGTATAGGGAGAGTAAGTGGTGTTCAAAATTAATAAAATTGCCTTATGTATTGACTGATTTAGATCTTGCTTAATTGATGACAACCTTCTTGTCTTATGCTTGGATGCTACTGTCTCACTTGGGATCTTAAGTTCTTAATTTATATCTCAGAGAAACTTGAATTGTATCTTCTACATTCATGTGAGAGGATTTTTTTCTCAAAGTGAAAAAAGTCTTTCCAGGCTCAAAGACAATTATTTTCTTACAAATTAGAGAAAGGGGTTGTTTGTGTTGCGAAAAACACATATCACAAATATAACAGAAAAATAAAGAACACGAGAATTGTTTACTCAGTTCGTCTTGCGACTACGTCTGGTGGCGATGTCAAGCTATGGATTTCAATATATGTTTCGGATACAGATTACATTGAGAAGCGGCTATTAAATAGATAATAACCTAACCCTAACCCTAAGCCCATTAGGGTTCCGTCTGGGTCCAAAAAACATAAGCCCAAAATTTGGCTCAGGGGCTACCGCCCCCGGACCCCGTCGAACTCTTCGGCGAGTTGAATCATCGGAATTGGGATTGAGTGTACAGTCTATTCAGGTTCCATACTACAACAATCTCTCATTTGGAGATTGAATTCCCGAGTAACCGTACCTTCTTGCTTTCTCTCATGTATCCGCTTAGCATCGCCTAGCCTTATCTTCATGCTCCAAAGTCAATTGAAGTTATGCATAGCTTCAATTTCTCTAAGGTTACCACCTTAGTAAACATGTCTGCTGGATTTTCACTTCCAATGATCTTCGTTAGCTGCAAGATTTTCTTCTCCAACAGGTGACAGATATAGTGATACTTCAACTCAACATGATTTGTCCTTGAATGAAACGCTGAATTCTTTGCCAAGAATATAGCACTTTGACTATCACTATAGAGAGTGCTACTCTTATGCTCATTCCCAAGCTCACACAAGAAACTCTGCAACCACACCATCTCCATACTCGCCTCCGTTACAGCCACATACTCAGCCTACGTCGTGGACAAAGCAACGACTTTCTGCAACTTAGAAGTCCAAGAAATAGCAGTACCACCATAAGTAAAGACATACCCGGTTGTACTTCTTCTCTCATCCAGATCATTTGATGCCAAATCCGCATCAACATAACCTGCCAGCACGACACTCTTGCCGTTGAAACATAGAGCTTTCTCCGTGGTACCTCTCAAGTATCGTAGAATCCACTTCACTGCTTCCCAATGTTGTTTGCTAGGATCAACCATGAACCGACTCACTACTCCCACTGCTTGAGCAATATCTGGTCTTGTACACACTATGACATACATGATGCTACTAATTGTCGAAGCATAGAGGACTTTCATCATTTGGGCACGTTCATCTTTGCTTTTCGACGACTCCTTTCTCGAAAGCTTGAAGTGACTGCCCAACGGGACACTCACAGGCTTCGATTCAATCATGTTGAATCTTTCCAGGACCTTATGAATATAGCTCATCTATGAAAGATATAGATTTCTAACCATCTTGTAGCGCTCGATTCTCATACCCAAAATCTGTTTTGCCTCTCCAAGATCCTTCATGGAGAATCGTTCGGATAATTGCTTCTTCAACTTATCGACCACATTTATGTCAGCTCCTGCAATCAGCATATCATCAACATATAAAAGAACGATAATATAGCTCTTGTCGAACCTCTTATAATAACAACAATGGTCGGCGTGGCATCTTTGATAACTAATCTCCATCATGAAACTATCGAACTTCATGTACCACTGCTTCGGAGCTTGTTTCAAGCCATATAAACTCTTCTTCAACTTGCAAACAAGTCCTTCATTCTCTTTTACTACGAACCCCTCAGGTTGTATCATGTATAATTCCTCCTTCAAGTCACCATGAAGGAATGTTGTTTACACATCTATCTGATGTAGCAGCAAGTTTTCTGCAGCAACCATACTCAACACCATTTGAATAGTGGTCAGTTTCACAACAGGAGTAAAAATATCAGTATAATCAATACCATGTCGCTGCTCAAATCCTTTGACAACCAACCGGGCCTTGTAGCGTCTGCTACCATCAGCTTCAATCTTGATCCGGTAGACCCACTTGTAGTGCAGGGCCTTCTTGCCCTTTGGGTGCTCAACGAGTTCCCAAGTACCATTTAGCAGAAGAGATGTCAACTCATCATTCATAGCAACTCTCAATTTTCATCTATCACCGCCCTGCTCTGCTTCTACATAGCACTCGGGTTCCTCATAATCAGTAAGTAACAAATAATAGTTAGAGGACGAATACCGATCAGGTGCACGTCGCTCTCTAGCTGGTCTTTGCAGTGGATCATCCGGTGGTGGAGTCCTTGGTTTTTCGTTGAGAATCTCTTCTTCATTCTGACTCTCCTTGCTCCTACTCGAGTTTGAGATGTCTAACTCGACCTCTTGGGATTCGAAATTGCCAGAATCTGACACCTCCAATCTGTCCTTGTACATAACATGTTCATTGAAAACCACACCTCTACTACGTATAATTTTTGGTTATGCTCATCACCTCCATAACCAATGAACGTACACTTAACAGATTTAGCATCCAACTTACTTCTTTCAGCAGAATCAACATGAGCATAAACAACACAACCAAAGATCGGTAGGTAAGATAGATTTATCTCTTTTCCAGTCCATTCATCCTCGGGTATTCGATTTTCCAATGGAACTGATGAACCTCTATTGATCAGGAATGCAGCTATGTTGACTGCATCTGCCCAAAACGTCTTAGGCAACCCACTCTTCAATTTTATGCACCTTGCTCGCTCATTCAACGTTATGTTCATGCGCTCTGCCACTCCATTCTGTTGGGGAGTTTCTCTCACGGTCTTCTCCATGCGAATCTCATTCTCAGCATAATACTCTTTGAACTCACGAAGTTCATACTCTCTTCCATTGTCGGATCGAAGACACTTCACTTTCACTCCTGTTTCATTTTCTACAAGAGCTTTCCACTTCCTGAAAGTATTATAAGCGTCAGATTTATTCTTCAAAAAATAAATCCATACCTTTCGAGTGGAATCATTGATGAAGGTCATGTAGTATTCTGAACCACAAAGGGACTTTACAGGGGCTGGTCCCCATAGATCACTGTGGACCAACTCCAATTTCTGCTTTTTCAAAGGTCGACCAACTCTCGAGAAACTCACTTTCATTTGTTTCCTGAAAACACAGTCCTCGCACGACGGCCCAACTTCAATAGTTTTCAGACCTGGAAGCCTACCCTTCGAACTCATTTCTTTCATCCCTTTTTTTTCTCATGTGGCCTAGCCGACAGTGCCACAAATCAGTATCGACAACAGCTCCTGCAAGATAATGCATTGTTTTGAGTTAGTTGTTGTATACAATGTACCATCTTTCTTACCTCGAGCTACTATAATGGCTCCTTTGTTGATCTTCCAACTACTGCAACCAAATGTTACACAATATCCTTCAACATCAAGCTGCCTGATTGAAAGTAAGTTTCTTTTCAATCCTGAAATGTGTCTTACACCATTCAACTTCAGCATCGATCCATTTGGTGTGGTCATCTGGACATCTCCATTTCCGAGGCCGCCTCCACCTCCGAGGCCAGCTTGGGAGGATGAGTTCGCTCAAAAAGGGAAGTTGTCCATTCAAAAAATGGATGCTCATAACTCCACACTTCAGCGTGTAGAGATGAAAATGGTACAACTTAATATCATGCTTAAGGAGCTGTTGCAGGAACATGCAGAGAATGAACTTCCAATTCTTGAGAATGGGATAGGAGAGACATCAGACGAGCCGCTGCAGCCACATGAGGTGGAAAACGAGGAAGAAAATGAAGTCATACCTTTCCCACACCAACCCGATCAAGCTCAGACGGTCATTACTCTTGAAAGTGACCAAATTGTTGAGAATGGGGTGGGAAAGGCATCAGACGAGCCGTTACAACCATAGGAGGTGGAGAATGAAGAAGAAAATGAAGTCATACATTTCCCACATCAACCAGATCTGGCTCAGACGATCATTTCTCTTGAAAGTGACCGAATAGTTGAAAATGGGGTGGAAGCGACACCAGACGAGCAACCGCAAGCTGAGGGGTGAAAAATGAGAAAGAGTGGGCACGTGAGGATGAGAAGCAGAATCAGAGCCCTGAGGATGTTGTTACAAGGACGGATGACGAGGAATAGTGGGCATGTGAGGTTACAAGCATGACAAAGCTCACTCTGGAAGTGAAAGAACTGCCTCAACAATTGAAGTACGTGTTCCCAGAGGAGGACAAAGTAAGGACAAAAGTTGAGGTAATATCTATAATATATCAACATCCCAATTCACCAAAGTATTGTGCTTTGGGAGTTAAAGTTATCTATTTATCTTTGGCGAATAGGATGTTTGATTTGAGCTTAACTGATTTATTTTCTACTCTCTTTACTGTCCTTTGTGCTTATATGATTAATACTGATGCTTTGGCCGAGATGGTATTCCTGCAGGTGAAGGACTATGGATAGTCCATTGTTAACCGGATACGTCGTGCTCACGACGTTAAACTGAGTACTACGTGGGAGTTTACCCACGATTTTTTCTATTCTTTTTCTTTCTTTTTCTTTTGTTTGTTTCGTTGTTCCTTTGTTTTCTTTTCTGTTTGGGTCTTGTTTTCTTTTGGTTTTGGTTTTGGTTTTGCTTGTGTTTGTGTTTTCGTTTTTATTTTGGTTTTGTGTGGTGCAAGTTTCGGTGTTAATTATTCTTGAGTTTTGCGACATTGTAAGCCGTGTGGTGAAACCGTGATACTCCAACTCCGTAGCGCACACTCATTTATTATCAGGGAAGTATCATCCTCTATTGGTCTTTTTTGTGCTATTAATGTTTTGAGCACTGGGGACAGTGCTCGAATTAAGTGTGGGGGATGATTATTCAGTTTTTTGTGCGTACCTTGTCCTTTTGTATGCTTAATGATGTGCCTTTGTGCTTATTTTGATTGTTTGGACTTAAGCTTTGTCTATGCGAGTAAGTTAAGATTTTGATTTATGCAACTGAACTCTATGGTATTGATCGGATCTTGATGTGATTCCGTTTCTTTTGTTGGTATGTGATTAAAGTGCAATGTGAATTGACGAGATTGTGTGGATTGATTATAAATCGGGGGTTATTGACGTGATTTGTCCGGCTAATGCCAGGGGTACTGTTAACATTGTGGTTACCTATATATTTGTTTCATTTTATATAAAAATGAAAGAAAAAGGAAAAAAAAAAGGGTGTGTGAAAAAGAAAAGACAAAAAGGAGAATGAAAACTCCAATAAGTTGTTGAGATTGTATAAATGGAGGATGAGATTATGTCCCTCTTTCTCGTAAACCGAGAAATGGACATGGGAAACCACATTAGGAGACTCGAGTTCATCGAGAGTTCACCTTTTGAACATTGTTCCAAAATCTGTTAATACTTTCTATGTTATCAAAGGAAACTTGTTGCTAAAGGTAACCACTTTAGTTAATTCACCCCTAGCGGAGAGTTGGGTCTGAGCAAAAATAACTTACTTGTTTGTTTGATATTTCCACAATCTTAGATTTGTTTCACATTAACTTTGATTATGTATTCATCATTTTGGGGGAATTGCAAAAAGAGGTTTGGTTGATTGGATTAAGAGTTAAGTTGCATGAGTTATTCTTCTATTCTTATTAGCATAGACTTTGCTTGAGTACAAGCAAATAGATAAGTGTGGGGGAGTTGTTTGGTATGAATTTTTGCTTATTCTTGGTTTTGTTTTGCATGTCATATTCAGTGGTTTGTCCTATTTATGCCGTTGGTTTGATTAATATTTATCGATTCGGACTTACTTCGTTTGTTTCGATGTTTTGTAGGAAAATTGCATTAAAATAGGATGAATTGGATCTTCCAATGATCAAGTTTATTGAAGAGCATCTTGACAGGAGTCCGTAGGCGTAAACGGATCGCAAATCGGAGTTCAAACGAGGGAGAACGGAGCGAATCATCAAAGTCGCGCACGGCATCCCATCGCACGCATCACCTCGGCCGCCCAGCGCGTCGTCGCCCAGTGCCCCTCGCCTTCCTAGCGCCCGCGCGTCTCACGCGCGACCTTGTCCGACGCTGGGAGCCCAGCGAGCGTCCTCCGTCCGTCGCTCGCCTCACTCCAGCGTCCAATTTCCTCTCCATCTGGCGCTGGAAGACCAGCGCCTAGCCAGCGCCGCAATGTCTGAACGCCCAACCGGCGCTGTCCCCCAACCGGTGCTTGGCGTTCGTCCAGTGAGCTCCTGCGTCCGACGCTGGTGCGAATATTTCTGCGCTATAAATAGAGATTACACGCATGAAACCCTACCTAGCTTCATTATTATTATTTCAGTCTTTTCGGATTCTGGACGTCCCCTCTCTAGAATTCGCATAGTTCTTAAAGTATTTCATATATTGTTCTTATTTCTTTTTGATTGGGATTCAAGATTATTGTACGGATTATTACTATTGAATTTCTATTCCAGAACTTTAATTCATCGTTCATTCTTCTCCGTAAGTGTTCCTATTCGTTTCTTTCATTCTTTCGTATTTCTTTGGTATTGATTTCACGCTTTCGTATTGATTTAGTTATTCGTATCTTCCATTAATCTTTTCGATTCATGTCTACAGGGTTCATCATTTCGATTCCGTGTTCTTCGATCTAGGGTTTAATTCTTGTTTAAATAATTTCGTCGCTTTGTCAATTTCCGCCTAGTTAATTAAATCATTCTTTCTTTAATAATTCATCGCCTAGGTAATCAAACAACCCTTCGTGATTAGAGTGTTTAGGAATTTAATTGCTTTCGTGTGGTAACTTAGTAACACCCTGTTAAGTTTTCCTTGAGAGACGACTAGGGTTAACTTGCCCTACTATAACACCTCATTCGATTATGAGTCAATTAAGAGTACACTTTTGATTGAAACAGTTGACCATGAGATAGATCCAGATTCCTTCATGCGAACCTCTTCGCTAATCATCAGATCTCGTACATCGTCAAAACACAACATTGTCTTTGCCGATAAAGCACTTACAACCGCCATCGTTCGTGACTTTTCGATGAGAAGATAGCATAATTAGCACGCGTCATCATCGAAGCTAATCTTAACCGATCTCAACTACGAAGTGATCATGTTGAACTCGTTTAGATGTTGCTTGCACCGACGTACCCTCTGACGTCTTTAGGTTGAATGATCGTCTCATCAGATGAACCTTGTTCGCAGTTGATGGCTTCTGGTACATCTGTTCCAAAATCGCCAGTATCTTCCTTGCCGACTTGGATTCAGTCGTGTGATAGGCTACGTTTCTGGACAAAGATAAACGTATCGCACTCTTCTCTTTTTGTCCAACACCCCCACTCCTCCAGATCCATCTTTTCGAGGTTTTCCTTCAAGGGCAGATACAGATCTTTACCGTAGAGTTAATCCTCAATCTGCATCTTTCAGAATCAGAAATCTGATCCGTCAAACTTCTCGATTGAAATCTTCTCATCCATCTTTGTGATTGTTGCCTTCGAACATGAAGCTCTGATACCAATTGTTGCAAAAAACACACACCACAAACACGACAGAAAAATAAAGAACACAAGAATTGTTTACCAAGTTCGTCTTGCGACTGCGTCTGGAGGCGATGCCAAGTCAGGGATTTCAATATATGTTTGGGATACAGATTACATTGAGAAGATGCTATTAAATAGATAATAACCTAACCCTAACCACAAGCCCATTAGGGTTCCACCTGGGCCCAAAAACATAAGCCCAAAATTTAGCTCGGGGCCTACTGCCCTCGGACCGGACCCCCTGTCCAACTCTTCGACGAGTTGGATCATCGGAATCGGGCTTGAGTATACAGTCCATTCAGAATCCGTACTCCAACAGTTTGGAGGCAAAAAATGAAAGAGATGGATGGGGTTTCACTCGTTTTTGACATAGTGGGTCCCGGTGAGAGGTTCTCACTATATTTGCCTTTGAAAGTCATTCTAACATTGAACTGAACTAAGACCTATTAGATGTTAGTGCAAGTATATGATGGTCACCAAAAATCGTATGTTTCAATTCGAGCTGTCAAATTGTTGGAATGAGCCTGCTCGACCTGAGCCCATCGGACAAAGGAAGAATGCAGGTTGCGCTGAAATCCGTGTAAAAACTAAGTAGATATTGATTTGAATCGGTCCAAAATCTTATCAAATCAAATATGTGTGGGATGATTAATACAAAATTGAGTTTGATCGTATTTTTTATATTTTGAATTTTCGTCCAAATTAAATTTGACATGACAACTCAGTGGTATAATTTGAGCGAGATGACATCAACGTGCCATCACTTCAATTAAATCGATATCGTTTTGCTAATGAAATATCTATAAAATGGGGGAATTAGTGAGATGAATTTTTTAAATATATTTCATAACAAAATGACTAGTGTTGCTACGTCCACGCCATCTCACTCAAATTATGCCATCGGATTGCTGCGCTAGATTTAATTTGGGTAAAATATGTAAGTTAATATGCAAAACCAAAATACACCAAAACTTCATGTATTTATGCAACAATAATCTTTTAAAAAATAACATTTACTTTCATTTAATTTTTTTAAAGTTTCAAACTTTATAGAAAAATTATATCTTTGGTAGCTATTGAGAATTAGGTGCCTGGTAGCTAAATCAGGTTGCCAGTTTTTCGAGTGGAATATCCATTATTCGATGTCATAGGCGATTCAGCGCGTAAAATATGCGATATTCCAAGCCAGAATCCAACGAATTAATACAGCTTTCTAAAGCTAGATTCTAGGTCGATTGCCAAAATTATAACTTTTTGCGAAGTTCAACCTTTTTGAAAAAGGAATAAAGTGTAAATTTTGTAAAGGATAGAAAGATTTGTAAGGATAGAAAGAAAGCAGAACAGGAAAGCTTTATTCCAAATGAGAGAATAAAATCTCCTTAGTGATCTTAATGATCAAAAATCGGTTCGATACACTTTATGCTAATACTTATAGTAAGCACGTGTACAACACTTTCTCATTTCAGAGCTTCTAAGTTTGTTACAACAGCTCGGTCATCTAACAAACACCGCAACTAACTAACTACTTAGGGCGCGTTTGGTAGCGGTGATAAACCCAAGATAGCATAGGTATCTTGACTAATCCACATTTGATATCCAAAATTCATATCGGGGGCCGTGTTAAACAAGCCGGCCGGGGCTAAATCTTTGTTTGACAAAGCTTACCCATCACCGCTCGACTCAAGATAGCATATCTTGCCATTTATCTATCCGATTCAATGACTATTGTACCCCTATTACCTTTGTTTCAAAATTGAATCGTGACCCCATCTTCACCGTGAGATTCATGCCTAGCTCTGTAACTTTTCCTCCATGACGATTTCCGCGGCTCCTCCGCTGGTTTTGTTGGAGAATTTTGTTGGAGAGTGAGGTCTCTAGTGAAGTAGTAAGACTTTCATTGGTCGGAGTTGGTGAATTCCGTATGATTGTGTGCGGGTAATGGCGAGTTTTCTTCTTGAGTGGTTTAAGGTTTTGGTGTAGTTGGGTGTGGGCTTGTTCATGTTCTTGAGCTTGTGGAACCGGGCATTGGGGATCATGTCGGAGAATCTAAATTTGTAATTACCCATATTTTTCTTTTTGATGATAAATTTTGGGTAGGAAAATGAAATGTAAGGAATAAAGCGAGACTAGAGTGGTTTGTGAGAGTGCGTGTGGTGAGGAAGATGATGGATAAATAGAAAAGGTGGTGGTGTGGGGATCACATACGAAGAAATTTTGTGCAAAATCTTGTATTTTCTATTTATTTTATTAGTGAAGGTTAAATTGGTCATTTTGTAATTTAATCTATGTTTTTATCTAATGTACCAAACAAACAAGGTTTGTTAAGTATATTTTATATCTTATTTAACAAACAATAATATACAATAACAATCTCACCTTATCTACGATACACATCTATGTCTTATCTATCTTAATATATCTAAACATGTCTACCAAACGAGCCCTTAACTGCTAATACATCTTTACTCTACTTATTTAACAAGGAACGCGCTTTCCATTATTTGTCAATCACGCCTTTATCCACACATCCATATTCAAGACTTCACACCTCCAAGCTGCATCAGTATATCATTCTTCACACCTCCAAGTTGCATCAGTACATCATCCTTCTCTTTACCCCCCTTCAAGCTGGGTGTGGTGAATGTCAACCAAGCCAAGCTTGGACAAGAGAGAGCGAAATTGAGGACCTGGAAAAGCCTCGGTAAATATGTCAGCTAGTTGTTGTTTTGTTGAAACATGAAATGGAAATAGAAAACCTGCCTTGAATTGATCTCGAACGAGATGACAGTCAATATCGAGATGCTTAGTTCTTTCATGAAAAACCTGGTTCTTAGTTATATGGATAGCTGCCTGATTGTCACAAAAGAGAGGAATAGGTCGAGAGAAAACCAGACCAAAGTCAGAAAACAAATAAGAAATCCACAGCAATTCACGCACCGTCAGATCGAGTGTGCCCTTGGTAATGCGGAGTGATCGCCGATGCAGAGGCATGGACGAGGTGGCTCGATTAAGGCTTCAAAGCGAAGGGTACATGAATGAACCGAAACACACCTGAAATGAGAGGATTTAAAATATGCGGTATGGGACCGCATATTCGAGGAGAGCTTAAAGGATTTGATATGTCTACTCATACCAACAAGATGCATCTTCTTTCGGAGTCCATCTCATAAAAACTCTAAAGTTAAGCGTGTTTGGCTTGGAGCAATTGTGGGATGGGTGACCACCAGGAAGTTTTCTCGGGGTGTGTGAGTGAGGACAAAGCACCGAAAAGACTCGTGTTGGTGCGTGGGGTTAGCCGTCAATCCGGAAGCCGGGTCGTTCTGAGATGGTATCGAGCCAGTTCCTCTCCCAAGACGGTGTGGTTGGGGACAACCAAGCGGAAGTTGGTGGGCATGTGACGCCGGGCGTAAGACGGAGTGATCGCGGTGCGAGAGGCATGGATAAGGCGGCTCGATTAAGGCTTCAAAGCGAAGGGTACATGAATAAACCGAAACACACAGGAATAAGAGGATTTGAAAATATGCGGTATGGGACCGCATATTCGAGGAGAGCTTAAAGGATTTGATATCCGCTACTCATACCAACAAGATGCATCTTCTTTCTGAGTCCGTCTCATAAAACTCTAAAGTTAAGCGTGCTTGGCTTGGAGCAATTGTGGGATGGGTGACCCTGGAAGTTTTGAATGTGTGAGTGAGACAAAGCACACCGAGAAAACTCGTGTTGGTGCGTGGGGTCGGTGAGTCAATCCGGAGCCGGGTCACATGAGACATGTGACGCCCGGTGCGGTAATCTGGAGTGATCGTCGGTGCGAGAGGCATGGACGAGGCGGCTCCGATTAAGGCTTCAAAGCGAGGGGTACATGAATGAACCGAAACACAGGAATGAGAGGATTTGAAAATATGCGGTATGAGACCGCATATTCGAGGAGAGGTTAAAGGATTTGATATGTCTACTCATACCAACAAGATGATCTTCTTTTCTAGGAGTCCATCTCATAAAAACTCTAAAGTTAAGCGTCTTGACTTGGAGCAATGGGATGGGTGACCCATGGGAAGTTTTCTCATGGAGTGTGTGGTGAGACAAACACACTAAAAAGACTCGTGTTGGTGCAGTGGGGTCGGTAGTCGATCAATCCGGAAGCCGGTCGTTAATCGAGGGCCCTATATTCTCGCTTCACAGATGACACCGATCTGATGGTTTGTTTCTTACACCGCCAAGAGATGAGACATTCCCCAAGAAAGATACAATATCCTATGAGAGAGCGTCGGGAATCCGAGCATGATGCCCAATCTACATCACAGTAGCCTTTGATTTCGAAGGAGCCATTAGAAGGAAAAAATAACCCGAGAGAAGGACATCCTTTTAAGAATTTCAAAACGTGCAATGCAGCATTCCAGTGGTGCGTGCAAGGGTTAGAAACATATTGGTTGAGTTGTTGAGAAACATATGGTTAGAAACAGTTAGTTAGTTGCAATGTTTGTTAGATGCACTGAGCTGTTGTAACAAACTTAGAAGCTACTGGA
Organism: Salvia rosmarinus; assembly: GCA_036937905.1. Lineage (NCBI taxonomy): Eukaryota > Viridiplantae > Streptophyta > Magnoliopsida > Lamiales > Lamiaceae > Salvia > Salvia rosmarinus. The sequence continues at coordinate 84,214,576 of CM072816.1, read as the reverse complement.
AACAGAAAGTGTTGTACGCGTGCTTACTATAAGTATTAGCATAAAGTGTATCGAAACTGATTTTTGATCATTAAGATCACTAAGGAGATTTTATTCTCTCCTTTGGAATAAAGCTTTCCTGTTCTGCTTTCTTTCTATCCTTACAAATCTTTCTATCCTTTACAAAATTTACATAAAGATCAGATCATTTTGAGAAAATACTCTAAAATTCAGGCCATAATATAATAGGCGCCGGTCTATGAGAAGGATATTATTGACGTTAAAATAGCGGCACAATTAATTTTGGGTAGCCCAAACAGTTAGTACATTTGTGGGCCTTGCCGAAATTGTGGCCCATATGAATAATTCAATTTTCAGCAAAAGGACACGTGTCCATAAAACGCAAACCACGCGTCGCAGTAGCAATAACCTTTACAATCGTCAAAAGAAAAGGCCCGCTTAAGCAACGGGCGCGCGACCAGTGTTTTTCAAAGCACCACAAAATGCAAACGGTCAAATCTGGAGAGAGAGAGAGAGAGAGAGATTGTGAGAGCGCGAAAGAGAGGAAAAATCAGTTGACTGTTAGAAGAGATGGCCAATCGATCACTAAGAAACTGCAATCTGCGTTGTCACGTATATCAAAGCATGCAATGTGCTCATATGTATACGTGTGACTTTTCTGTTATGTCTGCGAGCTTTGAGCTCGACACGTGTGGCTATGGCCTGCGTTTTCGCGGAATTCAGGATTCGAAATTTGAGGAAATTCTTAAGTTTCCAGGGAGAGAGAGAATTGTGATCACTGAGCTCGCGAATTAACTCGGATCTCATTCATTTGGTTTGGTGTTGTAGGATCATCAGAGGATTTTGAAGTCTGAGGCTGAAAAATTTATCACCATCTGATTCTTCTTCCTTCTGCGTTGGTTAATTTTGGAATTCTAGGGCAGGATTTAGTGAAATAATTAGTGAATTTATGTAGAAATAGATCTGGAGTCGAATCGGGGAATGGTGGACATTATTTTAATTGGAGGCTGGGTTGATTGATAAGTAGAGCGGCGATATGGGCTGTGGAATTAGAATTATTGGTCAAGTATGTTGTTGTCCTTGTTGAGCAAGCGTACATTATATGACGATTCCAGGTACATTTATGGCATACTATTAATTTCTATTCTAGCTTTACAAATTCAATAAAATGAGGATGTAGCTATGATATACAAGCATAAGCATGTGTGATTCTCTGGGAGATAAAACAATTGAAATGTTGGCAGGGATTCCTATGGATTTACTGTGAGACCTCAACATGCCCATAGGTATCGAGAGTACTCCAATATCTACAAGGTAATCCCATGCGTAGGTACCTTCTTGGTGAAATGGCAATATGACTCAGTTTCCCTTTCTGTTATTGGTGGCTTGTAGTTGAGTTCTTACATTTGCTTATTGCAGAACATGTCTAAATTTGATATATTGTTCATCGTACTTGTTTGATAAACGTAAGAAAATTCTGTCTAGAAAAGTGGAGTACAGTTACTCGTGCTCTACTAAAATCAATGACATGTAAATTCCAGGAAGAAGAAGAGGAGAGATTGGCAAAATGGAAGGGATTTCTTGTGCAGCAAGAAGAGGCTACAAGGTCTAGTTATGCTAAGGAAGAGAACACTGAACCTGTGGTTTCTGAGGTTGCAGTGCAGTCACGTGATCTTGGTCAAACAGCAAGTGAGGAAAGGGATGAGTCAGCTGAACAATCTGCTGCAATTTTTGAAGTCACTGCTGTTGAAAAGGTGAGCGGGGAAGATGGAAATTCAAGTGAAAAGAGGTCCGGGGGAAGTTTAATTCCCAAGGAAGCTCCAAGTAATCAACATAGGATGCCCCGAGAGGTGAAGACATGGGCTAATATTAATCCGTCATTATATTCTATAGACCATTTGATGAGTTTACGAATAAAGAATAATGGAAACGTGAAGTGTGAAAATATAAGGTGCGAAAATAATGACCTTCCATCAATAGACGAGGCAAAATCGGATAGCGGAGGATCTGAAGATGACGATGAGAGAATTGATAGTGCAGATGCTCCTACAATAGGAACTGATTCCGGTGATAAACTACCTCCAAAAACAAGTTTTCCTTGGAAAGAAGAACTAATAGCCCTTGTTCGATTAGGAGTACCTAAGGACCTTAGAGGGGAGGTAAAGTTTTACCCTTGCACCAAATGTAAGGTTCTTGAAATTAATTTTCCAGCCCTGAAGCTTCTTCATGTGTTTGCACTTAATTGGGCAGGTCTGGCAAGCATTTGTTGGTGTTAGAACTCGTCGAGTGGATAGATATTACCAAGATTTGCTGGCCGTAGAATGTGATTCTAGTACTGATGGCAAAGAGCATGATAAATCAGCATCTGAAGGGAAGAAAGGCGATTTGCCAGAAAAGTTGAAGAAGCAGATTGAGAAGGTCGTTAGCTGCATGGCTCCTGGACTTTATCATTTAATCTTTTCGATTCGTAGGTGCTGCTTCTTTTAGGATTCATCTAGGATGGTCTTCAATTGCAATACCCCGCTGGATGGATACTTAAACTTTGTTAATTTTGGCATACAATTCCGCCCATTTTTGAACATTTTTATCATTGATTCTAAAGACTAATTTTCTTGTTCGCTTGCTGCAGGATCTGCCTCGAACATTTCCTGGCCATCCGGCATTAAATGAAAATGGCAGGAACTCATTACGGCGGGTTCTTTCAGCATATGCTCTACATAACCCCTCAGTTGGGTATTGCCAGGTGACGTCCTGCTGTAGGTGTTATCTTATTTGCTTCTTCTCCCCATTCTATATTAAAGTCAAATGACTAAGAAAAAAAGATGAAAAATCTTCACAGAGAGATGGTATGAGGTGAAGCATGAAGATTGAGGAAGAAATTAGAAAGCAAGAGTCTAATTTATCTCTTAGCAAGCAATGGTTTACAAAATATCCATTATAGAAGATGAGTTATTAATTGAAGAGAGTGGAAAATGTCTGTCTATTGTAATCAAGTATATGACTCTCATAAGCACATATAGACAAGAGGATGCTATCTATGTATTTTATAGTAGATGGAAAAAGTCACAAATTAGGAAACGCAGAGACAAATGTTATTTAAAGCATATGATTGCTGTAATCTGGATATCGGCAGAAAAATTGTGGAGAAAAGTTAGTGGTGTGATAGCATAGATGAAAAAGAAAGCAAGAAGTGTAACAAGATGGGAAAATACAAGTTTGTGGTGATATACTTTATATACTTCAATTTGCATGAATAATAACATCAATTCTGGTATCTGCATCATTAAAGTCAAACAGCACTAAGAAAATTTTCTTGTGGTTTCTTAACTCTAATATTTATTTCTTGCTCTCTGATACCATTACAATTTCAGGCAATGAATTTTTTTGCTGGCTTATTACTTCTGATGATGCCAGAGGAAAATGCTTTCTGGTAACTTTCAAACTTTAAACCATCCTGTTTGGACCTGCATGAACTTTGATAACTTAAGGAGGGGACAAAATCAGATCATCATCATGTAGTTATTATTGGTATTCCTCTAGGATAATTTCCTTTGCCTTGTAATTGAGCATAGAGTAAGTAAGGACATAGTCTTATGATTCTTCTTGACAAGTCAGAACTAAAGTAATTCAATAAGCCAAATATTCAATATATATTTTGGCAGAAGCTGATGGTTCATTCTATCTTATTTCAATTACTTTCCCTTTGCTACAGAACCAATGTTATTGTCCTATTGTTTTGAGAATTGTCATAAACCATCAACACTATCTTATTGATGGGATATTGAGCTGTTTATGTACATTGAATTGTTATTAATAGGATATACTCTAGTTTCCATCTCTGCAAGGAAATAATTACTCACCCCCTGTTCATCATGCAAGATGGTTGGAGCTCTATGTATCTTATGGTTTTTGTGGCAGTTGAGTACACAATTTCATTCCGCTAGAGAAAATAGATTGGATAACTCTATCATGCACATTCATTTTTAAGAAAGAAATCTCATATTAATAGATGGTTGGCTGTTAACCATGGACACCAGTACTTGAGCATATGTTTTTATGCCTGGACACCATCTTCAAGAGCTCGTGTCTCTAAATGGCATCTCAGTGGTCCTCTTATCTTCACACATGACCATCTCATATATTACTTGGTTTCTTACGGTTCCTATATCTTTGTTAGTCCACCATCATGTTATCTACTTCGTCTCATTCCACACTTGATTATATTATATTACTATCCTGGCGATTGCAACTCATATTGCATGTATATAAATGAAAATATCTGTATTTAAAACAACACATTCACAAAATAGAAATGAATAAGCTGATTTTACCTACTAGTCTCACTAAAACCTTTCAGGACATTGGTGGGTATAATCGATGATTACTTTGAGGGCTATTTCTCACAAGAAATGATAGAATCCCAGGTGTGTGTCTCAACAAGTATCATTTCCGGAACATGCTCACATTAACAGAAGCCTTAATTTTTGTAACTTCATAGGTTGACCAGCTTGTTTTTGAGGACTTGATGCGTGAAAGGTTCCCTAAACTAGGTTTGTCCTCTATAAAAAGCTTTTATCATTTTGCTTTGTCACTCAAATTAGATATACAAAGTCCCTCATCAAATCCAGTTGGCTGCAGTAAACCATCTTGATTACTTGGGAGTTGAAGTGGCATGGATATCTGGGCCTTGGTTCCTTTCAATCTTTGTAAACACGCTTCCATGGGAAAGTGGTGTGTCCTTTTGATTGTTTTGTATAACAGGCTGAAATACATTTCTTTCCAACATAGCTTAAACTCTACGCCATCTTGCCCTTATTTCAGTTCTTCGAGTGTGGGACGTGATCCTGTTTGAAGGAAACCGTGTCATGCTCTTTCGAACTGCACTTGCCTTGATGGATTTATATGGTAAATGATAGTACATGTTTTCTGAATAATTTCAAGTAAGGCAGATTGAATTATCTTTGCTTTTGATCTACAGGACCCGCTCTAGTTACAACGAAGGATGCTGGAGATGTGATAACTTTATTGCAAACACTTACTGGTTCCACATTTGATAGCAGCCAACTTGTCTTAACTGCTTGTATGGGTTTCTTGACCATTACTGAAGATCGACTGCAGGAACTGAGACAGAAGCATAGGCCATCTGTAGTTTCGACATTCAAAGAAAGAGCCAAAGGGTGTAAAAGTTTCAAAGATCCTAAAGGTCTCGCAACTAAGTTATACAGCTTCAAGCATGATCGTGGACCAATAGTTAAAGAAAACGAGACAGAAGCAGGCTTGAATGATAATATAGATTTAGGTGAAATTCCAAGTTTGGATTCTCATTCTGCCAGCCTAGATGAGTTTCTCAAAGGCATGACTATTGATTCTGAAGTAGATTCACTACCAGATCTTCAGGAACAGGTAGTTTGTTATCCATTTGAGTAGCACCTATTTTTATGCTGTTTTAGAGAACTCATATATTTTTTTTTTACTAATCTAGGAACTGAGATTTGTCGTTAATATCATCTCTCAGTTAGAAATTCACATTCTAATATATTTTTTTCAGGTGGTTTGGTTAAAGGTTGAGCTCTGCAGGTTGCTAGAGGAAAAGAGATCTGCTGTGCTCAGGTTAGTCACACACACACACACACACACACACACACATATATATATATATATATAGAGTTTGGTTCAAATAAGAACCAATTTTAACGTGAGAACTAAGAACTACGAAAACAAAATGAATATGCTATGAAAGTTAATGAATACTCTGCGAAAGTTAATGAATCCAAAATTCAGAATTTTCACCAGGTTCGAATCCCATGAGGCGAAAATTCTATTTTTTTATTCATTAACTTCAGATGTATTCATTACTTTCATAGCATATTCAGTCTCACGTCGCACAATAAAAATGGTTTTACGTTAACCCCCCTATATATATATATATATATAAGGGTTGGATCCGATGAGAACTTATCTTTTGAGAACTTGAGAACCATGCATAATCGTTGAAGATGATGCAAAAGCAAGTATAAAATTGTGCATAACGAAAACTTTCTAAAATTGTTGCACAACAAAATAATTTTAGAAAGTTTTCGTTATGCACAACTTTATATTGTTTTGTGCATCGTCTTCAACGTCTTATGCATGGTTCGCAGAGTTCGCAAAAAAGATGTGGTTCTCATTTGATCCACTCCCTATATATATATATAGTTAGGTTCAAATGAGAACTATTTTTATCCTAAAAACTAAGAACCAAATGAATTCGCTATGAAAGTTGATGAATCCGTTGGAAAAGTTAATGAATTCAAAATTAAAATTTTCCACCCGTGTTCGAATCCCATGAGGAGCAAAAATTACATTTTTTTGGATTCAGTAACTTTTCCAGCAGATTCATCAACTTCCACAATGAATTCATTATTTTTTGGTGTTCACGTTCTCACGATAACAATGGTGAGAGAGAGAGAGAGAGAGAATTTTCCTAAACTGAAATCTTGGATTTACGTTTCATTTTTTTTGGTGCAATGTATTCTTTTTTAATTAGTCTATACTATTCAATCAGAGTTGAAGCTGAACATTAAGGTGTTCGATTGGAAGAAAATCTGATTGTTAAGGCCACGCAATCGTTCCATGTTCGCACCATTTATTTCAACACAATTTTTTAGCAGGCCTGAATGCTTTTTTTCTAATATACTTGAAGAATTCTATTGATCTTACAAGAAGCAATGATCAATCACTAATATTCCATTATTTGATGGTCACTTTCAATGGTAACCTAAAATGTTGATATTCCTTCCCTATTTTGAAATTACCGAAAAATGTGTTTTGTCTGTTGTAGGTCTGAAGAATTAGAATCTGCATTTATGGAAATGGTTCAAGAAGATAATCGAATGGAACTAGCTGCAAAGGTATTTTACAACTATTTGTCTCTTGTTACATAGTACATCAAAAAAATCATGAAGCATTAATTCAATCATGCTGTGTATCTAGTTCAATAGATATGAATTTTCAAAGTACATATATGATTGTTCAAAATTTTCTGCAGGTTGAGAAATTGGAGAAGGAGGTTGCTGAACTACGGCAGGTTCTGGCTGATAAGAAAGAAGGGGAGAAAGCAATGCTTGAGGTCCATTTTCCCACTTCTCTTTCAAACATTTAGCTACAGAGATGATAATCATCTTGTTAGAATTAATTGTTATGAGGGCTCTTTCTTTTATATGTTTCGTTAGGTTCTACTGAAGGTTGAGCAAGAACAGAGGGTAGCCGAAGAAGCTCGACGTTTTGCAGAACAACAACTGCACACTCTTCAGGTTCTATAAAACGTTCAAGTCCTCTGCTTTTAACAGTGCGCTTGTTTACTTTGAAGATTTGTTATTTGGTGGGTAGATAGTTTAGTTGATAAAATGACATATAATAGAATCAATTAATATTTCTTATATTTGCTTTGTAAGGAGAAAGACATGCATAAATCATATTGCATCTCTTTAAGTGGGGATATATATTAATAAATCACCCATTTAGTCACTCAACCAATTAACCAAGGGGCTTTCCTAATCCACTTTTATCCACCAAAGTAAACAAGGGCTTAGTGTTTTAGCTTCTTCAGTATGAAATCAAGTGATACTTTTGTTAATATGTATATAAATACACAGGAAAAGTACGACTTAGCCATGGCTGCTCTAGTTGATAAGGAGAAGCGGGTTGTTATGGCAGAGACAACACTAGAAGCAACACTGCAGTATGAATCTGGGCAAAGTAAAGCCTCGTCTTCGCCTAAGTGAGTAAGCACCCTTTTAACTTTTTTCAAACTTCTCTATATATCCATATATGCCAAACAACAACTTGCATAACTAGTTTTATCTGAATTACCGCCAAGATTCATCACCTTATTGCTCAAAGTAGTTTAGAAAAGATAACAACTTGACATATTGTGATAGAGTGAAGATCATTGAAATAATAAAACTGATATTAATGATAAACAAATAGTGCTCAAACCAAGTCACAGAGTTGAAAATCATATTGCAGTTCTGCACAAATTCACATAAACAAGTTGGTGTTGCTGATGATTTTTGCAATAGTCAAACAATTCGTACATATAAGGACTTGTACTAGAAAGTCAGTTGATTTATTTGGGTCCACGTTTCTAAACAAACTTTGTCCAGTCATGATATTCTTCTTTTAATTCTCTTCCTCTTTTTAATATGTTTTTGTTATCTAGTCTCATTTTCTTACATTATAATATTTTTTATGCGTCTGCATGTATAATTCCGCTAGTTCAACAAAAAAGGCTGGTCTGCTCTCGTTCGGCCTTGGTTGGAGAAAGGTAAGTCTTAAGCTTCTTTGTCAAAATATCTTACGTGCGGGTGTAGGTGTAAACAATCAAAAACTATATTGGCAGTTGAAAGACGATACAGGCAATAATGTGCCAGATGATAGTGATGGCCCACAGCAAGAATAGAGAACGAGAAAATACAAAATACTATACTGAAATTTATGTTGATAGAAATGATGTATACGAAACACTGTAGTAGTTCTTTTACATCGTTCAAGTTTGTATGTGTTCGATGAGGTAATAAAGAATAGTTGCTTAGCATTGTTAAGATTTTGATTGCTTAAATTTCTCTAAATTTTTCCAGCTAAACTTGTTCTCCCTTTCAACATTCATCCTAGTTTACAATTGCAAATTGCAATATGCCTTTGAAATGTTGTAAGTGCAATCACTTACCTTTTGGGAATTATAAACATCACTATATTTTTTGGGAAGTTTGTCAAATATCATTTTATCGATCATAACATCTTATTCTTGTATGGAGTTTGTACGACATCATTTTATCGTCTGAAAACGGTTTCTACCGCGGCACATAACTTATAAGCAAAAATTGTTTACTTAATACTAACAGGAGGAAATGACCACAAACTGTTAGTCATTCAAATTTATTTTGAAAGGTTGTTTACTTAATACTAACAGGAGGAAATGACCACAAACTGTTAGTCATTCAAATTTATTTTCCCCTTTCATAACATACAGACGCCGTGAATAACATTATTCGTCAATAAGAATCATTTTGATAAGGTCTCGGGTTCGAGTCCACCGTGACTTCATTTTGATAGTGTGTGTTGGCCTAGTGGTAGAGTGGTTAATCTTTAGGCGCCAAGGTGCCCGGGTTCGTCCATCGTGATGTAATCTTTAAAATTTCTATATTAAATTTAAAAAAAAAAAGAATCATTTTGATCGTACAAATCATCCGTCATTTCAATGGTAAAGTTAAAAAACAAGCGAAAATGATACTTATTCTATTTTATAATTATTGTCTTTTTTTTTTTGAACTGTCCCACAATCGTTATTTCATTCTAAAAAAAAGAAGCAATTTTACATTAAAAAATATCTCGTTTTCTGTAATCATTATTTCATTCTAAAAATGGATAAGGTGCAAATAGACTCTTAAATGTTTTAGCAAAAAGCAAATATCCCCCTATTGTTATGTTAAGTGCAACTTCATCCGTAATGTGTTCAAAAATTGTGTAAATTATCATGTTGACTAACGAGCCTTCTAAACACTGTTAATGAATTTTTTATTTTTCTTTTTTCCTCATATTAGAATATATTAAATTCCTTCTATTCATCTCTAATTCCTCTATTTATCTTTGTCGGTGGTTTTAGTATTTATGTTATAGCTTCAACTAGCAACAAATCCAAGTTCCCATAGGGGAGCAAGTGCTGCTCCACCTACTCCGGAGATTGAAAAGGCGGCACAAACACAGCCGGCAACACTTGATCCAACCACACTTCCTGGTCCTCGTCTTCCTTTCATTTTCTCAGCAACCCCTTGAGCCTCCAACTGATCCATTTTCACTTTTGTCATAATCGTTCTCTGCAATCATCAATTGATTACTCAACACTTCTACTTAAGTGGATACAGAAAATCATCCAAATGCTCAACCGATTTGATAACTATGTCAATATTTGTACATACATAACTAAAGACGCGTCATGTGAGGGTTCCAAGCAAGAAAGTCGTTGCAAATCCGGACGGGGATTAGCCGGTAAGAAGAATTTGGGGAGCCTAAAATGAAGATTGCAGCGTTGTTTAGAAGACGGATTGCCACGTGGGCGACGATGATTTGACCAGCTCGATGGCTTGTTTTCAAAATCACTCGTTGATGCTTGAATTTCGGGTGTCAATTCTCACTTCAAGACTAGGGTTTTGAGGTTTGGCTTTGGAGGAAGAAGAAGAAGAAGAAGAAGAAGAAGGAGGTTTTTGATGTGGGATTGGGGGATTTGGAGAGAGAGAGAGAAGAAATGATTTAGAGAGAAAGCTGGAAGTTGAGAGAGAATTTGTCGAGAAAAGTAAAAATCGAAAATATATTAACAGCGTTACAAGGCCGTTAGTCAACAGAGCAATTTGCACAATTTTTTTAAACACGTTAGGGATGAAGTTGCACTTAATATAACGATATGAGTGTATTTGCTTTTTGTTGAAACATTTAAGGGTGCATTTGCACATTATCCATTCTACAAAAAGAAGCAATTTTACACTAAAAAATATCTCGTTTTCTATGCGTCAACTACTTTATACACAAAATATAATTTTTCTTAATCTACGTGTCGAAAAATTTTGAGGACAATAATTATGAGACAGATGGAGTATAATTTTTTTCAAGGGAAAATATACAATTTAAACCTAATAAAATGACTTTGTGACAATTTTAATCTAATAAATCAATAATATCTTAATTAATTTTGTGATAATTTTAGTCCGTGAGTGATTTTTCGGCGTCGAAATGCATAATTGGAACCTAAAATAACATGTATCCCGTAATTCTTTTCCAACGACGTTTCTAAATTGCGCTTTCTATATGTCATTTCTCGATGTCAACTGTACTTTTTAATGTCAAAAATCACTTATAAGCTTAAATCGTTACAAAATCAATTCAATAGGCTTGATTGAGGTATTAATGATTTATTAGGCTAAAATTATCATAAAATCAATTTATCAGACTAAACTTTTATATTCTCTCATTTTCAATATCAGAAGATAGTAGTATTATAGTCACAACATTTAGTAATATTGTGATCGCAAACTTACGTAATTTTCTTTTTTACTACGTCCTGATCTTGCAAACTTTTTCCTATTTTATTTATAAAAATCATCTTTTAAAATACTATCAACTTGTAACCGCAACAACACCGTTTATTTACACATTTTGTCGAGACGCACCACTATTCCTACTTATTATCATCAATAACACTACTTATTTATTCATTTTATCATTTATGATCCATCACTAGTTTAATTAAAACTATAATAATATGATATCCTTACTCTACTCATTATACACTCAATAGCTTTTATTAAAATTCATGCCAAAAATTCTCAGAAAAAAAGTAGAGAACGAAGTGAATATTATTCAATTGTCTCAAATCTATTAGCTCTTCTTAACCAGCTGAACTAAACTCATGAACTAAACTCATGAGATCAGTATTGTCTACTATGTATACATACCCATATGTTAGATAACATGAATACAGATATACTCCAAGCAATCCAGAAATAGATAAATACCGAAGCCTATAACCCTGTGAAGAAAGAATGTATATATCAAATATACCCCTTCAACTTGTTAGTGATTTTATTATTACACTTGACAACTGAAAAAATAAATAACAAACTTGCCGCAACCCTCTTTGATAAATAATCTAAATAACAAAGTTGGAAATCGAAAAAGAGGCCGTCACAGCAGCATTAACTGCCAAGGTGCACTCATAGTTTTGTTATTTGCCTATGTATTTTGTAAAAATATCAAAAGTCTGCTGTCTGCAAAATTTGAAGCATGCAACTCCACATGCTAAGAAAACCTATACTGCTGCGGACTCTTTCTCCTCGTTTTCATCGAGGTTCAGTGCTTCCAGCAGCTTTGGCAATGACTCCGGGATGCCACCGGGTATAACGAACTCGAGCAGTTTACCTTGACGACAGTAGAAGTCCTCCACTGGCTGACTCTGCATTGCCCAAAGGAAATTGAATGGAGTAAATAATCTACAAACAGCAACAAGCATGATAAAAAATAAGGCTCGATCAAACAATATTCGTAGGAGAATTTGATGGACCTCTTAATTTAAACGACACACCAAAACTTATCTACTCCACATATCCTGATTTTTAACCCCAACAGTTACTTGCAAACTCATAAGGGAAAACAAGTACCTTTTCATTGTAGACAGCGAGCCTCTCTTTCACGACACTTTCAGTATCATCAGAACGAGTGATGAGCTTTGAAGCACAGTGGGCGGGAGGAAGAAGGGGGTCCATGTATATGTCTGGATTCCCATTTTCACCCTTGACATTGATTGTTGCCACATTGAAGTTCTTTCCACATTGACTGCAAATCCTTCTTCCGAGGCATTTATCAATTAGTACTTTTTCAGGGAGCTTGAGATTTACCACCAGATCAATGTCGGTTACATCATTTAATATTTCCTGCATATTATTCAAAGGAACATAAACAATCGAGTTTTTTTATGATAATCCCATAAAAATTAATGTCAGGTAAATCAAAGTAATGATTGCATAAAAGTGAGAAGCTTAGAAATTAGAGGTCGTAGGTTACAGGAGTAAGGTTTAAATGGGCATGATACTTTCCAAGATATTCGCAGCTGATTAATAACACAAAATATAATACATAGCACATGCGACATGTGATTCTCTTGGAATGTTTTGATATGCACAACATGCCGCGAGAGGCAGAAAAGTTTACATAGTAACATTCAGTAGATTTGTTATATTATAAAACCATTAAGATTTTAAATGAAAAAACAGTTTCCAATATTTGTTCCAGATGGACTATTACTTTATAGCACATGTAACTCATTTATGTGTAATGTGGTAATGAGTTGACAGTGTAGTTTGTAGCACAAGAGGCATAAAATTGTTTATTTGTTCCTTGGTAAATGGTAAATGACCCTTCGCAAGTGGCTACATTTTTCAGAACGTTTGTCTATCAACATTTTTTTTGCGAAAGCATTAAACGAATAATAAGGTATTCGAAAAGAGGAAGGGCATACTTGAATTTTCAAGACCACCAGGGGAGAAATGTAACATACCAAAAATGGAAACATGAGACTCATCTATGAGCAATTGCATGTTTGGATCTGCATAGCAGAATATGCTATTCATTTTGTTTATAAATATGTTGAATCCATAATTGAGAAGTAACATAGACCCCAACATACAGAACCCAAGTAAATGAATAACTACTTCAAATATCCACTTATAAGCATAGTCTTTCATAACTAAAAAACTCCTACTTCTCCTATCTCCTCCCAGTTCAGAAATCACTAAAATATAGGAGCTCAGAGACATGCAGGGAAGCAATTTCTGAACTAAATTGCACGACAGACAAAACCTTTTGCTATTTAGCAATCACTAATTTCATATACCTAATAAAACCACTTCGCTTTGCACAGAGAAAAACTCACTCACCGCTTGTCTTACTGTGCGAGGAAAACCATCAAGTATAAATCCTGATTCTCCTTTCGATTCTCCTGCCTCAAGCCTCTTCGACAATAAATTAATAATTATCTCATCGGATACCAGTTTACCCTGGTTCACAATCTCCTCCAGCTGGAACAAGTGATCCAACAATTCAGCTAAGCAAAATCAACCAAAACAAAGAATAAATTCCCGTCTCACTAACAAGACATAAACAAACAGAAACACTACACGATATGGGAGATTCCATTTGCACAAAGCTGTAAACTTTATCATTAAGCATTACACACTCACCAAAGAAATCAATGAATCCATAATTCAGTCATTATCACCGCAATTGGTCAAAAGTGTCAATTTGTCAACTATTTTAGCATCCCAAACTCTACATATTCACAAAATGTTCAGCATCCTATACGAATATCCCAATATTTTCTTTAAAATTTTATATTGAAGGAGTATTTCAATATCATACACAATTGAAATCACAAAACACATGCATTCATATTCTAAGATGCCAGTCAATCCAATCAGATTCAAACACAGGAACGGCATCACCATAAAAAATACAACACACCTGCTTCGACATAGGGCCGGAGGAATTGAGCTCTTCGCGGACGAGATCGCCGGTGGCGATGTGCGGGACGCCGAGGAGAACCGAGAGGCGGCTGGCGTACGTACCTTTTCCGACGCCGGGGCAGCCGAGGAACACCCACTGGACATTCCTGCCCTTGAGATCTGCACGGTGAGGGGAGGGCTGGGGTTTGAATTCGGTGGCGGACGCCGAGGACAGGGACCTCCGGATCGAGGAGACGGCGGAGGAGGATCTGAGGAGGCGGGTCATCGCCGCCATTGTTGGTGGTAGAGACGAGGGTTTCGATAGCGGCGCTCCGAACTGAATCGAGAAGGGTAAATTGACAGCGAAGCTTCAGAGGAAAAAGGAGATGTGCAGTTTTCTAGGCTTCACGTTAAAGAAAGTGGGTAATGCGGCGGAGAATCATTTCGAGATTCCCATTTGATTCGGGAATATTTGTAAGATTACACATCGTTGCAGGATAAATAACGTTCTACTTTTAGCTTTTGGTTATATATGGTTTATTCAGTTTACTTTAATAATTTAAAAAGTAAATTTAGCTTTTCTAGTTAATTTGAACCAAATTATCAACCATTGTATTTTTAATATGTATAATATATTTCCATAGTAATATAGTGACATATCTTCAAAAAGAAATAGTAATATAGTGACAGAATTCAATTGATGCAATCGCTAGATTTTCATATTGACATAAATTGAACAAAGTATCCCTTTGTCGATTTTAATGGTGAAATGAGTTTTTATGGTCAAGAGGTTACAAATTCGAATCTTATTAATGCTTTTACGAATCGAGTGTGTGAAACTTGATTTTTCAAGTATGATTTATTTGTTCTGTGTGGTTTGCAGGTTATTCCATCACACTTGATTTTTCAAGTGTAATTTACCCGTTCTGTGTGGTTTGCAGACTATTTCATCACATTTGATTTTTCAAGTGCGATTTATCCGTTCTGTATGGTTTGCAGGCTATTGCAAAAAAACATGAGTTCCCGAATTCAAAAAAAAAAATGAACAAAGTAATTGAATCAAATTGAAATATGATTCGTTCAATTCATTTTTCTTTGAATATAGCAAGCTCATATGCAGATATTGGTTAAATATAATCTGATTTTCTAAATATAGTTTATTTGTTCTATGTGATTTGTATGTTATTATATAGGAACATGGTTTCCCATGAATTAAAAAAATTAAATAAAGTAATTGAATCAAATTGAAATATGATTGGTTCAATTCAATTTCCTTTTAATATTATGAGCTCATATGCAGATATCTGCCAATTACAATAAAATTAAATGATTATTCAGTCATCTTTGTAACAAAATATTAGAGATTTATGTTAACATAAATGACTATACTTGCAATATATTCATTTTGTCCCAACTGTAAATTGGTTCAATTCATTTTTCCTTGAATATTGCGAGCTCATATGCAGATATCTATCAATTATAGTAAAATTAATGATTATTCAGTCATCTTTTTTAACAAAATATTAGATTTATGTTAACATTAATGATATTTTTTGCAATATACTAGTATCAGATCAAAATGTTTTGGACATATAAATTGAGGAGAGCTATGTTTTATGAATAAAGTAGTGTGGTTTACGGAATACAAGACATATTTGTGTGTAAACATAATTTATTTTTTAGAATAATCCAATATTACTGAAATAACTCAAAAAAGAAAGAACCAACATTTTTAGGAATGGAAGAAATATTAAATAAGAAATATATAAAAAAGGATATAGGGCAATAAGAGAGCGACAAAATACCGGGGTTTGGGTTGGTTTGGGCTTGAAAATTTAAGGCCGAAAAACTGGCCTAAAAGCCCTGAAAAAACCAGGGCCTATCGGCCGGGCCAAAAAAGCCCGGGGTTTGGGGCTAAAAAAGCCTGCCCAATATTTTATTAAATATATATATTTTATAAATTATTTAATATACATATCTATAATTTTTAATAATATTAATTATATTTTATAGTAAAAGTTTCTTACTAATTCACATCTTGGTCGGGAAAATATATTTTTTGAATTGCAACACATCAAAATTATGAAAAATAATAACTTCAAAATAATAACTTTATAAATCATTCAAAATAATTCATAAAAGAAATGATCTCCAAAATATATAGGTGATGATTAATGACTATAATATGTAAAAACTATTTTGAATCATTGATCTTAAATATATATTGTATAATTAATTTATTTTTCTATTATTTTAGGCATATAAGTGGAATTAACGTTTAATAATATCATTTATCTTTGATTTGCAATTATTAATTTATTTCTCCTTAAATTAAAGAACTAAAATTATAATACATTACAATATCATCGTATGAATACATAAATATGTCAAAATATACAAGAAGCATTATCATAAGAATAAGTAAGCAATATACTCTTATCACCGATTCTTTATTTAAATTGGAGTTATGAGATTTTAATTATGTATTTAATTTATTTATTTTTGAAATTTAAAATATTAATTTTATATATTAAAAAATGAAAAAATAATCTAAAAAAGCCATCTACCGAAAACCCGCCTGAGGTTGGTTTGGGCTTCACATTTCTAGGCGAAAAATTTGGTACCGGCCCATTCAACTAGAAAAATATAAAAGCCCGACGAGTTCGAGGTCGGGCCATTTCTACCGCATTACTTTGCCACCTCTAGCAATAAGAATCGACAAAAATAATACGGCAAACAAGAATCAAATTATAATTTTATATGTTTGAGTTCTTAATTCTTATTATTATTATTATCATTTGTCATCCTTTACACGAAGGCTGGTTCTCTCTTCGACTAACACCCGGACTAAATGACTTCTGAGCAGTAAGCCAAAACTCTCTGTATCCCATCGCATTCGCACACGTCTAACCAGAGTCGGGAACACCTCCTGCCAAACAACTACATTTTCCATCCTTCCAGATTTGCCACATGATCATGCCTACCTTAGCTTGATTGTCACCCTCATCCCGGCTAAGTAAGGAAAACAATACCTCCTCAAAGGAACTGCTCCTCATCTCCACTTGGTGCAACAACTCTTCCAAACCAGTTTTTTTCCAGCAGTTGATCGCATAAGGACAAGACATGAAAGAGTGTCACATTGTCTCCACATCGTTCCGACATACACCACACTCACTTCCTCCATTCACTCCATGGCTCAAGAGGTTTATCTTCGTAGGAAGATATTATTCGCAACACGCCACAGAAAATTCTTCACTTGAAGTGGGATTTGAAGGTTCCAAATGAGTTTCCATCTTCTCTCAGTAGCCAACGTGTCATTAATGGTGAGCGAACACGCTAACTTATAAGCCGTTTTCACGGAATATTTCCTATTTTTAAAGTAATGCCAAATAAACATATCCTCTTTCAGCACAGTAGGAATAAGGATGTTAATAATTTCCCTAGAATCATCAGCATTAAGTCTCCAATCAGCTCAACATTCCACGAGTTGGTGCCCAGGATCATAAAGGTCGCTCACTTTCAAATCTCTCAGATCTTCATGATGTGTGGTAGAGATAAAAATTCGTATCTTGACGCAGCCATGGATCGACCATAGCCCGAATGCTCCATTACCAACCTTACATCTAACCTCCTTTCTCACTAAATCTTGCACCACACAAATGCTCCTCCACGTGAAACTTAGATTGTGTCCGACCTGAGCCGTTAAAAAATCACCCCGAGGAAAATATTTAGCTTTAAGAACACGACTAACCAAAACATCAGGCTCAACTACAAGGCGCCAACCATCTTCCCAAGCATGGCAATATTAAAAAGTTGGAGGCTTTGAAACCCGAGGCCATCCTTGCTTTTGCCACACAAAGATGTTCCCGTCTCATCCAATTAATCCCCATGTTTGTTTCACGCTTATTTCCCCACCAGAAACTATTCATCATATCCTCAAGCTCGTTAGTGATAAAATCGGGAGCAAAAAAGTCATCATGCTGAATGTCGGGATCGTTTGTGCTACCCCTTTAAGCAACATCTCCTTCCCGGCTCTTGAAAGCTACTTACCCTGCCACCCTTGTATACGTGTCCACAGTTTGTTGTGAAGATACCCTAAAATCTCCTTCTTTTTCCTCCCAATAAGGAAAGGCAAACCTAAGTAACTTCTCGTGTTAAGAGATTGAGAGACCCCTAAAATGCTCAAGAGACAATGTCGATCACCTTCCTCCACATTCCTGCTGAAGAATATGCCCGATTTCTGATAATTTATGGCCTGCCCAGAAGCAACCTCGTGGTTGTCCAATAGAAGACGTAACTTAGTGCACTCATCCTGTGTAGCTTTACAGAAGAACATATAGTCATCAACAAACATTAAATGCGAAATGGACGATCCTCGGTGACCTATACGAATCCCATGTAAATTACCCTTGCAACCTCATAGTTTATGCTAGCTGATAGACCTTCAGCGCATAGGATGAAAAGATAAGAAGACAATGGGTCGCCTTGTCGAGTCCCCTGCCTGGTAGAATAGGGCCGATCAAATCACCATTCATAAGGATATCATACTTAACCGTTCGGACACACATACACATCCAACTCCTCCACCTAGCACAAAACCCCAGTCTAGCGAGCACAACATCAAGGCAATCCCAATTCACCCTATCATATGCCTTGCTAATATCTACCTTCAACACAATATCTCTCTCACTTACCCTCGTTTTCCTTTTCATAGTGTGAATTGCCTCGAACGTAATAGGGATATTATCCTGAATCGATCTCCCTTCAACAAAAACAGATTGTGCTGATCCGATTAAGGACAATAACACTCTCCTCAATTTGTTGCATAACATCTTAGATAGAATCTTGTAGAGCACATTGCAGAGTGAATTGGCAGAAGCTCATTCATGTTATTTGGTCTCTCTACCTTTGGGATAAGAACGATGTGTTAGAGTCAATGTTGACTCCAGTCCAATGTTGAATGGGATGTTGGTAACATTCGATGTTAGTAACATCACGATGCGATCGACATTCCCGAGTCGACCGAAGTGAACCGACTCTCGAGCACGTAGTCGTATATAAGTAATCTTTCTCTTCCTTTAAGATTTTTATGTTTTATTTATTGTCTAATAAACGTGGATTGCAGTTGGAACAAGTTTGAATAAGTGGAGGTTAGTTAGATCATGGTTACAAGATCATGGGAAGTTAGTTCCTATTTTCTAGGGAGCATGATCTCCACTAACATCTGCAGACGATTCAAGCGATTTACAACGGAGTGGATTGCAGCGGTTATAGGAGGTTTATGGACGTGGGATTTGAAACTTGAAGACCACGAAACACTCCTCTATAAAAGCTGCAAGATAGCTCTCTTACACGCATGTTTCGAAAGGCTGAATTCGAGAGAAATCCTACACCGATCAACTCATCATTTTACAGAATCGTAGAGAAGAAACACACCTTCAACCACGCTTAAAGCGGGCGGTGTTAGGCACCAATCATGTAAACATCGACCACGGTATTGCTGGCAAGCAAGAGTGGGGTTGAAGGCGAGTCATCTTTTACATTCGGGTTGTTTGTCCGATTCTTTGTATCAATTTGTTTTTCTTTGTTGTTAACATTCGGTTTAATGTGTTAGACTAGGTGACTTATCATAGGCGGTAGTGCATCGATGAGATAGGTCTTCGTGTGTAACACTTGTAATCTGTTCTAAGTTATCAATAGAGCTAGTTGTCGCGAGACAACACGGGTTATTTTCATAACCCAAAAATTATCCTGTATGTTATTTACTTTTTTTTGCGTGTTACTTGGAATGTTATTAACATTGCTAGTAACATTACTCTACTAACATTCACACAGTGTTAATAAGTAGTAATTCGAACCTTTGAATTCTTTCAATTAGTATCGAGGCGGGTTCTTGACGAACTAAGATCGTTCATGTGTGCCATATTACTACCGATGGGCGCCACCAATGCTTCCGTTCGACCTCCAAAGACTTGATAGTAGTGGGAAGAACTACGCGTGGAAGTCGCGCATGACAATGTACATCCGATCCATAGATGAGCGTGCACGGCTTGCGGTGTTGAATGGTGGACTCTCCACGTGAGACGGTGAATGATGTTGTCACCAACAAACATGAGAACCGATTGGATCGTCTGAGAGAGACTCATCTCTAATATCAATGCGAGAGCTTTAAATGCTATTTTTATACGTGTTGATGTCCTTGTTTTACCGATCTCTAAGCGCATAGAGGCTCGAGATGCTTGGCTTATTCTCTGAGGAATAATGTGAGGGATCGCAAGTGTTAAAGCAACATGCATAAAGATATTGACTACGAGATTTGAGATGTTGAGGATGCGAAGATGAGACCATATCGACATCTATGAAAAGGCGAGTGAAATTGCTAACGAGGTCATTGGACTTGGAGAGCCCATTGCAAATGAGAGGTTGGTAAGCAAGATGATGAGGTCTCTACTGGAAAGGTATAACATGAAAATTTCCTCTATTGAAGATTCGTTTGATGTTACCACCATGAGGATAGGTGATCTTGTGAGTAGATTGATTACTTTTGAAATGAATCTTGACCAACAAAAGGTTAGCTATAATAAGTCCAGACAAGTTGTTTTCTATGCTGAAAACTCCAAAGTGGTCTCTAATGTGTTTGATGATGTTGAGTATTCAGATCAGGAACATGAGCTCGATGAGGTTGATCTCAACATTGCCATGTTGACCAAAAAAATCAACAATCTGGTTAAATCCTTGAAAAATGGGAAACAAAGCTCAAATCAAGAAGGATATCGGAAGCGCCATTGGGAAATCTCCAAGTCCTACTAACATTCTCAATGTTACACGAACATTCAACAATCCTATCTTTGAGAATAACGTTCTCGATAATGTGCGATGCGGGGATGTTTAGGGATGGGACATTATGCTAATGAATGCCCTACAAGTTAGCAAGAAAAAGCAAACGTCTTCTCGACAGAGTGGAAAATCTAGCAATGTTGCTCAGGCCAGTCATGTTGCTTCTTTGAGTGATGACTCGCATACGAGAGGAAGAGAAAGTTATCATCATTGCAACGATCAATGATGTTGATGAGTCAGAGGCTGAAATGATTGAAGCCATAGCCGACCTGAAAGAATGTTATGAGGAAGAGCTCTCTGACAAGGATGATGTGATGAAGATAGAAAAAGATGTTGGTCCAGAACAGAACACCATGGTTAACATTGATGGACACATCTTCTCAACAACAACAACAAACTGGTATGAAATGACTCTTCTTGATGAAACTAATGGTGCCCCAGAGAATGTTTGTTGTGTTGCAGTCCCTGAGGAAAAGGAGTTTGATCCTCTCAAAGCCATTAGTGATCTTGAGTTCTCTGTGATGACATTCTTTGCTCAATGTGAGAGCAACGAAAGGACATCCTTGTCTTTGTTGAATGAAAATCAAACTTTGAAGGATCGTGTCATGAGGTTGGAAGTTCTTCTTACCAAAAGGATCTTGAGCTTTTATCTTGAAAGGTAAAGTTTACAAAGCAGAGAAAACCTTTGATAGGTTTAACAAAGGCACTACTTGTCTTGATGAGGTGTTATCTCAGAAATCTGCTGGGATTCATGGTATTGGTTTTGATTCTGGTAACACTAATATGTTGAATGAGAACTGCAGTGCTCCTGTGTTTGTTAGAGAATGAGATGCTAATGTGTTTGTGAGGTCAAATGGAGGAAAATTCCCAAATACTAAGAAGATGAACAATTTGAAAGGGAAACCCTATGTGTGCCATTACTGTCAAGCACCAGGGCATATCAAACCTTACTGTGAGAAGTATTTGAATGATGTTGCTGTAACATCTATCAGTCTGATGTTGGGAGTTCCTTGAAAAATATTTCTGTCATGACTGACAACATTTTCTCCAACAAATGCAATGTTGTTTTCACTTATCTTCATGCTAATCTTTCCTGCAATTGGTACTTTGATATGTTGGATTTGTATACTGAAAGCAGTTTTGGTTGAGCTTGTATACAATGTTACCTGTTACCACTATTACAATCTCTTATCTGAATTGATTACTTGATTGCATATATCGTGTCCCTTTATCTCATATATAAGTTAGATCATACGATTGTGTAGAAGATCACGATGATGCGTATGATTGGTCGAGCTTAATGAGATATAAAAGAATCACGGTGAGACAACTTGAGGACGAGTTGTCGGTATAGTCGCGGTATAGATAAGAAGTGACTTGACTTGGTTGCTTGTCTATCTTTGATGCGCCCACGACGTATTGATGGATCACAGTGAGATGAGTTCTTCTATCGACCGTCGTGAAGAACCCAGATCTCGGTGACTTACGATGATCTAAACCTCGATAAGGTATTAGGTGAGTATGAGTTCTTGACCATCACTTTGACTTGTTATGGGTGGGGTTATATGATCTAACCCAATATTCTCCGCGTCTTGGGTGGTGGCGGTGCTTGTATGTCATGCTAGTTATTTGTATCAGTCATAGTATCTGTTTAGGATGATGGCGTCCCTTAAGGAGCTCAAAGGTTTATTGTACTAAACCCTGCTGACGAGTTAGCTCAAGTACAATAATAAGGTTGAGTGGTACTACTTGAAATTAAAGATATTAATTATTTTAAGCAATCGAATGCTCTAAATAATTAATGGACGTGCGATATCTTAAATACGGGATCCGTAATGTCTAAGTCAAGCCCGACTCAACCCGGTAATAAAAGGGTAAGTCGGCATTTATTCTCTAGTGGCATGAATGAATATTTATAAATTAATTTATGTTCGGGTGAACATAAGATAATTAATTTATTTGAGGCCCATCTTTATTCTTTGCATTTGATCCTGGTGGCCCATCCAGGGCCCGTATTTGCATGGAAATCGCGCCTCTCTCTCTAAGGATCTTGATTTTATTCTCTTTATCTAAAAGGATATTATTATATTTATGGGATATGCATGGATCCTTTCCTTGTAGGATTTGGAAGTGCATTATAAATATAAGGTAAGAGAAAATCAAGGCTAATGCTTATCCCATCTTTCTCGAAAATTACCATAGTCCTTGGTGAGGTTTTCAAAAATTGAAGAGAGTAAGAAGGTGATTTTCTGTAGCATTCTCCATAGCTTATCCTCACTCGATATTGGAGATTGGATAGCAGGGATCTGATCTAGAAGATCAAAGCACGAGTCTTGATCCGTTCATCCCAAGCAGTTCGCGGGTAAACACGAGAAAACCCTACGTGTTGCAATTAATTATATAGGTGCATGCTAGGAATATAATCAATGTATGGTGAATTAAACAACCAAGATAGATCCTCGGGAGAGGGTTAAAATCAGATTTCCCTACAATTGGTATCAGAGTCTGGGATCAGTATCTTGGCTCTGTTGGATTAATTCACGTTTGATTATTACGTGCGCAATTAATTAATTGTTTGTCCTGTCGTTCATCGTGGCTCGTTTTATTTTTGTCGGATTTTATTTTTCACCACGAGAAAATCCGTGGTTAGATTAGATTTTTCCCTGTAAATCTTATCTATAAAAGAAGAATAAAAACGAAAGCACGAAGAACGAGACGACGGGAAGACACCGGAAACGGCCGCACGGTGCGGTGTGTGACGGGGACAAGACACCGTGTGTGCTCGGCGCTTCATGACACCGCCGGTGCCATGCGCGCGTTTCAGCGGCGGACGAGGCGGCAGGCGGCGCGGCTCGGCAGCCGGGGGTGCGAAGCGCGCTTGGCGCGGATGCCTCGGCACTTTGGCGGCGGCGTGCACTCGGCGGCGCCGGGCGATTCGCGGGCGCACGCGATCGCGAGATGGGCGCACATTGCGCTTGCGGGCGCGGGCGGGGTAGCGTTGTCGCGCGAGATCCGGCGTTCCTCGCGAGCACCTTCGCGACCGTGAGGTAGCCCGTGAGGCAAGCGCGGCAGCTGCGGCGCGGGCGTGAGGCGATTCTGGCGCGGCTCGGCGGCGGCGTCGCGAGCTCCTTCACGATCGCGAGGCGGCCGCGAGGCGTCGCGAAAGCTTCGGGTGGCGAGGCGAGTGAATCTCGCGAGGCCTCGGCGGCCTCGGGCGAGATTCGCGCAGAAACCTCAAGCCGCTATTTTCTCGGCGGACAGGGCGCAGCGAGGATGGGCGGCGGCGGTCTTTGGGCGCGCATGGGTTGTGGCCTGGCTGCCCAGCCCCCATCTTGGGCCAACCCGCCCAAACCTGGCCCAGACCCGATTTTTTGGCCCGAATCCAGTTTTGACGAATCCGGTCCGTGCCCGTGCACACGAGGCTCGTTTTTCGAGTTTATGAAGATCTGTACTTTGCAATTCTATGTAATAGATTAGGCAGGAAAGTACAGGATCCACGAGTGGGCCGCGATGAACGTTTCATTTTATTTTTATCGTTCATAGCATGTCATGGATGTTTAATTATGCAGTAGCATGCTATGTATGTTTAAATTACGTAGACAAACATATTATATATTTTCGTGATTGGATGCGCATAGTAAGCATGCTAGGTTTATCGCGTTTTTCAAGCATTTTTTAGAATTCTACGAGCATGTTTTACATGTTGAGTTCTATAGAAAAGCATGCTCGGATTACGTGATCTGCATGGACAAACCTTATGAAACAAAAGACTAAGCAAGTAACCCGACATATTAATTTTAAATTAAAATGTCGAGACCTCCACTTTTGATCTCTAAACAAAGTGATACGACCGTGAGTAAACGCCCACACGCGTGGCTTGCTTGCCTTGTTTGTCATAAGTTTGTTAGATGAGATTTCTAAATAAAACATTTTAATCTATTGAGAAGTGAGAGTTTCATGTGTGGCGCCCACACGCGCGTGGCTTGCATATCGATTTTCATAAGTTCTCTAGAGATAGATTTAAAATGAGATAGCAAAGGAATTTGGATTGGGCGGTATGGTCCTAGTGGTATGCCAATTCTAAGAATTCATTCTCATTGTTAAAATTGTGGTCATTGCTTAGACATCACCTCGAGTACAACTTCCATGAAGTCCTTCTTGCGATAGTGATGTGGTCTAGTAAGGTCGATCATTAATTTCATTTGTCGTAAGGATAAGTTGACATGGATTGAAATTAAGCGACTAAAAGGTATATTTTAGTGCGGTCGAAGGGTTCGTGTAAACGCCCACACGCGTGGCTTGCATGTGGAATTCCTTGGGCGATTGGAGGTTTCAATTAATATTGTTTTATCAAAGGTTACAATATTATTGCTACAATTATGTGCGATCGTATGCTTATGTGTTTACATTATCTTTCGGATATGTCTATTACACCGATTATCAATATGCTCGCACAAAATCCTTTATCCGTCCGAATTTTATCGAGTGGAAGCGAAACATGGAATATGTTCTTATCATTGAAGAACACATGTTTGTTCTCACTACTCCTAAACCCGATGCCCTTCGACGCATCGACTAATGAGCGGCGAGTCAAGCGGACTTTGGCATAAGTCAAACAATATGGCCAAATGCTATATGATGACTACTATGTCCAAAGGCTTACAGTGTCGATCATCGATGGTGACACCGATCGAAATATGGTCAAGTCTCGAGAGTAAGTTTGGGCGATCAGATGGACATTCGCTTCCACACAATGAGAGAAATCTTGGCGTGTAAGATGGAAGAAGGAAGTTCGGTACATGAACATGTCTCCCACATGACTCGTCTCATGGATAGTCTTGATCGGTTGGGAGGAGGTATTGTGGCGTGGCCAAGGTCGATATCATCCTCAACACTGCGCCCAAGTCTTTTGAGAATTTTTGCGTGAATGCGATCATGAGCAAGACCGAGTATACACTTAGTCGGTTGCTTAATGATCTCGTGGCTGCGGAAGGAGTTATGGGCAAGGAGCACATGCTCTTGCTAGCACATCTAGGGGCCCAAATTTTCCGTTGCAAAATGGAAAAGAAAAAGGGCACCAAAGGTGGTAGAAGGCGAGGAAATAGTGGGAGTAATGGGAGCAAGAACATGCGCCACGGAGGCTTAAAAAGCCAAGGAGATGGGCAAGTGCTTCAAGTTCGGCAGGCCCGGGCATTGGAAGGCCAAGTTCCCACGCTCGAGGCTCAAGGTACGCCATTTGCTTTAATAACGGAAACATGTTTAGCGACTAGTTCTACCCGTTCTTGGGTAGTAGACATAGGTCTGACCGATCATGTTTGTTACACCTGCGGGGTTCCTGCGAACAAGGGAGGCTGCATGATGGCGAGATAATGATCTCCATGGGAAGCAGCGAAAGTCGAGGCCGTTGCGATCGAAATGTTTCTTTATGTTTTGATAGAACAGTTTTAGTTTTAAGGGCGTTTATATGTGCGGAGTTTCGTGAAACCTTATTTTGCTTTGAAACTTTTATTCATGGATATTCGATTATTTTGATAGTGGTGTTTCTATCATAAGAAATGACGAAGTTATCTCGTGGTGGCACTTTATATAATTCGCTTTATACTATTTACGCAAAACATAATACCTATAACTATGTTGCGATCTTCTTCAAACCTTAAAAAGAAAGTTTTCTTCATGAAGATGACACCACATTTCTCGGCATCTTAGATTAGGTCACATCAATCTAAATAGGATCCAAAGACTTGCTAAGAATGGGCGTTGGGTGATCTCACAGTTACTCCGTTCCGATCTGCGAATCTGTATAGAAGGTAAGATGTCGACCACTCTTCTGGCGAAGGGTTATAGAGCCAAAAAGTGTTGGAGCTAGTCCGTTCGACTGTGTGGACTATGTCCACACAAGCTCGTGGAGAATGCAGTATTTTGTCACTTTCATTGGCGATTACTCAGTGCGGATATATATACCGCTTCACCGAAGTCGAATGCTTTGAGAAATTGAAGAGTTTAAGGCGGAAGTGGAAAGGAAGCTTGGTAAAAGTATCAGTCGCTGCGATCGGATCGCGGTGGCGAATACCTCGATAACGAGTTTATGGACTATTTGGTGCGGTGTGGGATTACCTCCATTTCACTACACAAGCACACCACAACAAAATGGTGTGTCGGGCGAAGAAATAAGACTCTTTTAGAAATGGTTAGATCAATGATGAGTTATGCAACATTGCCTATTTAGTTACGGGGTATGCCTTAGAAGCGACGACATACTTGCTAAATCTAGTACCATCAGTCGGTCGAAAAGACCCTTTCGAGTTGTGGTTTGGTATGACTGGTTTAAACCACATAAGGATATGGGGCGATCCGGCACATGTGTTTGAACAAGAAGGCGACAAGTTGGAGGCTAGATCCGACGCAAGGTCATTTATTGGCTATCTAGAGGGACGAAGGTGGTTTATTCTATAGTCAGAAGGATCGGAAGGTCGTTATTAGCACTAATGCCCGATTCTTAGAAGAGGATTATATGAAAATCATAAATCCAAAGTTGAAATCATTCTTGAGAATTAGAAGATGATCGTATTCCACCACCGATTAGACCAAAGTGCGAGATGTCGGTGTCAGTGGGAGGATCGACACCGATACTTGAGAAATTGAAGTGGGTCGAGTTCCTTTGGAGATACCGGCCGTCAAGTGGCCCTATCCGACAAGTTGTGCAAGATGAGAACCACAGTTCTGCACCCACCGTTGCCATTGTGCGATGGCGCCTCGTCATAGTGGGAGGTTGTTCGTCGACCCGGCGATTTATGTTCGTGGGTGAATCTTGATTTAGTCCCGGAAGCGAGCGAGCAATAATCGACCCATGGACATCAATGAGGCGTCAAGACATTGATGCAAGATCATGGCACACCCGTATGGACTTAGAAATTGAGTCCATAACAACTATGGATGTATATGAAAGACACCTCTACCGGATGGCGAGGAAGCCATAGGTAGTAAGTGGGTATCTGAGAGGAAGAGATTCGAGATGGAGAGGTTTCGCTTTTAAAGCCGGGCTTGTGGCGAAGGGTACACTCAGATTGAGGGCATCGATTTCGATGAGACCTTTTCGCTGTGGCAATGCTCAAGTCCATCGAATTCTTACAGTCATGTGATCCACTTGAACCTTGAGGTTTGGCAAATGGATGTGAAAACCGCTTTTCTAAATGGTTACCTTGAGGAAGGTAGAGACATTTATATCACGACAACCCGAAGGTTATGTGGTGAAGGGTGAAGAGCATCTAGTATGGAAGCTTAAGAAGTCCATTTAAGGGCTTAAGCAAGCCTCACGATCTGGAACTTACGCTTTGACGAGGTGGTAAAGTCTATGGATTTACCCGGTTGCTAGCGAGAGTTGTGTGTATCGTTTAGATGTCAACGGTGATGTGGTATTTCTTGCACTTTATGTAGATGACATTCTTCTAGTTGGCAACAATGTGAAGTTGTTATCGGGCGTAAAGAGTTGGTTATCCGATCAGTTTCAAATGAAAGACTTAGGAGATGCGCGTACATTCTTGGGATCAAGGTTTCACCGAGATCGCAAGAGGAAAATGTTGAGCTTATCTCGGGCGTCTTACATTGATCTGTGATTACTCGTTTTAGTATGCGAGACGACCGAAAGGATTGCTACCTTTCGGACATGGTGTTCGCTTTATCAGGAGCGATCACTATATGACCGCAAAGGAGATAGAGGAAATGAGACAAGTTCCTTATGCTTCCGCCGTAGGAAGTCTCATATGCTGTAATGCTATGTACGAGGCCGATATACGCTATGCGGTAGGCATAGTAGCTGATATCGATCTAACCACGGACAAGCTCATTGGATTGCGATGAAGCATATACTCAAGTACACGAAAAGGACTCGAGATTATAGGCTGGTTTACCATGCGAGATAGTCTAATGCCTTTGGGTTATCTGAGACTCGGATTTCCAAGCGGCCGTGATGAGAAAAAGTCTACCTCGGCTATGTGTTTACCTTGGGAGGTGGAGCCGTATCTGGCGGAGTGCAAAGCGGC
This sequence comes from Salvia rosmarinus, assembly GCA_036937905.1. NCBI lineage: Eukaryota > Viridiplantae > Streptophyta > Magnoliopsida > Lamiales > Lamiaceae > Salvia > Salvia rosmarinus. Next base: position 84,185,673 of record CM072816.1, on the reverse strand, counting down.
GATGCATTGCGGACTCTACCATGGAAGCGAATCGTAGCCGCCGGAGGCTGCTAAGGAGGCTGTATGGTTCGAGAACTACCTCATGGATCTAGATGTGGTACTGGTTTGCCCAAGAGTATCATAGTTTCTTGTGATAACTCGGTGCGATGCAAACTCGAAGGAACCACGGACCCACAAGGCGACAAAACACATAGAGATAAAGTACCATGTCTACGAGTAATCGTGAGACGAGGAGGCGTCTTGATTGAAAAGATTGATACGACGGATAACCTAGCGGATCCATTCACAAAGAGCCTGCCGCAAAAAGTCTACGAAGTGCACGTTCGAGGACTTGGATTGCGCTTGATGGCACCCACTTAGAAAGGAAACTTTTGTATAAGTGGGAGAAGCAAGTGATGGTTTTGTTTGTAATAACTAGTAGAGACACATTGTATACTAAAAGTTTGCTTTAGTATAAGTGGGAGATTGTTGGATTTGTATCTTGGCAGTTTTGGTTGAGCTTGTATACAATGTTTCTGTTACCACTATTACAATCTCTATCTGAATTGATTACTTGATTGCATATATCGTGTCTCCTTATCTCATATATAAGTTAGATCATACGGTGTGTAGAAGATCACGATGATGCGTATGATTGGTCGAGCTTAATGAGATATAAAAGAATCACGGTGAGACGACTTGAGGACGAGTTGTCGGTATAGCAGCGTGGTATAGATAAAGTGACTTGACTTGGTTGCTTGTACATCTTTGATGCGTCACGGCGTATTGATGGATCACGATGAGATGAGTTCTTCTATCGGCCGTCGTGAAGAACCTAGATCTCGGTGACTTACGATGATCTAAACCTCGATAAGGTATTAGGTGAGTATGAGTTCTTGACCATCACTTTGACTTGTTATGGGTGAGGTTATATGATCTAACCGATATTCTCGCATCTTGGGTGGTGGCGGTGCTTGTATGTCATGCTAGTTATACGTATCAGTCACCGTATCCGTTTAGGATGATGGCGTCCCTTAAGGAGCTCAAAAGGTTTATTGTACTAAACCTGCGTAGGTTGAGTTAGCTCAAGTACAATAATAAGGTTGAGTGGTACTACTTAAGAAATTAAAGATATTAATTATTTTAAGCGATCGAATGCTCTAAATAATTAATGGACGTGCGATATCTTAAATCTGAGGATTCGTAATGTCTAAGTGCAAGCCGACTCAACGGTAATAAAGGGTAAGTCGGCATTTATTCTCTAGTGGCATGAATGAATGTTTATAAATTAATTTATATTACGAATGAACATAAGATAATTAATTTATTTGAGGCTCATCTTTATTCCTTGCATTTGATCTCTGGGTGGCCCGTCAGAGCCCGTAGTTGCATGGAAATCGGCCCCCCTCCTCTCTAAGGATCTTGATTTTATTCTCTTTATCTAAAAGGATATTATTATATTTATGGGATATGCATGGATCCTTTCCTTGTAGGATTTGGTAGTGCATTATAAATATAAGGTAGAGAGAAAATCGAGGGTAATGCTTATCCCATCATTCTCGAAAATTACCATAGTCCTTGGTGAGGTTTTCGAAAATTGAAGAGAGTAAGAAGGTGATTTTCTGTAGCTTTCTCCATAGTTTATCCTCACTCGATATTGGAGATTTGGTAACCGGGATACAGTCCAGAAGATCAAAGTACGAGTCTTGATTCGTTCATCCCCGACAGATTCGCAGGTAAACACGAGAAAACCCCTACGCGTTGCAATTAATTATATAGGTGCATGTTAGGAATATAATCAATGTATGGTGAATTAAACATCCAAGATAGATCATCGGGAGAGGGTTAAAATCAGATTTCCCTACATGATAGTGGTTGTTCCAGGCATATGACAGGCAACAAGGAGTTTCTGATCGATTATGTTCCAACAAATTGTGGAAATGTTACATTCGGAGGAGGTGCCAAAGGCAAGATTGTTGGCAAGGGAACTTTGAATGTTAAAGACCTCCCAAAATTCAAGAATGTTCACCATGTTGAAGGCTTGAAGGCTAATTTGATCAATATCAACCAATTATGTGACGACGGGATGTTTGTCGAGTTTGACAAGAACATTTGTGAAGTGTTTGACCTGACCAACAAATGTGTGATGGTGGTAGCAGGTCCTCGACAAGCGCTACAAGGCCCGACAATGACAACATCGTCGTTTCGCGAAAAAGTGTGAAGTGGATCACGTGGCACCAACGGTGGGCATGTTAACTGAAGAATCTCGAGCTCATAACAAATGATGTTGTTCGTGGACTCCCAAAGTGGTGATCGAGAATGATGTTGTGTGTGGACCATGTCGAAAGAGGAAGCGGTCGAACTTCACATCAATGTTATCAACATGCGGCACCACAAGATGTTTTGAAATCCTTCATATGGACTTGATGGGTCCCATTGAAGTTTAGAGCCTTGGTGACAAGATGTATGTCCTTGTGTGTCTTGATGACTACTCTCGGTATACTTGGGTTGAGTTCATGCGTGAAAAATCGAGACCTTCTTTCGTTTGAAAAACTACATAAAGGTTTCTTGCTCGATATGGTGAGAATGTCATCGGGATCGAGGCCCGATCATGGGAGGGAATTTGAGAATTCTATATTCTCGATTTTGTGCTAACAATGGTATCTTTCATGAGTTTTCGCTCCCAAGACACCACAGCAGAATGGTGTTCTTTGAGAGGAAGAATCGCACTCTCAGGAGATGATAACAACAATGTTGCATACAAAACCTCTCCAAAAGGTGTGGGTGAAGCGATTAACACCGCATGTCACATCATCAATGAGTCTATTTGAGACACAGTACAATGTTGACACCGTATGAGATCTTGAAGGGTAAAAACCTAACCTCAAATATTTTCATGTTTTGGTTGTGTTTGCTATATCACGAATGATAGGGATCATTTGACCAAACTTGACTCTAAAAGTGACAAAGGAATGTTCCTTGGCTACTCGCCATGACCATACCTATAGGGTGTACAACCCGGATTAAGACCATTTAAGCGAGTGAATGTGGTTTTGATGATATGGTGAGTCTTGCGAGGCAGTCGATGAAGAAGATGTTTCGACTTCTTTGGAGGATCAAGCTATACCCGAGCAAACTCATGAACAACATGTTGACGATGTTGGTCCAACGTCGGTGGTGACACAACATCGAGCGAAACAAAGGCGGTTACGGCGGTGATGGAAATGATGATAGTGGAGATTTTCTTCATGATCGATGGCATGACCTCCGGAAGAATTAGGAAGGACCATCCCAAAGATCAAATCATTGGTGAAGCACCGGGACAAATGCAAATGAGGAAGAAAGGACAGTGAACTACCATGATATGGTAAGAATTGCATGCATATACATTGTGTGTGAAGAAGTTGAGTTTGCTTGTTACATGTCTTCTGTTGAACCTAAGAATGTTAAAGAGGCTTTACTAGATGTTGATTGGGTGAATGCTATGCATGATGAACTTAATCAGTTTGTTCGTAATGATTTATGGGATCTTGTTCCTAGACCACGTGATAAAAATGTGATAGGTACCAAGTGGATTTTCAAAAACAAATCTAATGAGAATGGGAATATTGTTAGGAATAAGGCTAAACTTGTTGCTCGAGGGTATACTCAAGTTGAAGGATAGATTTTGATGAAACATTTGCTCACATTGCTAAGATTGAATCCATTGAACTCTTGTTTGCTATTGCTTGTCAACTTAGAATTTCTTTGTTGCAAATGGATGTTAAGAGTGCTTTCCTAAATGGAATGTTATGCGAGGAGGCATATGTTGAGCGACTAAAGGCTTTGAGGATCCCAACAAACACGAGCATGTTTATAAAGCGAAAAATGCCTTATATGGATTGAAACAAGCCCTCGTGCTTGGTATGAGCATCTTACTGTGTTTCTCATTGAGTTTGGATTCACTAGGGGTCAAGTTGACAAGACTTTGTTCATTAAGAAACGTGGTGGTAACATTATCATTGCTCAGATATATGTTGATGACTTTGTGTTTGGTGCTACTAACACTGCTCTTTTAGAAGATTTTGTGAAAGTCATGTCAACAACTTTTGAAATGAGTATAGTAGGTGAGCTCAACTACTTCCTTGGTCTACAAGTTAAGCAAACACCAGAAGGAATCTTCTTCTCATAAAGTAAGTATGCAAAGGGACTAGTCAAAAGATTCGGATTGGAAAGTGCTAAGCATATGAGAACTTCCATGGGCTCTAGTGACAAACTAGGCAGAGATGATGTTGGCGTGGATGTTGATCCAACATCGTACCGAGGAATGATAGGAAGTCTGTTGTACCTTCTTTAAGCGGACACGACATTATGTCTGTGTTGGTGTGTGTGCTCATTATCGGTCCATGCCGAAGAGTCACGTTTGAAGGTTGTCGAGAGGATCGTCCGCTATGTTCTTTGGAACAATGAGCTTGGAATGTGGTATTCTAAAGACACTAACTCTAACATTGTTGGTTTTAGTGATGCTGATTGGGCAGGTGATGCGGATGACAGGAAGAGCACCAGTGGTGGATGTTACATGCTAGGCAACAATGTGGTGTCATGGTCGTGCAAGAAGCAAAATTGTGTCTCACTCTCCACGGTTGAAGCTGAATACATCTCTGCTGCAAGTTGTTATGCTCAACTGCTATGGCTGAGACAGATGTTAGAAGATTATGGTATGAAAAGTGACATCCTTACTGTGTTGTGTGATAATATGAGTGCTATTGACATCTCTAAAAATCACATGCTGACATTCTCACACTAAGCACATTGACATCAGGCACCATTTCATAAGAGATCTAGTTGAAAAGAACTTGATATGCATTAAATTGTTCCTCAGAGAACAGATTAACGACATATTCACCAAAGCCTTGGATTACGAGAGATTTTCTCACCTTAGGAAGTCTCTTAGCCTTTGTTGCATCTAGTTTAGGTGTGTGTGGTCTGAATGTTGGGACTTAGGATTTTGTTTGGCCCCCAACATTCTGTTTTGTTGCTTGTGTTTGTTTTTTCTCTTTCTTTAGGCATATGCATGTGTTTTTCTAATGTTGCTGCCTTTCGCAGGGAGAAAGTAGTTACATTCTCACCACAACTTATCTGTGTTAAGTGCCATAAACAGATCCTGTAGCACAAGAGTGAGGCTTAATGGTCAGAAAATTTCACTAAAAGAGATGTTATTCAAAAGCTCTCATCTAAGTACTCGGGGCACGACGTTCGCGGCGACGATTTTCTCAGGGAAAAAGGGTGTTAGCAAAAATAATCCCACAAAACTGTTCTAAAGAACAAAGGTTTTTGTGTAAGGCGAACAGAGATGTTGGGTGAGGATGTTGACAACATTGGACCTAACATTGGCTACCAACATTAGATGTTGTTCTTGCGTCTGAGCATCGCATAACCCCTCTCTCTCTCTCCCTTGTTTCCGGATCTTTAGTTAATATCACGGTGATTGAAATTTACGGGAACTTATTTGGTTCTTATCTTGAAGATTATCCTATCTCTTGATGGTTGTGTGATGTTTATCATGATTGGTTAGTCGTGCTTATCCTATGGGATTTGGAGATCTTTTAGGATTTATGAGTGTGGTTGTGTGTTTGTTTTACGGGGTTATATATTTTCATCGATTATCACTAACGTCAATTAACCCTTTGCTTCTCAAACTTCTACTGTGTTCCTCGTTTTCTATGCGAATCGAGCAACATGGATCCAAATTGGGCGACTTGCTCTCGTCATTAGTTAAAGACTTTGGAACACCGAGAAGCCGCCAAACACCTCCTCTCACTCCAAAAGCTGAATCATCTCAACCCCTACTCCAAAACCTCGGTTCTCTGCTCAATCCTCTCTTCCTCACCTTCTCTTCCCTCCGTGCAAAAATGGTTGATGACACACGTCCCACTATTGCGAAACCCGGAAGAAGGCAGATGTTGAGCCTATATCGATGATCTTTCGGAGGACATCGAGAATAACCCAGATGATGTACCCATCAACGTTCTGTTCTCAACAAAGGCAGACGAGACTCGGGAGAAATCGGCCTCGCTGGAGAAGGAGACGGAAGCTCGGTAACAAAGAAGGCGAAAACTTCCATGGATGACACACCGGTGAACATACAACTTGTCCCTCGTGTTGATGCAACAAGCGAGGAATCCACCAAATCTCCTCCCAAAGCTGAACATGGGTCTGGTGGTGATGATACTCTTGATCTTGGAAGTAAGCCATCCTCAACGACAGATATGGAGGAAAATGTCGATGCCCAGAATGTTGCTGAGGAAAAGGTTACAGAGGAAGATGTTGAAACCCACAGGGGATGTTGGTGCAAAAACCCTTGTTGGATCAGAGGATGATGTGCAAGTGCTAAAGGAGACCAAATCTACTCGAAAGGACAAGGAAAAGATGCTACCCATAACTCCGGTGGACCCTCGTCGCACCAGGTCAAAGTCCACTCAACCTCTGCCACCAAGCTTGAATCTGCCCAGACAACCGAAGGGTGATATTACTACAACATCCAAGGCTAAGCCGCTCAAAATCTCCGTGAAGAAGGAGACAAAAGGGAAAAGCACCAAAGCTCCATCTCCTTCCCCGTCTGGTCCGAGCAACAACTCAGACAGAGACTCCGAGTCTGACTATAAAGTAAGAAGGGCTTAATCCACTCGCTTTTATTCTCGTGAGGCTAAGAGCATCTATGAAAACCTTGTGATGAAAAGGTCTTTTTTGAATGAAAGAAAGGTTGATGATGCTTTCTTCTCTAAGTATGGTTTAGATGTCTTGTTGAAAGAAAGAAAGCTGTGGAAAACTGTGACTAACATCTATCCTTATGATGAGAATGTTTTGAGGGAGTTCTACGCTAACATGTTGAAGGAGGTGTCTAACATTACGTCTAAGAAATACGAAAGGGTGTATGTGAGAGGAGATCTGTATGATTTCACCCCTTCTGTTATCAACAAGCTATTCAACCTGCCTGATGATGTTGATGAGAACTTTCCGGAGAAGAGTATGATGAAGACCATTACTGGCAACAAGTTGTCTATATGGAAGCACGGGACGACGTGATAGCTGCAGCGATGTTATATGCGACCTTTGCACAAAATTTGCATCTGGCTGGGTGCCAAGAAAGAACATTGCCACTTACGGAGATCAGTGAGGCGGTTTATAAAGTTGGTAAGTCCTTGGACTTCAACCTTGGTAAGCTTGTTTTACTGTATAACTCGTGCGACATTAAAGGCGATGGGCTCCAACACTTTGCCATTTCAAGTCTCATCTATCATCTGCGACATCAAATGGCTTGAACACATCGAAGAGGAATTGGTGGAGAAGTTAACACCACAGAGTTTGTCGAGGCATTCGAGCATCGGATAGGGTGAAGGATGTGCCTTACAAACCAGCGAAGGGCAAGCATGTTGCTTCAACATCCAATGTTGCCAAGAAGAAAAAGAAGATTGTTGTCTCTGAGAGCTCTGAATCTTTTGAGGCTCTGATGAAGGATGTTGAGCACGGGACGAAGTTTACTGTGGAGGAAGGCGGCGTTGCAAATTTAGCCTCTAAAGCGAGCTCCTCTCCTTCTTCCCAACATGTTGATGCAGGTACCTCCAAGAAGGCTGCCAAAGGTAAGGCTACCATGGATGTTGATGAGGACGAAGTCAATGACATCCTGGATATTTCCCTAGATCCCCAAGTACTCCAGCGTGCTGTCAAGAAAATTCGTGGTGTGAAGGCCAAGCTGGACCTGATGTTGGAAGCTACTGAGAAGCTGCACAACTACAACAAGGAGGTGGTCGAGATCATCAAGTCCCAAATGGATGCCTCGATCAAAATTCTGCATGATCAACTCCCTTTCCTTTCTCCAACAAAAAGGGGGAGTAGATTGCGCCTGCGCTCTGGAGCATTGCTACTGCTGTTTATGATGTTACTGTTTTTTAAGTGCTAGTCACTTTGTTTTATTTATGTGCTGGACACATTTGTTTTGGTTTTGTGATGCATGGACATCGTGGTTTTTTGTGGGTGTATAGACATATTTGTCTTCTTTGCAATGATCTGATTGTTTTTGGTTTACGCTTATTGTTGGCTCTGATACAATGTTGGTTGCATTGTTGTTGGATTGTGATTCTTGTTTGGTACTTCTCAAGGTCTTGGCCTTCGGCCGACCTTCTCATATTTAGGGGAAGTTTGAATCTCTTCCTTATATGTTTTAGGGGGAGTGTTACTCTAACACTTTGTCTAATTGTTTAGAGGTTTTACCTCTTGTTTGATTGAGGGAGCTTTACACTTTCCTTTGATCCGAACTCGTAACATAGAATTCTTGCCACGTAAATAGTTTTTCATTTCTTGTTTTCTTGTTTTGTTGCGGGAAGGTTTTCTCGCTTTCTTGCGGGAAGGCAAAGATTAAGGGGAGATTGTTAGAGTCGATGTTGACTCGGTCAATGTTGAATGAGATGTTGGTAACATTCGATGTTAGTAACATCACAGTGCGATCAACATTCACGGAGTCGACGCGAAGTTGAACCGACTCTCCGGGCGTGGCGTATATAAGTAATCTTTCCCTTCCTTTACGTTTTTATGTTTTATTTATTGTCTAATAAGCGTGGATTGCGGTTGGAACAAGTTTGAATCGGTGGAGTTAGTTAGATCATGGTTACAAGATCATGGGAAGTTAGTTCCTATTTTCTAGGGAGCATGATCTCCACTAACATCTGCGGCGATTCAAGCGAGTGGATTGCAGCGGTTATAGGAGGTTTATGGACGTGGGATTTGAAGCTTGAAGACCACGGAACACTCCTCTATAAAAGCTGCAAGATAGCTCTCACTGCAGCACGTTTGAAAATTTGAATTGAGAGAGAAATCCTACACTCCGATCGATTCGTCATTTTACCTAAAATGCGGAGAAACGCACCTTCAACCACGCTTAAAGCGAGGCGGTGTTAGGCGACCAATCAGTAAACATCAACCACGGTATTGCTAGACAAGCAAGAGTGGGGTTGAAGACCGAGTCGTCTTTTTCTATTAAGGTTGTTTGTCCATTCTTTGTATCGGCTGTTTTGCTTGTTGTTAACATTCAGTTTACTGTGTTATACTAGGTGACTTATCATAGGCGGTAGGGCATCCCGTAGATAGGTCTTCATGTGTAACACTTGTAATCTGTTCTAAGTTATCAATAGAGCTAGTTGTCGCGAGACAACACGGGTTATTTTCATAACCCAAAAATTATCATGTGTGTTATTTACTTTTTCCGCTGCGTGTTACTTGGAATGTTATTAACATTGCTAGTAACATTACTCTACTAACATTCACACAGTGTTAATACGTAGTAATTCATGCACTGAATTCTTTCACGATGTAGTTTTATTCATGTCCTCAAGCATTTGCTTTTTCTCCAACCAAAGGCAACAGTTACTGTAGATATCATTTTTCAAAGTGTCCCAAATTTTTTGATAGAAATTATGATTGAAACCATCCGAGCCAGGCGACTTGTTGGGATGCATCTGAAAAAGAGCAGCCTTAAACTCCTCCATGCAAAAAGTCTTCACCCACTCACCATTGTCATTCTCATTGATAATCGGATGCAACCTACTCAGGACCAACTCATGATAATGGTCATCAGTAAAAGCGTTGAAAAGCTGAGAAAATAATTGAGAACCACCTCCTGGATATCACCCGCCGAAGTTGCCCCATAATCACGTTGCAACTTAGGGATACAGTTAACTTTCCCATGAGCCAAAGCCATAACATGAAAGAACTTAGAGTTACGATCCTCCTCTTTTAACCAATGTTGCTTCGTTCTCTACTTTCAGTGCATTTCTCTCTAAGCAAGAGTTACACCAATTATTTTTTGGCCCCTAACAAGGCTGCTGAGGATCTAGTGTCATATTTACCTTGAAAAAAATTTCATCTTAGATTCTAGAAACCATTTCTTAGATCTTTCTTCTGAACCCACTTTTCGTGCCCAATTTACGAAGAAATCTGACGTGGCACTGAGTCTCTCCAGAATCTACAATTCATCAAAATTTCTCCAACAATTTCAAACTATAATTGAAAGCTCAGGATCCAGACACCACTTATTCTCAAACCTGAATCTCCTCTTAACAGTCTTCCGACTCTCCAAGTCGGTTTTAAGAACTATAGGGCATTGGTCCAAAATCGGAGCAGTAGCCGATTCCAGGCGATAATTTGGAAATCTAGCCAACCAATCTCCATTAGCCATCCCTTTATCCAGTCTCCCATCCACTGCATAAGTAGTACCCAACCGTCTCGACCATGTGAATCGATGCCCGACAATAGGCAGGTCCACTAGGCTGAAATCTAACACTAGCTGCTCTAAAACCTAACAACAACCAATTTGGGTGAGCAAGCCTCTCTCTTTTGTCACAAGCATTGAGAAGATCATTGAAATCACCAATAATGGCCCAAGGTATGCTAAGTTGACGTCGGAAGTTCCAAGAAGCCCATCTCCTGTTTCTTTTCGGGAAACCATAGAAACCAATCAACCGCCAATCGGCTTGAACATCCAAGATCCGGATATCGATATGATTTTTGAGAAGCCAATGAAGCTGCACGAAGAAGACACTTTCCAGAACATACAGATCCATCCACTTCTTCCCACACAATCAACAGAAAAACAACCTTCAAACTTTAATCTTACACAAATGTCTTATACCCTTTGTTTGTGAGCGAGAGTCTCACAAAGGAAGACAAAATTTGGCATGTGAACTCTTACGAGCTCACAAAGAGTTGGAATTGCAAGAAGATGGCCTAGTCCCCTACAATTCCAGCTTAGAAGGATCATTGCGTTCGGCATGTCCTGAACCCGGAACCCGTCGATAAAAAATGAGCCTCGCTTCTGTCATCCTCGGAGCATTCCAAAAGAAGAACATCAGACGAAAAGTTAACTTGTCTAGTAATCATGGGTAATTTTGTAATTTTCTTCTTGCATCGGGGATAAACTGCTCGCCACCCCAATTATCTTGTGTAAAGGATTCCTGTTTAATGGGGGTCCAAGATTGCAGTGTGAATTATCTCCAAAAGATCTTCCCGGATCGTTGTACTGATTTCTCGCACATACCTCATGCAATTTAAAACGTACCAAATCTTTTTGCGGATTTCTCGTGCCAGCCTCTTGCGTCTCAAACTATATCGGATTTTCCTACTGATTTTCCACTCCTACCCCATGAGTCCCAAACTGAAACGTCTCCTTCCCATGACAGTTGTTTCGATCGATGCCCACCGTAGGGAAGGTCCAATGTTTCTCTTCGTTGTCCGTTCCAGAAGCGAAATGCAACCACTTTCCATTATCTTGCAAAATATCCCACCAATCCGCCCATGTTCCCCATTCCCGTTAGATAGAAATAGTATCGGAAGTGAATAACCATTCACAAAAACTCTCCGAGTGGCCCAAGCGACCACATATAAAGCAAAAAATATGAAGTTTTTGTACTTGCAATTGATAACAAAGGCCGTACCATCTCTATTCTTAATCTTCTTAAACCTTTTCAGAGGATCGGACACTTTGACCGCAACCCTTATGAGCATGTACTGCCTCCACATCCCCAAAGAATTAGACGAGTCATATTCTATGAAGGTTCCTATAAAGTTCCCCAACAATTTGCCAATGCTTTCAGTTAAAAAACCAGCAGGCAAATCATGTATTTGTATCCAGAAAGACAACGTATCTAATGGAACAAGAAGGGGAAATTCACCGCTCTTCAACCGGTGGAGGATGAGAGGTGTGCTCCCGAACATCCATGGCCCCCCTCCATGATTCTTAGAAGTTCAACAACATGAAAGAATTGAAAGATATAGCACCATTGCCCTATATCTTTAACGAGCACACCTTTACCTGGCCTCCATATACCCGACATTCGAGACCTCATAAGGTTGAAATTTATGGGTTGATCCATGAGGAATCGCCCGACAAGACAAAGATCCACTGCAATACACGAATCCTCTAAAGTCGAGTCACCCATAACCAACTCATCCTCCTCATTGGAGATGTTAAGACCAACCATATGTTCTTCCATGAAGACAAAAACCCCAGAAAACAAGAAGCAAAAGAAGGGCGAGGAGCGAAAAAACTAGTGTTCTCAACTAAGGAGAAGTGTATATAAATAAGAAGTTAGGACACATAATTTTTAGATATAACACCTTTACCTATTAGACAACATAAAAATAGGGGGCAAGTATAATCAAGTTGAATTGAATTTGTAATTTTTTATAAAACATTATATCGAACTGAATTGTCTGAAACCTTTAGATTCTAAATTGAAAAAATCTAAACTGAATCGGATTTCAATCCATTTGTCAATAATTATAAAGATTGAAGTGTTACGATTAGAATTTAGAAAGTTACAATTAAATTGTTTAAATAAAATATTATCTATTATATATAACTCGGATTTCAATTTTGTTTGATTTAAAAAAAAAACTGAACCAAACTTAAATAACTGAACTTTTAAGTAAAAAAAAATCGAATCTTTCAAAAAAAATCCAATCGAATTTAATATTAAAATTTTATTATTTGATTTTAAAATATTTTGCTCAACCTTGACTAAACATTCATTTGCCTATAATTTGTATTGGGACTTGAAGGAAGGTTCTAAATTGAGTGTACTAATTTTGCGATTTGATGGCGCTAAAACAAAACGAAAACATGGTCTTGAAAGAAATTGAAGAAAGCAATTAAAACAATCTGGAAGACTTCTTCAACGGAAAAAGAAAAGAAAAATAAAGCCTCAAGATCCCTAATACATTTCTCCCCAAATCTCACTCTCCACTTCCCGCCTCACAATGGCCGACAGGAAAAAGCGCCGCCGCGCCGCCGACGATGATTCCGACTCGGAATCGGACCCGCTCCTCTTCAAGTCCAAGCTCAAACCGGACTCATCCATCCTCCAAACGCTCAAAACCCTAAAATCCACCTCCGCCGCCACCTCCGCCTCGAAACCCACCGCCCTCTCCGAGCTCAACCTCTCCACCGCCTTCCGCGAGGTCTGCGATCTTCCGCTCTCCTCCGTCCAATCCAACATCGAATCCCTCGCCCTCTCCCTCGCTCACTCGATCCTCTCCGGCGCCGGCTTCGCCTTCTCCGTCCCCTCCCGCGCCGCCGCGAACCAGCTCTACGTCCCGGAGCTCGACCGCATCGTGCTCAAGGACAAATCCTCCACCCGCCCCTTCGCCAACGTCTCCTCCGTCCGGAAAGCCACCATTACCACCCGGATCATCCAGCTCATCCACCAATTGAGCCTGAAAAACATCCACGTCACGAAGCGTGATCTCTTCTACACCGACGTCAAGCTCTTCCAGGATCAATCCCAATCCGACGCCATCCTCGACGACGTCTCCTGCATCCTCGGCTGCACGAGGTCGAGCCTCAATGTCGTCGCGGCCGAGAAGGGGGTGGTCGTCGGCCGATTGATCTTTAGCGACAACGGCGACATGATCGATTGCACTAAAATGGGGATGGGAGGGAAAGCCATCCCTCCGAACATCGATCGAGTCGGGGATATGCAGAGCGACGCTCTTTTCATCCTCCTAGTGGAGAAGGACGCCGCCTACATGAGATTAGCGGAGGATAGATTCTACAATCGATTCCCCTGCATAATCGTGACAGCGAAGGGGCAGCCCGATGTGGCGACGCGCCTCTTTTTGAGGAAGATGAAGGTGGAATTGAAGCTGCCGGTGCTGGCATTGGTAGATAGCGATCCGTATGGGTTGAAGATTTTATCAGTTTATGGCTGCGGATCGAAGAATATGTCGTATGATAGCGCGAATTTGACCACGCCGGATATTAAATGGTTGGGGGTGAGGCCTAGTGATCTGGATAAGTATAAGATACCGGAGCAGTGTAGGTTGCCGATGACGGAGACGGATATCAAGACAGGGAAGGATTTGTTGGAGGAGGATTTCGTGAAGAAGAATCCAGGGTGGGTGGAGGAGCTGAATTTGATGGTGAAGTCGAAGCAGAAGGCGGAAATTCAGGCGCTTAGCTCGTTTGGGTTTCAGTACCTTACGGAGGTGTATCTGCCTTTGAAGCTGCAACAGAAGGATTGGCTCTGAGCTATCTGAGGTGGTGGTGAGTTTTTTTTTCTTTTTTTCTTTTGGTAGAGCGGTTATTGTGTGATGCTCAGTTGTGGAAGGGAATGTGCTGTGTGTGTGTGTTTTGGAAATGCAATATCTTGACTTTGATGAGGGCTCAGTTTTCCAACTGGTGAATGTGTTGTTTTTGCATATTGTTGGGGATTCAAGAGATGAGAAATTGGTGCTGCTGTGTATATTTGTGATGAATATGGTTCTTGGATCTAATTGCACCATTAATTTGGGATTTTTCTTTTTCGGCAAAATATACTTTAGAATGAACCATTTACACAATTTAATATCAAAGTTGTTGGTTTATCTTATTGAAACTTCACTTAGTTTTGATGTCACTATAGGATTCAATACAAGATATCATGTTTTAAAAGGTATCATTTTGTTAGATTTAATCTTTGTATGTATGGAAGTCGAATTGCCATCAATTTTAAAATCACAAAAACTTAGATAGGATCAATCCTATTTGAGGTCGGGTTATGTTGAGGGTTGATCCGACTTAAATCCGTGCTATCCGATCCGATCCGATCTATAAACATGTAATTGTGTATTATTTGCTGTGAATAAATATATCACTTATGAATTAGTTATATGAGCTTAAGTCTACCTAATTCAAGTTAACGAAATCACTTGTATCATTTACTATACATAAATATATCACTTGCTCTGAATAAATGTATCATTTATTATGAATAAATTTATCACATGTTCTGAATAAATATATCATTATCACTTGCTATGAATAAATATATTAGTTATCGCTAATAAATAGATCATTGTATCATTTGCTGTCAATACATATATCACTTATTCTTACATTTGTTTTAAATAAATGTATCATTTATGAATTAGCATACTAATATTAACGGTCAAAGTCATGATCGATCGACTTCTTCCACTGTAGTGACTTATGGATTCGTACATAGACCATAATAAGGGGTGTTTGGCACCAAGCAAACACGTCCGGGAATTCCTTAGAGTTCGACGATCCGATCCTTCACTTCAGTGCCGTGGTGAAACCAACCGGACGACCTTCAATGGCTCATCTTGCATAATGCGACCTCTTCCATCCGACCGCCGTGAGTGGCGATGTATTTCCGACTCCAACTCCCGGTTTTCTTAATTGCTATGCCATGGGTGCCGGACCGAGGTCCCCGCACCTCGTAGCGCAACTTGCACATTCAGTCGTTGCCGATCACCCCATCACGGCCGCCGCTCGTGGTGGGTATTTTTATCGTCAGTGGTACGTTGAGCATACCGCCCTTTACAAATCGCTCCAATCTCGCCCTAGTATGATGTTATACGGCCGGGCCTTCACTACGTAAGAACCGCACCACCTCGGTCGAGGTCGCTGGTGCTTTTCCACCGTGACGGTAGCTCGATTATTCTTCCAGGCGCGCCTCTTCCGGACGAAGCTTCGAGCGGCCGCGTGCCTGCGAGGTGCTTCTTCTACTCCTAGCTTGTCAAGCAATCCTCAAGAGGATGCTCACCGACGCCAACATTGTCAATGTAAACGTTGCTTACCAATTTATTCGTTGCGACTACTACCGGATCACCAACCATCCTCGCGAGGTAATCGTCATAGTACGGGTCGTCCTCTGAGAAGTGATCGCCCGTCTTTCTCGAACCTCTTATCGGTAGGTTCACTTCTGACTTCGCATCGGCCTCAGGGGAGGACTTCGTGACTCTACCTGTGAGCCCTCGTAATAGTGAGACCACCCGTCATATCGGGGCTCACATCTCCTTCCTCGCGGTGCTACGCTTTGTTTTTTTCAGGGCACAATTTCCTCTTCCTCCTGCTTTTTCTTCTTTTCGACTTTGGTCGGCTCGGCGACTCATCTCGGGTATTTCTTCGTGGATCCGTCTCAACTATATTTATTTCACCCATGAGCTCTTTGCACTCTTCGATGTCGCGCCCAGAATCATCATGGAATGAGCGTATTTAGCATACTAATATTAACTGGGGTCAAAGTCATGATCCGATCGACCGCAAGTGACCGTCCATAGACCATAATAAGGGGGTGTTTGGCTAAGCTTATTTTAGAGAGCTTATAAGCTACAATAGCTTATAAGATGTTTCAATAGCTTATAAGAGATAATGTTTCAAGTGCTTATAAGTTGTTAAAGTGTTTGAATAATTGATCTTATAAGTTAGGGAAAGAATCGTGAGTTAGAGAGATAAAATCATAGTTAGAGAGAGAAAATTGACGAAAGGTGAAGTTGATAGTGTATGTGTAGGAAATAACAAACTATAATAAGGTTATTCTGGTAAATTCATGATTGTTTATAAGTTTATGAAAAAATAAGTTATGGTTGATCAACTTATTTTCAGGGGAACTTATAAGTTGTTGGAGCTTATTTTCACAAATTTATGTTGTTCGTGTTTATTTTGCCACACCTTTGCAACCGCTTATAAGCTCAAATAACTTATAAATTTGTTTTAAAAAACTTATGTTTTCAATTAAACACCATCTAAGAAGGTCCTACAGGAGTGTGTCCTCTTAAAATTTGTAGTGAAGACAAACCAAAAGACAATTTTTGGATATGCACCAAAAAGCAATCAAATTCTTAAAGATCCTACCAAATATATTGTATAGAGGAGAATAAGATGATGGAGTTAGAAACTGTACTACGTGCATATTTAATTATGACCTAATTATGTTTTCGTTATACGTATATATTACGCGGTCGTAATTCTACAAACATAAAATTTATGTTGCACATTCTTATTTTTGTTATAATCGATATAACCCTTTTTTAAAATATTTCTTATGAAGATCAAATTAATGATCAAGCAATTAGTATACAGTAAAATCAATAAACATAATAAAGACGAAAAGAATTACACTAATTAATCAAAATTATATTCAACAATCATTACCTATGTATTCTCAAACTCTAGAATAAAAGTAAACTAGCCATACAAAGACATGTTTATTAGTAGACTAAAATCAAAAGAAAATAAAATAATAAGCAATAAAAATCGTAAAAAGATTCATAAGAATCTTGTTGTCTTCAAGCCCTTGATCTTCTCTTGTCTCTTCTAATCTTCAAAAGCTCCACAAAAATATAAAAACTGTATAGATTAAGGTTTAGAGATTTAAAATTGATAGGGATTGAGTTTCCAAGAGTTGGACTCAAAATAGACATTTTTTGGGGCAAATCCTGATGTTCCCAAATAGTGGCATGCGGTGCGAACACGTGACCACGCCAAGTGACCACATGTCCTCTCTCACTCGGGCATTTTTTGGCAAATCACGTGGTCATGGAACGCGTCCATGTGTCCTTGAAATTTATGTGCCACGAATTGTCCGGACCTATTTTTCTTCGTTCGTAGTTCGATTTTTGATTAATTTGTGCCCACGAACTTGTATTGAGATGAACTTGTTGGATTTGTATACTGAAAGCAGAATAGTTGAGTTTGTATACAATATTTTCTATTACTACTATTACAATTTCCTATCTGAATTGTTTACTTGATTCCATATGTATGTCTCATTATCTCATATAAAAGTTAGATCATACAGTGTGTAGAAGATCACAGAAGTATGTATGATTGTTTAAGCTTATTGATAAAAATGATCATAGCTGAGACAACTTGAGGACAAATTATCGGTATATGCTGCAGTATAGATAAGAAGTGACTTAACTTGGTTGTTTGTCTATGCTGGTACGTCTTGACGTATTGATGGATCACAGTGAGATGAGTTCTTCTATCTGACCATCGTGAAGAACCTGGATCTCGATGGCTTTATGTTGATCTAAACCTCGATAAGGTTTTAGGTGAGTATGAGTTACTAACCATCACTTTGACTTGTTATGGGTGATGGTTACATGAGATAACTCAAGATTCTTCGTATCTTGGGTGGTGACAGTGTTTGTATGTCATGTTAGTTACCTGTATCGAGTCACCGTATCTGTTTAGGATGATGACGTCTACTTAAGGAGCTCAAAAGGTTTATTGTACTAAACCTTGCAGGTTGAATTAGCTCAAGTACAATAATACGATTGAGCGGTACTACTTAAGGAATTAAAAAGATTAATTATTTTAAGTAGTCAGAAAGCTATAAATAATTAATGGACGTGTGATATCTTAAATACGGGGATTCGTATAATCTAAGTGTAAGCCCGACTCAACTTCAGTAATTAAGGGACAAGTCAACATTTATTCTCTAGTAGAATGTATAAATGTTTATGAATTAATTTATGTTCTAGACTGCGCATAAGTTAATTAATTTATTTTAGGTCCATCTTTATTCCTTGTATTTGATCCCTAGGCTCGCCCATCAAGACCTAGTGTTGTTGGAATTTCCGTCCTCTATGGTAGAGTCTCACTGAGACTCTGTTCTGATTCTTCAAAATCTATATAAATATAATCTGATATTGTTAGATATTAAAAGATAATTATTCTAGATTGGTTTTATCTGTAAATATATGATTGCATTTATAAGATATGGAGGATCATATCTAAATATGATTATAGGGATGCATTATAAGTACAAGGTGAGAGAAAATCAGAAGTATCCTATTCTTCATTGATATTTTCGAAAATCAAGAGAGAGAGATGAAGAAGATGAATTTTTGCGGTATTCTTCATAAATTGCTCTCACTCAGCATTGGAGTTTTGACAATCGAGATACAGTCCAAAAGATCAAAGCTAGAGTCTTCCATCGATATTTTATCCGAGAAATTCGCAGATAAACACGAGTAAACATCAACGTATTGTAATTAATTATATAGATGCATGCTAAGTTTATAATCAATGTATGATGAATTAAACATCCAAGATAGATTCTTGGAAGAGGGTAAAATCAGATTTCCCTTTAAAACTTTATTCCTATCATACTTATTCTTCTTAACTTTGTTTTCATTATTTGGTAAATTCATCAAACCAACAAGCAACAAATTCAATATAATAAACCAAATAAGTTCAAATTAGCAAATTAACACATAATTCTCTACACAATTAACATCATATCAATCTTATAAATATGGAAATATGAATGTTTGTAAAACATATGTTCTCAATATGTTATACAAACTTTTTCGTTATAAATCATTTGATTCATGTTTGATTATATGTTGCATCACTTTTTCGTGACTAGTAATACCTATCTTGAAATAACATGTAAAATTCTATCAAAACAACTTTCTGAAATACACTTGTGAAGCCTCAGATATAAAGGAGGGTTAATCGATATTTATATTCGGATACAAAATAATTAAAATACCAAGAAACTAAACATGCCACTAAATTTGTATTATAGCCAGGATTCATCTTGAAGGTTCTCTATAAATAACCTTCAGACTCGTTAATTCGTGCAAGGGTGTTCAAAACATACAATAAATCAGAAAATCAAATAAACCAATTATCCAGTCGAACTAAAGATAATTCAAATCGAGATGAAATGCTTTTGAGTTGATAATTTTTATTAGATTTCATCGATCTTTTGCTTGTATTTTTTTAAATGGAATCCAATTAAAATAAACTAAAGTACTCTACAAGATTTTTTTTTGAGTAGGTTACGAAAACACTATTAATGTGGACAAGAGGATATACATCAGTAGCTGAAACTATAGGCCTCGTTTGGTACGTGAGATAGGGTCTGGATAGGGTACCTATTTTGACTGATCTGCTTGTTTGGTACGTGAGATGTGTTATCTCACGAGCCCGTGATTGACTTCAAACCCGTTCGTAATTACTGTATCGCTTTGGATTGTGTATCCTGTCTAAACCCCCATTCTTGTATCCAATCTACACGGTATGCCTTAGATATGAGATCAATTTTACCAAAATATCGTTGACTGATCTGCATACGACAACTGAGAGATGCAACAAACATTTCTCTCTCCATTCGAAAGAATGCCCTTGGTGCCCTAGCCTCCACTGCAAATTAACCCGTGAAATCACATCCTTCATCGATTGCGTTTCAGGCAGCCCCATTCTTGCAATTAGTGTAATTTGTAAAGTTTTACAAGTTATTGGACTATTTCAGGAATAATTCAACCAAACTACCAAAAAATTCAGCTGCCTGTGAAGCATTTTATCAAACACCTAACATGCATACTCAACCAAGAATATCCATCGCAATTTACACACTTTTTCCGTAAGGTTTCCACATATCAACATAGGCCTTCAACGGCCGTGGCAGCCTCTTCCTCCACTCGCCGACGTCCATCATTCCTCCCATCAGCGCAACCACGCTTTCGTCCTTTCGATTATCGAGGCTCAGCACCAAAACCTCGCCGGGAAACACCTCATGCATTGCCTTCAACGTCTCCTCCATTATCACGCTCCCATCCTTTCGTATATCTTCCGGCTCCACGCAGCCCCGCCCACATTCACCATCATTCTCCCGCCTTCCTCAAAATCCTTCGCAGCTTCTCCCACGCCGCGCCCCGCAATTCCGGAATCACGCAGCCTTTCTTTGAACAGATCGATCGTAATCCCGCGAATGGCTTCATCTCCGTGCACGTGGCGGAGAGACAGAGAGGAGCGAGTCATGGATCAATTTTTCGAAGAAGGTAATGCTGACACCGATGCCAAAAGTTGGAGGATAATAGGGTCATTTTACCTCTTAATCTAGTCTATAGTCTGATATACCAAACATGTTACATACACTATCTAGTAACATATGTACCAAACGAGCAATCATCCTACCAATCTTGTTTGTTATCCTATCTAATGGATATGGATCCTATCTTGAATCCACTAACAAAACTTCTTATAAGCTAGGTGAAATACTTGCATAAAACAATCAATCTTACCAGATATCGGGCCAAACTATTAGAGCCTAACTAAAATACAATAAAATGTAGACAAAAATTTGGGTGAGTTCCGCCTCACCGTGAGCTCATCATTGTTTTTTGTTAAAATAATTATATATTAATTATGATGAGTAAGGATAATTAGATTTTATTAATTCATAATTAAGGTTTATTAATTTCTAATTATAATTTATTAATTCATAATTATGATTTATTAATTCAAAATTATGGTTTATTATTCAAAATTAGGATTTATTAATTCAAAATTATGGTTTATTAATATCAATTAAAATTTATTAATTCAAAATTAGGGTTTATTAATTTCAATTAGGGTTTATTAATTCAAAATTAGGGTTTATTAATTCAAAATTAAGATTTATTAATTCACGATTAGAATTTATTAATTCAAAATTATGATTTATTAATTTACAATTATGATTTATTAAATTAATTAATTTTAATTAAAATTAATTTAATATTAACTAATTAATTAAAGATTAAATAGGGGACGGTCTCACTGTGTTCATGCGAGACCACCCCTAAAAAGTATTCAAATTTATGAGTGATGATTCTTCTATTTGCTCGCTTCGATCCGATTCTAACAGTGAAAAGGGGGAAAAATTAACACTCTGAAAGCTTATTTTAAAATTTCGAATAGAACATACAATCGAAAAAAAGAGAATAAATATTTGGGTTTGGAAGGAAAAATGGCTTCTTTGGCGGTTAAATTCGAGTTCGCATTAACGGTTTAAGTCGTTTAAAATTGAGGCAATTTGTTAAATTTCTCATGGTCTTCAAATATCACCTTTAAAAGCCCAAAAACTCCCAAATTGGGCCCAAGCTGCGGAAGGGTGATAATGTAATTTCACATTGTTATGTACTTTCTCGAAATCTAGGCTCTCACCATTCACCAGTCATACCCTCAGGCCTCAATCCCCGCAACGCCACGCAAGTTCGGCCATTTTTACACTCGCACCAGATTCCACCGCCGCCGGCGTTGATCGAAATTGTCTAAATCCATCGAATTGTCTCCGATAGAATTCTCAATTGAACGGAAAAAGCTAGAGGAAAATGCCGCCGAAGCAGCAATCGAAAGCAGATTTGGCGAAGAAGCAGAAGGTAGTCGAGGACAAGACGTTCGGACTGAAGAATAAAAACAAGTCGAAGAACGTCCAGAAATACGTGCAGTCTCTTAAACAATCGGTTCAGCCCAAACCTGACTCCAGCAAACTCAACGCACAGGTCGACCAGCGATTCGTTTTGATGATTGTTCTTCTTCCTTTCTCATTCTTTTAGGTCTCGGGGTGATTTTTGATGATCGATGGTTTTTTTGCTGGTGATATTTTGATTTAACAGAAGAAGAAGGAGGAGGAGAAATCAAGAGAGAAGGAGCTGCAAGAGTTGTTCAAAGTTGCCATCAAACAACCTAAAGTTCCTGTTGGTAAGTTTCGCAGATTTTTGTTGTTTCTGAAATATTTTGATCATATTATATGTCTCAACTTCCTGTAAATTGTTTAAAAAATTGGTTATGCTGTTTTTGTAATTATTTTAATATTTCATCTACTAAATCTATTGTGAGTTTTTATCTTAATAGGACATTGAAGGCATTGCTCGAGTTCTAAATCTAAATCCATTGAAAAGCCGTGAAGATTTTTTTTTTCATTTTTTAATATCTCATATTTTGGTGTAGGAGTGATCTTACGTGGTATGATTGTTGTTTGTAGGTGTTGATCCAAAGTCTATTGTGTGTGAGCATTTTAAGGTGGGGCAATGTGCCAAAGGGTTTAAGTGCAAGTTTTCCCACGACCTAAATGTGCAAAGGAAAGGGGAGAAGATCGACATCTACAGTGACAAGCGTGACGAAGGTTTGTACTAGAAGGCTTTACCTTTACATAACTGTAATGATTATTTTTTCAACTCTGTGGTCTTTAATTTCTGTTGTGTGCTTTCGTATCTATCAGAAGAAAATGGCACAATGGAGGAATGGGATCAAGAGACTTTGGAGAAGGTTATCGCCTCCAAGAGCAATGAGTACAACAAGAATAAGCCTACCGATATAGTAAGCACTCAGCACTCTTCCACTAATCCCCTGAGTATTATCGAATGAAAATTTTAAATTTAAATTTAAATTTAATAATTTAATATTTTTCAGAATTAAAAATATTATCAGGTTATGATATTAAATATTATATATATCAAAATTAGTGGCTTAGTGCTAAGGTTAGAATTTTTTTTTCTGGTTCTAATTCCAGTTCACTTAGGAATGTTTTGGATGTGTGTGAACATGATATCATGGAAAAAGTATATCGATGTTCTCAAGATTTTGGATATGTCTGTGAACATGATATCATCGAAAAAATATATAGATGTTCTCAAGATTAGTTTAATAGATTGCAAAGATAACCTCTTGTTCTAGTGAAAAAGGAAACTTTTTTTTTTTTTCAAGTTTGCTATTATGTAAGAAGAGAGACCAGGAGGCTATATCTGCCACGCTATAAGTAATGTTTGAAATACCAAGTTCTAATTAGCTTTTTCTCGTTTTTGTTGAAGGTATGTAAACACTTTCTGGAAGCAGTGGAGAAGAAGCAGTATGGCTGGTTTTGGGTCTGCCCAAATGGTGGTAAAGAGTGTCATTACAGACATGCCCTCCCTCCTGGATATGTTTTAAAATCTCAAATGAAGGCTCTTTTGGAGGAGGAAAGTAAAAAAGTATCCATAGAGGAGGAGATAGAAAATGAGGTATTTCTACAAATGCAGTTAAAATATTGCATTTCAATTCAATGTTCATGTACCATTTCTTTTCTAGCAATATCAATTAATTAGCTTTCCCCAGCCTTCTCCGACCCAGATGTAGTAGCAATATAATGGTTTAGTTCCACTTTTCAGCGTGCAAAAATAGCTACTACGACTCCAATGACTCCGGAGTTATTCATGCAATGGAAGATGAAAAAGATAGAGGCCAGAGAAGCAAGCCTGGCTGCAGAGAGGGCAGACAGAGCAAAGAATGATCGCATGAGGCAAGTATTTTTTAAGTGAATACATGTTTACATGTTTGGTATATTATATTGCTATTGGATGCTGGGTATTCACTTAAACTTGCTGCCTTGTTTACCAGTGGTCGTGAGCTCTTCCTCTTAGATGCCAGTATATTTGTTGATGATGCTGAAGCATATGATTACCAAAGAGAAGAAGAAGCAGATGTAGACCAAAAGGTAACTGCTCCTCATTTCAGTTCTATGTTTAACTTAATTGTATCTGGAAGTTGATGAATTTCGTTACTCAGACCAAAAGTTTACTAGAACTAAGATAAAGATTAATAGTTTTAGGGTCAATTTTCACAAAACTTTTATAACGATGCAATTATAACACCACCTTTTAGTGCAATTAGAACCTCCCCAATTTTTTTGGCAATAAAAACTATGTAGTTACATCCACAAAACGACTTCGTTTTAGCAGTACAAGTCGAACAAACTTTGCGGATAAATGGGGATGTTGAAATTTTTTAAAATTTGAAAGTGATGTTGTTGCTGAAACATCTTAAAAGCCATGTGAAATGTGTTATTCGTGGTGTTTAGCCATGATTTTATTGTTCTTTTGTCGTATCTTCTTAATTCCTGTTGGTGTTTCCTATGAGACGGGAATTTCTTTTGTTAGTTCGCTGCAGATGCCGATTCATTTCCTGGATGGAAAAACAATAATAATGACTTGAAAAAAAACAATATTTATATCATCCTTCGGTATTGCAGGTGAAATGGTGATTGTCATATCATCATGCTTATCTAGCACAAACACTAATCTGGAAAAAATAGTTGTGTGAATACACTTGGCTGTCTGGTTTAAGTTGGTCAATCTAATGAGAATATTACTGGGGTGGAAGTGGAAAAG
The DNA here is from genome assembly GCA_036937905.1 of Salvia rosmarinus. Lineage (NCBI taxonomy): Eukaryota > Viridiplantae > Streptophyta > Magnoliopsida > Lamiales > Lamiaceae > Salvia > Salvia rosmarinus. The sequence goes on along the minus strand of CM072816.1, from coordinate 84,160,953 downwards.
AAGAGATTCAAGGCTGTATTTTGACTGAGGGGGTGAAATCAATTAGGACCCAAATTAGTTTGAGACGAGTATTTTAGACTTGCACTTCACAGAATGTCGTATCGAACTATAGAAGAAGTAAACTTATCATCTAATCAATCTAAGCCTAGGCCCTAGGGTAATAATACTTGTGGCATGGCTATTAACGACCCCCTCCAACCTAACTGTAGTAAAAGTGAACCATGCACATTGTTACTGGTCTCTGGAATTTCCTTATGTAGCCTTGTTAGTCCAATTTGACATTCTAATTTCTACTTGTTAAACCTTGTTCTATTTGCAAAATACAATATAAGGATAAGTACAATTTGTATCCACAAATTTCACAATATTTTTTAAAAATATTCCAACTTATTTTAATATATTTAAATGTCTCCAACTTTGACAAGATTTTGAAAATCGTCCCGATATACTTTGGAAAATGTCCCTGGCGTAAGTTTATATATTTAAATGTCCTCAACATTGACGAATTTTGAAAAATGTCCCGATACATAAATTATGACGCCGGAATGCAGAATTATCTCGCTGGATGCTCGCATAGATTATAGCTTAAATGAGGTGAAAATTCTTTTCCACCTCACCATAAAAAACTGCATTTTCCCATGCTTAAATATGAAAAATGACATCAGTTATATATATAAACAATGTTGTTCTTAGTGGTTATGTGGGAAAAAGAATTCCACTTCATTTAAGCTATAATCGACACGAGCATCTGGAGAGGTGACTCGGCATTCCTTTAAAATTGGGACATATTTCAAAATCTGTTAAAATTTGGGGACATGTAATGGGGACACAAACCATGCTTATTCCTACGATATATATTCACAAAGATAATAGATACAAAAAATTTATGCCAGTAAGCTCCCGTGTCTAGGATTTTGAGTCTTCATCTTCTTCCAAAACTTTGCTAGTTCCATGGATTTAATTTAGATCACATTTCTTTGAGGTGATAAACCTTATTCAAAGGGTTAAATTAACCAGTCTATAGGAGAACTTGAATCTTGGGTCCTTGGTGCTTACATCAAGTTAAACTGCGTGATGGGCTTGCATTAGGCCGAAGAGCATCATATTATGATAGTTTTCTCATCTGTATTCCTCATTTTATGATGGTCGAAGAACATCATATTCAAACGAGGGACTTTTCAACCTGATAATGTTTAATAATCAATTTTAACTTTCTGTATGATGTTAATAATCTTAGCATTTACCGATCTCATTCATTTCAGGTCAATAAGGATCCTCCCATGGATAGGCCTAGTTCATCCAGATCGACCACCGTGCGGAGTACAACTAATTATGATGATGATACCGGTGATGTTGATGACGATGATGATTTGGACATGGATGAATTAAATGAATTGGAAGCTAGCCTTTCGAAAACAACATTAGAACTCAAAGAACCAGCTGGTAATGTGTGATCTTGGGCTAGACGATAAAGTCTACGACCATATTTAACTCAGCCCCTCAGCGGTCAAAGTATGCTGCTCATTTGCGGCGGCCACCTCGGCTGAAAGCTACATTGAGTGAGTGTATGAGAGAGAAGAGGAGCTATGATTTCCTTGTGCCTGGTAGTACTACTAGTCAGTCTCTTACAGTCTATATATCGTTAAATCTCTATTTAATTTAATTTTATTGGAGTCGGTCGGTTATAATAAGATGATTCAAACTTGGAGTTAATGTCAGTCCATAGTTCTTGCGCAAGAGTTTCTTTTCTGCGACTCAGTGTTGCTAAAAAGATGTCAATTGTGCAAGAACTTATCATCTGAAAAATGAGATGTCAGTAGCTACTTCACTAGTCTCTCCATCCAACTCATCCAGCCACGATTCAGATTAGCCGAGTTTCATTATTAATGGATGAGTACTTGCACTCTTCTGGCCAGACCATTAAGCCATTCTTTCTCATAAGAAGCTTTTGAACACATGAATTTGACTCTGAACAACATTAATTTGATTCGACTCAATGTGTATGCCGAGCAAGATCTCAGACGTAAGTGTTTTGGAATGCACATGGATCAACACATCAAGTATTTTGTCTTCTTTGCCACATGTTACCGATGAAGGGTCAAAGCGTAACAAGACAACCTGTCGATCAAGTCTCAGATAATAGTATCACTTTTCACTTAATTAACAGTGAGAGAAAGATCTGTCCCGTGTCTACATTGAGAATTCTATCATAGACTCATTCGAGAGGGCTTCAGTGTCTTAAAAAGGCTCTCCTCAACTTGCTTAATTGACAACAGACTATCATAACCAATGAAGCTTCAGCTAAGGAAATTCATGTTGGCATTTGTGCATTTCGATGTTTTTAGAGAAGCAAACACTGAAAAATACAACGTATTATGAAGAAAATACATTGGAAAACCTAAGCCTTTTGGTTGTGAAAATCTTGTGGGCGGGGCGACGTAATTTACATCGAAATGTTGAACAAAAGCGTGTCTTTACAAAATAAATGGAAAATAAAATCCGATCAATTTTGGACGAACACAAATTGACCTTCGCAATTAGAGGCGTGGTGGAAAACACATGTAAACTCCCCAAAGAAAAAAAGCAGTCAGAATAAATCATATAATCTTATCATCTCATCTCATAAAACAGTAGAATTATGTATGAATACAATAACATTATTTTAAGCTGATCTCAGTACATCCGTTTGCACGGTACCGACGAATCTACCCTACACAAACAGCATGATCTACCCGGCCCAGACCAGCTCATGCGATTGAAGGAAAGATTGAATACGATTGAGGGCAAAACACAGTAAAAGAATATCCTCCATCTTCTCGCCCAAAGTTCTCCATTTTCTCTCCCAAAATCTTCTCGGTGGTCAATTTTCTATCCCAGAATTCTTCATCTTCTCCATTCTCGAAGAACACTATCCTTAGATTCTCCAGCAGCCCTCAAACTTTTTCCGGAACCCCTGCAGCCCCATTGTGAGTATTGAGCACAAATCTTTCCAGGATGCACTGAAAGATGTTTTCCTAGCAGCAGAGGTTGTTGAGGAATTTACATGTATTGTCATGTTTATGAAGATGGAATTGGGAGATGCTATTGGAATTAGTGGCGAGGTAATATGAATTGCAATGGGCCAATGATTTTGATTCTGCAATATGTTTCCTAATTGTTTGATAATCATGTTTTCGGCAGAACGTCCAGAAGACTACCAGAGGGCAATTAAGACATTCTTCAACAGATACACTTACACATAGTATTTGGTTGCATTGAGCCAAAAGAGGTCTATTTGAAGAAGAAAGTCGAGACAGAGTTGAAAATGAGGTGTGGTGACCTTGAAGCTGATGACATGGGAAAGGTATAATTTCTCTACGTAACTATTGTTGCTAGAATACCTTGCTCCTAATTTTTATAGAAAACTCGTACATCAGACTTTAATTTAAAATTTAGTGATACTTATAGGGATATTAATTGATACTTCTATCTGTAGTTATTTATATTTTTAGTTTTGATGGAATTGGATCATATATGAAGTATGTTTCAAGTTCTTTCTTGTTGGTTGTTGTTGCAATGCTTCGCTTTTAAATCTTGTTGGTGCACCTTCACAAGAATATCACTCATTTTTCTAATCAATTTTCCTCTTCCATGCGGCCTGTGAAACAAGAAACAGAAGTTGTTTGTCTAAAAATTAAGAAGGAAGAAACGAATAATCGTGTAAGAAAATCACTTAAATACCTGCAAACCAAAACACCAACAAATTTCATCCATCTTGTGAATTCTCTTTCCAATTGTATACCTGCAAAAATGTTCGTTTGCAAGGATAACTGGCAACATACCTTCAGATTGTTAGCATTCGTTCTTGACAACATCTAATGCGCAATGAATATAACATCAAGAACAGATCTAGATCTATAATTAAAGCACGCGATGAGCCCTAGAACACGAAGATCGAAGACTTACGTGTTTATTACGCTTCGGTAGTAGTAAAGCTTCAAGGAATCCTTCAAAACGCTTCCACTACTATGGTATCCACGTGTCTTTAATCGGTAGCAGAACAATTCCTCGATATCAAAATCAACGAGACGCCAAGAATCTCCAATTGAGTTTGCGATGAGATTTTCTTCGTGTTTTGTTTTTCAGATTCTTGTCAACGTTAATCTCAAAGATTAACTAACATTATAAAACAAAACCACACACTACCTAGTTTGTGGGCTTTAGGTTTAATTAATCAATGTCTAACAATTAATTAATTAGGCCCATTAATGTCTAGTCCATTAAGCTTTCAATCTCCACTGACTAGATTAGACAACATATCGTGCACTATGCATATACCTTGAGGCGATTAACAATACACTTGATAGTGTGACCAATAGCCCCATTACCGACGATGATCTAATCAAAGTCTGCACAAAACTCTTGGACTGCGCAGTGCAGCGAACTCGATATATGACGGACGTTTACGTGGAAAACAGTAAACAAACCTTTACATGAAGTTTATGTAATATCCTTTCATTCATGACACACTCAATTGAGCCTAAGATTTTGCTATGTGTCTATCCCAATAGCTCAATCATTTTTCTCATCTTTATTATAAGACCCATATGATCATATTCAATTACTTTAATCAATATATCTCTCAGACGCCAATGACTTTATGGTCGAATAATATAGAGAAAATAAGTGCTCACTCGAAAATCTAATCGAGGAATGAATCTCATTCTTGGCTCAACTACCATTTTCATTTGTCTCATGATGCACCCAATCCAAGCCGTGTCTTGCCACTCGCAAGCGTTGCCTTGGTCAAAGTACAGCACTCAACAAACAAAATGTATAATGACCTCAAGTCTAAGGACTATTACATACTCCACACACTAAGAAATCGTAGACATCAAACAAACGATTTAATAGTCGGGTATACCAATACTCTAAAGTATTCATGTATCCATCACGGATATCAAATATCTCGTAGTTGTGAGAACCACTACATTCTCTAAGAATGTGATGCACCACATGCTAACCTATAACATATCATCAATATCCCTTCGATGATCATTGGTTAGGTCTATTTTAGAATTATACTATATCATTGATGTCTCACGGCAAAAATGCGGTGATAATTCAAGGGAACAAATAAGAGAATAACGACAAACATCAAAATAATTATTCCATTAAATGTACAAAATCCATAGATAAAACATTATCTTCGATTGTGATCAAAAGTAAGTATGTCTCAACAAAGGAGTTTCTAAAACATACAAACTTTAAACTCCCACTGAATCAAAGCCAACATTCCACATGTCTAACACACAAGCTCTCACAACAGCTTGGTAAAAAGGGTCAGCTAAGATATCGTCAGTGGATACTCTTTCTAATTTCACATTGTTCATTTCTATTATTTCTCTAATCAGATGATATCGTCTTGAAATATGTTTGTTTCTGTATGGAAACTAGCATCAGTGTACCTAGTCATTGATAGCTTTGGATGTCCACCATAGCCCCAACAATCTATTAGGTCTATCCCGATAGATATTGATCCCAAGGATATAGGAGGCCTCACCAAGATCCTTCACCATAAAGGATTTAGACATCCAGTCTTTTACGGATTACATCATGGATCAGTCGCTCCCCATAATCAGGATGTCATCGACATATATGACCAGGTAGACAACGTTTCCATTCTCGCGCTTACTATAAACGCATGGGTCCTATTTGTTTCTGACAAAGTCAAACAATTTGATAGCTTTGTCAAAACAAATATTTCAACTCCTCGATGCTTGCTTAAGTCCATAAATGAACTTCTTTAGCCTACATACTGCATTCGGCCTCTCTTTGGACACAAAACCTTTAGGTTGAGTCATGTAGACGTCACCTTCTAGTTCTCCATTGAGAAACGCGATTTTGACATCCATTACCAAATATCAAAATGTAGTATGCAGCTATTGCAAGTAATATCCTAATGGACTTGATTTTTGCAACTGGTGAAAAGGTCTCATCATAGTCAATGCCTTCGCGTTGACTATAACCCTTCGCCACCAACCTAGCCTCAGAGGTTCAGATCTTACCATCTGCATCTCTCTTCTTTGAAGATCCATTTGCGCCTATGGGGTAAATCTCATCTGGTAAGTCATCAACTAGTTCCCAGACTAGATTGAAATACATCGAGTCTATTTCAGATATTAAGGCTTCTAGCCATATCTTTGAATCGGTGCCAGACACCGCTTCATTATAGGTCTTAGGTTCATCATCATCCGATTCGACTTCATCATCTTGGTTCTCAACCATTAGATTCAATCTATCGGGTGCACTACGAGTCCTCTGTGGCCTATTGAGTTGGGTTGTTTGCGCAGGTTCAGGCTGTTCATTCGAACGTGAGTAGGTTCTTCCGTGTTGATCGATCAACATTTGGATATTCTCAAGAATTTCATCATGATTTTCTTGAGGTGGAGGTGGCACAACTATTGTATCATCTTGTATTTGATGAGTGTCATTGTCTTCTTGAGATGGTGGTGGCCCCAAGAGTCATTTCCTCCCAATAGATCATCAAATACTCCCATCAATTCTTGTTTACACCAAGAAACAATCCTTCGTCCTCCGTGTCGTTTTGTGGTTCTTGAATTGCTTCAAGATCTACCTCGTTGTGACCTTGTTCCTTGGAAACATAAGAGTCTTCAAGAAACGTCACATTCTAGAAATGATCACCTTGTGATCTCCGGTGAGTAGAATTCATATCCTTTGTTTCCTTTAGATATCCCACAAAATAACATTTCTCATCTTTTGATTCCAACTTATCGATCTGCATCTTTTAACAAAAGCAGACAACCCAGTCCGCATATGTTTAAGACTTGCCATTTTACCACACCATAGTTCATATGGCGTTTTCGATCGATTTAGATGGAACCCTATTCAGAATATAAACGGTAGTTAGTAAGGCATGGCCCCAAAGGAATAAAGGGAGACTTGCGAAACTCATCATGGATCGAACCATATCTAATAAAGTTCGATTTCTTCTCTCGGATACACCATTCAGCTGTGGTGTTCCCGGAGGTGTCCAGTCTGACCGGATTCCATGTGATTTCAAGTAATCAAGAAATTCTCGGCTTAAGTATTCCCCTCCTCGATCTGATCGAAGACTCTTATTACTTTTACCAAGTTGTTTCTCGACTTCTAACTTAAACTCTTTAAATTTATCAAGAGCCTCGGATTTGTGTTTCATTAGATACACATATCTATATCTTTAAAAATCATCAGTGAAAGTTATGAAGTACGAATATCCACATTTTGCTTGAGTTGGAAATGGTCCACACACATCTGAGTGGATTAACTATAGCAATTCTTTGGCTCGTAACCCTTTCCCAGAAATTGGTTTCTTAGTCATCTTTCCTTTGAGACAAGATTCACAAGTACCATATGATTCAAAATCAAATGGTGTGAGATAATCCAATTTTCTCAATTTTGCTATCCTTTTCTCATTGATATGACCAAGTCTACAATGCCAAAGGTAAGTAGCATTATTCGTTTTACTTAGCTTAGGTCGTTTGTTTTGTACATTGAGAATATTTCATTCACATTCAAGCATATATAAACCATTCGAAAGAAAAGCTTTTCCATAAGACACTCCGTTATGAGAAAACGAGCATTTACCATTTCCAAAATGGAAGGAAAACCCTTCAATGTCCAACATAGGAATGGAAATAATATTCTTTGAAATCGCAGAACGAAATAACAATCATGTAAATCTAGTCTATAACCCGAAGGAAGATCCAATCTATAAGTCCTCACGCTGCTCGGCAAAGAACTCTTGCTCCATTTCCACGCTGTAGGTCGACCTCCCCAGATTCACCTTCCCGCGTCACAAAGCCCTCCACATTATTACAAATGTGTAAGCCACACCAAGATTAATACCCAAGAATGTGAATTGTTTATGACATATTTATCTCAACAACAAATATACCGATCTATTACCCATTGCACCTTGTGCCTTAAATTTTGGGCGCTCTCTTATAGTGCCCTTCTCATGAAGCGTGCACTTGAGAGATCTCGAGTATCTCATACTCCAGGTTTGTGCCTCGAGGCAAACAAACTCTTCAAGTGTGAATCATTTCATAGGGTAGCATGCATTCATGTTGCCTTTGGAGTTCCAAACTCATAGAAATCAACATAATGCCCTGAGCCGACATAGCATCCTCAACGTGCTTCTCATGGGCAACCCTCACAAACGAGGCATACTCGGAGAACGCTCATCGGGATGATATTGATTGGTTTGTCCAAGACATACTCAATCTTATCCGCCCTTAATACCAAACGCGCATAACCTTGCCTAATCCGGATAGTTTGACCTACCAACAAATTAGTTTCCACCAAACATTTATCTAACATAATCGACATCGTAACTGAATAAAATTAACAGAAATTAGAACAAATTAGAACAAAGTAATCACAGATCACAATCGTATCACTAATCAAACAAGGGTTTATTGTATTGATTAGCTCCCACTAATTTTAACATATATTGCACCCCCAAACGCAAAATACGGATTTACAACAAATATATAAATCTTAGTAGTCCAAGATCCAAATCAATATTATCGTAGCCTCTGCGAGGGTTGATGACTACAAATAATATCACTAAGTAGGCCTCAAAGCCAATTGCAGTGACAGTTTTGCATCGATTAAGTCAAGATCATTGCAGCTCTGAGGGTGATGACCACAATAATGACACTTGGTGGTTTTGAATCCGAATGCAACAAAAGTCCTCAATTCTTGGTTTATTAATCCAATTAATATGTCCACTAATTATTTTGATCGCTTTGGTGTTTCAAAATAATTAGCAAGTCAACCCCATCACACGATGCTAACCATACATCTATGAGTGAGTCTTGGCCTTGTAGATTTGAGAGTAAACACGAGGGTGTAAAACTCTTGGTCGAAAAGGTTATTGACTCAAACAATTATGATGGACGACACGTTTTGTTTCAAAGAAACAAGACTTGTATTTTGTGGGGATAAAACATGTGATACTAATTGTATATTTAATATACAATATTAAATTCAAAATAATTATTGGGTCTGCCCCAAGGCGTGAAATGCGGACCACACATATTGTCAGGCGCTTTTAGTCCAAATATATGCAGGTGAAACCAAATCAACACCAATATAGATTCACTCAATTGAATGGATGCAGTTATTTCATTTCACATTTTATTACTTTCAAGACGAGCTATTAATATTCGAGCAGGAAAATGATGTAATGATAATTTACTTTGATACTTTTATTCATGGTAATTGAATAGTTTGATATTTCTGCTGTATTATGTGCTAAATAAAGCAAGGATGATTATTGCAACATCTCCTAATTTGGAAAACCACTAATATGTGCTGATCTTTCCAGCCAAGATCATTATTCAGAAAAGTAGCTTTTATCTATGTATGTAGCTATCAAGAATAAATGGACTATAGGTGAAGAATTGAAGTCCGAAGATGAAATATTGTTTATATATGTTCTGTGCAATGGGTTCATATTATATATATTCTCATCTTTATACGAGTAATCTTTCTCCCAACTGAACTAAGATCTTAGTTCATAAAATTCTGAATTACAACTTCAGAAATATTTTATTGTGAATTATGAATCTCATATTTGTCAAGGTATCTATGAATATTGCTTGCAGTAGCACAATATGGCGAGCCACTTCATTTACTAATTAAGTGCACTTCCTTGTTCAAATCAAATATTAAATGACACTTTTATTCACATTAAATGATACTCAAGATTATTTTAATTGATACTTTTGCTCAAGTTAATAAATAAATTTATATATGATCATTGATAATCTTAATAATAGTAATTGACACTTTTTTATATGTTAAGCTATACTTTTATTCATGATAAATTATATTCAAAGTAATAATTACATTGACTCGTAGTGAATGGTACAATTCGCAAATTAGTTAACACTAGATGATGCTTTTTGCCTTAATAAATGATAATATTCTTGTCGATAAAAGACACTTGTAGTATATGTAAGTGATACCCTAACCATAAATATTTGTATCCAATGATAGTAATTGACACTCTTTTCGATGGTAAGAGATACTTTTATTCATGATAAATGATATTCAAAGTAAAAGATACATTGACTCGTAATGAGTGATACAATTTGCAATTTAGTTAACATGAATGACATTTTTACCTTAGTAAATGATACTATTCATATCGATAAATGACACTTGCAGTATATTAAGTGATACCTTAACCACAAACACTTGCATTCAGTGCTAGTAATTGGCATTCTCTTTGATGGTAAGTGATACTTTTATTTATGATAAATGATACTCAAAGTAACAAATACATTTGATTCACAATGAATGATACAATTCGCAATGTAGTTAACATTCAATAACACTTTTTGCCTTAGCAAATGATGCTATTCTTATTGATAAATGACACTCCATCCGTCCCATTTAAAGTATCCATTTTCCTTTGAGCACGTGTATTTATGAGAAAGGTATAAAATAGCTAAAGTGATAAAAAGTGGGTAGGATCCACACTTTTTGAAGGGATAATTACTTCTTAAAATGGAATGGGACAACCCGAAAAAGAAAGTGAGACATTTTAAATGAGACAGATGGAGTACTTGCAGTATATGTAAGTGATACCTTAACTATAAATACTTTTATTTAGTGATAGTAATTGACGCTATCTTTGATGTTAAGTGATACTTTTATTCACAATAAATGATACTCAAATTAATAGATATGTTGACTTGTAATGAATGATACAACTCACAATTTAGTTAACATTCAATGACACTTTTTGCTTTAGTACATGTTGATAAATGTCATTGTCATTCAAGTATATGTAGGTGATACCTTAACCACAAACATTTGTACTCAATGATAGTAATTGGCAACCTTTTTTATGGTAAGTGATGATGTATCCGCTTGGTACGTACTGATATATGGGGGGAGTGGAGGATACACCAGTTAGTCAAACTTAAAATTTATTCTGGAGACAAGAATGATTGATTGCAGACAAATATTGGTCGGGTAATTGGTAGTCCAGTACTGGTGTCAATACTGCCGATCAGTTCAGATAGGGAATATCTTGTATTGAGTGATATCAATTAGCCAACCTACCGACTGCTAAGACATTAAGTCAGTTGGACTGATGACTGATGTACATACGGAATATGGTGGTTACTGGATTTGCCTTACTGAAAACTGAGATCCAGGTTTAAACACTTAGTCGAATATTTATTAGTCATTTTTCAGTCTATATCTCTTCAGTATCAAACTGATACTGATAGAAGAATTCAAAATAATGTTGTGCTACTGTATGCTGCTGATGACAATTCAATAACATACAATTTAAAGCAATGCTGAAAGTAAATGACACATTGAGTTTTACGTGGTTCAAAGAGATCAACTCCTACGTCCATGGACTAATTACTCAGTCAATCTACTAACTTAGCTCCTCTTATGCTTGCTGGTGCTAGGAACCACTAACTGCTTTTAGGACGCAGTCGACTTAACCTCTAGCTTACGGGTACTAGAAACCAAACTTTCAGCAACTAACACTTCGTTGCTTATTTACCCAAACTACTACTCAACTTTGGGGGTTTTGTAAAGTGATTTTTCATCTAGGGATCTGAGTTATCACAGATGAAAAATTCAGGATGTTTAGGCTTTATATAAACAAGATGAATATCCTAGATGTAAGAAAGTGTAGGTTGAAGTCTCGAGTTGATAAGTATACTTGAGTTCTTGAGTCTTGCTGATACAATGAATACTTATTTATTCGAAATCGTTGTTCGATTGGCTTTGAGCTTAAATACTTGAGATTTCAATTGTGCAGCGTTTCGGTAACCTTTAAAGGTTGGATTCTACACAATATATATTGAGAAGAATAAGAATAGTGCCGTTGGGGGGACAACCATTCAAATCCTCCTTCTGTTTGTCTTCTGAGTTTTTCCCATTGAGAATCCTCGTACGTCCTCTGACGATGGTCGCATCATCGTAAACTGTAGCTTTGCAACTCTGAAAAGGTGGTATGGCATGTCTGGATCTTCTGCAGATACGCTACTATACGTGGCGAGTCAAACACTTAAGGCTTAAATCATTTCGTGTTTCTTTAGTCGAGTTTACTCAATGTTTTGTCAGCATTGTCAGCTTGACTATCGATAGGTATCTTTGACTCATGGACATCAGCTTTGACTCTTAATAGTCATCTTTGACTTATGGTACCCAACATTGACCTTTGACTTCTGCAAAGATAGTCTGTTGTCTGATATGACACTTTGTCATATCCTGACTCATTCTCGTCCTTCAACACCGAGTCTTCAGTCTTCGATCCCCAGGCTTCAGTCTTCTGACGTCAGTCTTTAGTCTTCGACTTTACTCTAATAGCATCGATCTTCAACATCGCTTGTATTTCAGTCTTCAAACATCAGTTGGTCTTCTGTCAGTCTTTAGTCTTTAGTATGCGATCCTTCAGTTGCGCTGATATTGATACTCCTATCAGAATGATTGACTCTCAGTACTGCTTGAACTCTTTCAGTCTTGGGTTTGTCCAAGCTGGTAGTTCCGCTCCTGAAATCTATAACATGAACACCTAACTCGAAAATAAGTCAGTAGCATTAGTTACTTCAGCAAGACAATCATCAGAGGTTTTTGGGTATAATCAAAGCACACAAATAAGAAAGATTAATTCCTGATACGTAAATTTTCCAGCATTTTGATATTTAGGAATTTTCCCAACAAGTGATACTTTTATTCAAGGTAAATGATATTTAAAGTAATGGATACACTGACTTGTAGCATACGATACTACTCGCAATTTAGTTAATATTCAATGACAATTTTTACCTTAGTAAATGATTATATTCTTATTGATAAATAACACTTGCAGTATATATAAGTGATACCTTAACCACAAACACTTGTATTCAGTGATAGTAACTGATACTCTCTTTGATTGTAAGTGATACTTTTATTTATGATAAATGATACTCAAAGTAAGATACATTGACTCGTAGTGAATGATACAACTCGCAATTTAGTTAACATTCAATGACACATTTTGCCTTAATAAATGATAATATTCTTATCGATAAATGATACTTGCAGTATATGTAAATGATACCTTAACTACATATATTTGTACCTAGTGATAGTAATTGATATTCTTTCTAATGGTAAGTGGTACTTTTATTCACGATAAATGATACTCAAATTAATAGATACATTGACTCGTAGCGAATGATACAACTAGCAATTTAGATAACATTCAATGAAACTTTTTGCCTTAGTAAATGATACTATTATTACCGATAAATGACACTTGTAGTATATATAAGTGCTTTAACCACAAACACTTGTATTTAGTGATAGTAATTGATACTCTTTTCGATGGTAAGTGATACTTTTATTAACGATAAATGATACTCAAAGTAACAAGTACATTTGATTTATAGTGAATGATACAATTCGTAATTTAGTTAAAATTCAATGACACTTTTTGACTTAGCAAATGATACTATTCTTATCGATAAATGATACTTGCAGTATATGTAAGTGATACCTTAACTACAAATATTTGTACTCCAGTGATAGTAATAGACACTCTTTTTGATGGTAAGTGATACTTATATTCACGATAAATGGTGCTCAAATTAATAGATACATTGACTCTTAACAAATGATACAACTTGCAATTTAGTTAATATCCTATGACATATTTTGCCTTAGTAAATGATACTATTCTTATTGATAAATGACATTTGCAATATATGTAAGTGATACCTGAACCACAATACTTGTATTCAGTGATACTAATTTACACTTTCTTTGATGGTAAGTGATACTTTTATTTACGATAAATCACACTCAAAGTAACAAATACAGACTCATTGTGAATGGTTTAATTCACAATTTAGTTAACATCCACTTAATCAATAGTAATTTTTCTATTTATGTTTAGGAATGCATGAATAAGATAAAATCGAGAGGACCTTCCAAACCTGCACGTTCAACAACTAGAAGCCAACATCATCACTACAAATAGCAACTATTTTAAGTTAATAGGCTAAAATATGCCAATTACTACAATAATAACATATATGAAGCATGCCCATAAGTTGTAGGATTGAATGTAAAAAATATGCAAAGTCCAAATGCTACACAGATCCTCCAACTTCTGCTACTCATACAAAAAATAGGCTCTTTTTCAGAACAGAGTCCAGTACCCACAGCTTCTCTGCAATAGTTTTACACATCCATAAGCCAATAACCCTTCCAAAGATCATCAAAGATAATATTATGTGTACCAAAGAGATAAGAAAGATGCACATAGCAAAATATGATGGGTAAGTTTATTTGCCTATCGATTTTATATAGAAATCACATAACTACGTACTTGAAAAACAATGACAATAAGGTAGTTTAATTTGTAGAAGAAAAAATACATGTTTGGGCAATGTAACATTATCTCCATAATCCCCACTAACACAACTTTGGGCAAACTGTAAAGTAACATTTCCGCCTATGGAGTGGCCTATAATATGAGTAAGATCTTATTTGTAAAAGAAAAACATTAAGAAAAATATTTAATCCTTATGATTCAATCTCATAATCATTCATTATTTATAAAAATCTACCCTTAACTCACACTTAATTCAAGAGATGGAGTATTATAATTTATATTCTGATCTATGGTGAAACCTTTTTTTCACTCAAAAATTTCTACCGAACATTTATTAAAAACTCATACTATTCACAAACTGCTAGACGAAGAGAGTATCTTACTATTGCCTATTAAATAGACATTTTAGTTCGACATTCAAGCAACGAGAGCATAATACAATTTAAATATATTTATATCCAAATCAAAAATATTGAAATATTAAAGAAGTCGATAAAAAACTAAAATCCTAGAAATATCTACAGAGAAGCACGACAAGATCTGAATTGCTTGTGTTTCCAACCCTGATTAGTTCATGTGTTTTAAATGAATAAATTATAAATTTTAAAATCCAAAATATAGAAACAAGAAAATCTAAACCACCAGATTTTCAAGCTTTATTGCTTGAATCTTCTTGCCCTAAATAATAGTTTCCTTGTAAAAAATCTCAAACGCTTGTTATCTAAAACTATAAAAGGCATCTATTATCCACTTAACCGTACTTTCAGGTGAATTTATTGATCATTAATTCTTCTCTCCAACAATAGCAATGGCTGCGAAGGCGGAGTTAGGCGTACTTCCAAACGCTTTCTTGACTGATAGCCACGATTATTTCGCAAAGATCCCGACGACGGGGAGTACGTCATCTGGAGGAGATCATCGCGGTTCCTTCGGCGTGGTGTACAGAGCTCGTGACGAGAGAAGCGGAGAGATCGTGGCCATCAAGGAGGAGGTCGACGAGATGTGCCCTTCCACCCTAATGGAGATCAACATCCTCAAATCCCTCCCGCCCAACCCCTGCATCATCGGCTTCAAGCAGGTCGCGGAGACCGACGGCGGATGCGTGTACGTGGTGATGGAACACATGAATACTGACCTCGGGCGGTGGAGGCATGCGCGGCGCAAACCCTACGCGCTCAACGAGATCAAGTAATTAATGGAAGAAATACTAAAAGGTGTGGCGTTCCTCCACGACAAGGGCGTGATACATAGGGATCTCAAGCCGGAGATATTCTCTTGGGGGACAAAGCCTAAGTCAAAATCTACGATTTCGGACTGTCGGCCCGTGTCCTGCCACACCGGGGCATCATTATTGTTAGAAAATGGAAGGTGATTATAGTTGGTTTGGATACGAAGGGTAATTTTAGAGAAGTGATATAGAAGGTGATTGAGTATTTTGGTGTGTGTAGAATATAGAAGAATTTAGAATGGAGCTCTTGTCTCCAAGAAAGGCTATAGATATATTTGCTATGTATATAACTTAAAGCTTTTAGTTTTTAGCTTGTGTTTGGCTTGTGTTTTGCTTATATTACAAATGATCCTAGTGAACTATATTTATAGGTGTTGGAGGATCATTCTAGATCCTCATTTATTATATTAAAGATCTAGAATTCTCTACTATTATCTAGCTTGAGAATTCTCTAGATCCTAGATATTTTCTCTACTCTTGAATTCTCTAGAATACATAAGACTTTTCTATACTTAGCTAGATTATTCTAGATAAATGCACCACTCTTCAATGAGGATCTAGAATTCTCTACTACTATCTAGCTTGAGAATTCTCTAGATCCTAGATATTTTCTCTACTCTTGAATTCTCTAAAATACATAAGACTTTTATATACTTAGCTAGATTATTCTAGATAAATGCATCACTCTTCAATACTCCTCCTTGATGCATTTATCGATAACTCCGAGCATTTTGGAATCTGTCCCTTGGCAGTGCCTTGGTGAAAATATCTGATGTAACTTCGTTCTTGCTCCTTCTGAATCCTTGACAGGGTATTCATCGATTTTGCTATACCATGCTCGTGACGCTTGATTTAGCCTGTAAAGCGCTTTCTTTAAGCGAAGTACTTTGCCTTCTTCCTTCGTGAATCCTTCGGGTTGCTCCACGTATACTTCTATTGTCAAATCTCCATTTAGGAAGGCCAACTTAACATCGAGTTGATAATTATAGCCCCGACATGGAAACCCTATGGTACATGGCCCCCGAGGTCCTCTTGAGGTCGCGCGACTACA
This sequence comes from Salvia rosmarinus, assembly GCA_036937905.1. Taxonomy (NCBI): domain Eukaryota; kingdom Viridiplantae; phylum Streptophyta; class Magnoliopsida; order Lamiales; family Lamiaceae; genus Salvia; species Salvia rosmarinus. The sequence continues at coordinate 84,144,270 of CM072816.1, read as the reverse complement.
CATGCACGGTCGACATGTGGTCCGTGGAGGCCACTATGGCTGAGTTCCTGCTCGACCGGGTGCTCTTTCAAGGGACGTCCGAGTGCGACCAGATTCACCGCATACGGTGGACCATCAAACAACCCTTTAGTTTTCTACGAAGAGAAATGGCGGCAGCGGTGAAGGCGGCTCCTGGCACGGTGGTGACGGCGCTGACTCCAGCAGGATTCGACCTACTTCAGAGGCTTTTGGCATACGAACCGAAGTATAGGACCAAGTATGCTCTGTGGTTGCAGCATTGTCTGATCTTCCACATCAGAAATGATTTCTTGAGAAAGATCCGGGGGTGTCTCTTGTGAGACGGCTATTCATTTTGGTGGAGAAGCGGTACGTCAAGGCAACTTCAAGTCCAAGGAAGTTTGACGTGGAGAAATTTGATGGAAGAATCAAGTTTGGCTTGTGGAAAGTGCAAGTCAAGGATGTGTTGATACAATCGGATGTGAACAAGGCTTTAAGGAGGTGTGGAAGAACCAGGCAAAGTAGCGACACTGTCCAGGTGGAGCTGATCAAGGTGGAGCTGATTCGGCAAAGGGCTCCGACCATGATGTTAACAATGTCATCGGGGATGTGATGATATTGTTGGACCGCATGTGCATTGGTTTGGCATGGATGCAAGGTGTGCGGTGAAAGTTATGTCGATGGCTGAAGGAACTTCGAGGATGGCCAAAAGCTAGAAGTTGCACCATAATTTTTCAGCAAGGTTTTCAACATGTGCCGAAGGAAATTCTTAGAATGGTTGATTCTAAGTGTTCTACTCTTATGGTGGAGTAGGTTTATTCTCTGTTTTTGAGGATGATGATTCTTGGGTTAAGAATCATGATTGTCGGTAAAGACAATGATTGTCAGTGAAGACAATGAAGTTTATTCTCTTTTGAGGATGATGGTTCTTTGGGTTAAGAATCATGATTGTCGGTGAAGACAATGAAGTTTATTCTCTTTTGAGGATGATGGTTCTTTGGATTAAGAATCATGATTGTCGGTGAAGACAATGGAGTTTTCTTTCATTTTTTTAACAAGGTGGAGATTGTTGGGATAATTGTTGAAAAATGAAAGTGGGATGTGGGATTTTGTCCCACATTGGTTTTATACTGAAGTGGAGGCCTTGCTTAGTCATATATAAGGAGGCTTGGTGGCTTTGATACATGTGCACCAAGTAGTACACTTTAGTCTTGTGTTTGACTCTAGTTAAATTTCCTTATCTCGGTTTGTGAGTAAGGTGAGAGTTATTCAAAGGCTTGTAAGAGTGTAGGGGTTGGGAGCCGAGAGGGAGTGAAATACTGTGTGATTGTAGAAATTTATCATATAGTGGATTTTTCTCTGTGGGCCGTGATTTTTTCTCCGGATTTGGAGTTTCCACGTTAAATTCTTGTGTTGTTGATTGTGTTTGTATTTTTTTTCTTATTTCTTGCTTCTACCAAGTTTGAATGGGGAATTGATTTTCCCAACACACGGCAAAAGACGCACTCAATCACGCTTGGTTTAATGAAACTGATCAGAGTCGCTGAATATACATGCAGAACAAAGTGTTCTCTTTCGAGATTGTAACAGTATGTGATTTCAATATTCTTTGTTCAGAAATCAAATGAAATAAAGTTTTTTTTTCATTGTTTTAGTTATCGAGTGTGAATTATTAGTTCTTTCCAAGGATATTGTATATAGAATATCAACAACCGCGCCATTTATGCTTAGCACTTAATTAAAAACTTTCGTGTAGTTAAGCAATAGTCTCAGATCTAATGGAAGGATTTAATGTTACAACTTACAGAATAGGGCTCCTAGTTTCCACTTTGACTTCTGTTTAGGCTTTTCTGTTGCATAGTGAAACATGAAGGATTATCATTCATGTGATCATGCACCGTCAAATTAATTACTAAATATTTGAGTTATATGATATTGTGGCTCAAGAGAAGTTATATGATGTTGATTTTGTTTGTTTGGTTTTTTACTCATTATTATTTTTTGGATTGGACTAGTATCATAAGTTTTCCACTTGTGCAATCTTTCATGACAAAATATATAAATTGATTAGAACAATAATTATATATATTTAACAAAATTTAGCAAACGCGCGTAGTTGCTACATGTAGAGCTAAGCATCACATAAATATTTATGTAGATAGTGAAAAAAAAGGAAGTGGAAATATCATTACGATATTTTATTCAAAATCAAATCTAACCTCGTCGAGAGGACAGATCTTGCAAAATTAATTTGGGTTTATGGTCTTTCAGTTGTAATAGAATTCAATTTCTGTTAGGATTTTGATGAATATATGAAAACATGCAAATATTATTTTATGATTAAGAAAAAACCTTCGTTGTTTATAAAGATATAAAAGTTTCCTAAATTATCTCAAAAATAATAATCTTATATCGGGTTAATGGGCCAATACATTGGGAAAATTCTTAATTATTGGGAATAAGTCTAACTTAATTGTGTGTTTTGAATAGATCCCAAAACCTCTGATGACTGTCCTGCTGTTATAACTAATGTGCCCTTTTTGATAGTCGTTTTGACTAAGTCTAACTTAACTAATCGTGTTTGAAGTGTCATTTCTTCTCATAGTTGAAGCACTCATCATCTTTATACTTAGGTCGGATGAGTTTCTCGTTAGATCGATCCTTGTGAGTTCTTTCCTTGTGGCTCTTGTTGGGTTTGCAACTCTCTTTTCGGTAATTATTGTACCTCTCCAATCGGGCTCCTATTTTCTTGAATCTTTCAGCAATTGAAGTAGACGGGTCAGCAACTCTTCGTTATTGCACTTAGCTTTATCCTTTGTTATCTTCTTAGCTTACTTTCTCTTGTCAGCTTTAAGGGCAACACCTTTGCTTGTGCTGACTTGAGCGTCTTCTTCAGATGCTTCATCCTTTGAAGACTCTTTTGTGCGTCTGATATCGTACTCATCAGCTTTCAGTGCTGAGAAGAGTTCATTCGTAAACATCTAGTTGAATCCGACTTTCTTCTGAAGGGCTACTGTATACACTTTCCAGTCAGTAACGGTGAGTGCCCAAAGGACTTTGAGGTTAATTTCTCTTTGAGTGTATTTGTCCTTCTGTAGAGCTGAAGTCTCATTGATGATTGTAGCAAATCTGAGTTCCATGTCATCAATGGATTTTCCCTCCTTCTATTTGAAGTTTTCAAATTTTTGACAAGCTACTGTAAGCTTGTTCTTCTTGATCTCCCCAGAGCTTGCAGAGAGGCTCTATAGCGCATCTCACATCTCCTTTGTTGTCTCGCATTTCACCAGCTTCCCAATATGGGAGTTGGGAACTATTCTGGAGATGATGATTTTGGTGAGGTTGTTGAGCTCATCTTGTTTGGGTTCTTCTGAGTTGAAGTCCGCCCAATCATTTGGCTTGAAGTCATAAGTAAGATCGTGTCTCGGTACCGTGCTTACTTTTATTATTTTCTCTCGGATAATGATAGGGCCATTGGTGATGATCTCCCAGATGCAGCAGTGTTGGACAGTGAGGTAGCTCTTGAGTCTGAACTTCTAGATCTCATCATTGTCTACCACGAACATGGGGAAACAAGTTAACCTGCTATAGTTAGTTTCCATCATAGCAAAACTGCAGCAGTATGCAAAATATGTATGATTTTATGAATCAGTTCGAAAACAACGACAACTGAGGGAGTTAGTTGTTCTTGTGAACAATCTGCTATGATACCAACCAATGGATCCCGCTGGATACGTATTGGTGTACGAAGGGATACACCAGTCAGGTAAATTTTAAAGATTTTTTTTACAAGACTAACTGGCTACAGACAGTAGTTGATCGGGTAACTGATAGTCCAGTATTGTTGGTCAGTTCAAATATGGGATTAGGGATGTCAATGGGTGGATTTTACCCGAACCAGAACCAATAAATAAGTAATGGTTCTTGTTATGGAACTGACCCATTAGATACTGGATCTGGACCGAAACCAGACCATCAACTATGGGTCTTGAGCGGTCCGGATCTGAGAGGGTCTGGAACCAGAATCGAACTAGAAACAGACAAGAACCAGAACTAAAACCGAAGCAACGACTTTATAATTTAATTAGTTATGAGTGATTTCCAATCGATATGGATAAAACTAGCTCATTTACAAGCCTATTTAAACTTAGGCTTGTCAATAGACGGGTTTTACTCGGACCAGAACCAATAAATAAGTATTGGTTTTGGTTCTGGAACCAGATCCGGACCGGACCATCAAACTATGGATCTAAACGGTCCGGATCTAAAATGGGTCTGGAATCGGAACTAGAACCAGAACCGCTGCTTTAAACTTTAATGGGTTTTGAGCGGTTTCGGATCGGTCCGGATAAAATCCACCCATTGACATCCATATATGGGATGTCTTGAACATAGTGATATCAGTTAGCAAACTTACTGATTGCTGAGACAGTTGGTCGTTGGACTGATAACTAATGTGCATGCCGAATGTGGCAGTTATTGTATTTGCCTTACTGAAAACTTAAAGCCAGTTTGAAACACCGAGTCACATGTTTATTAGACAGTTTAAGATTATATCTCTTCAGTATCAATTAGATATTGATAGAGAGTTTCAAAATGATGTTGTGCTGATGTGTGTTACTGGTGACAGTTCAATAACATGTCAACCGAAAGTAATACAGAAGTAAATAACACGTTGATTTTTACGTGGTTCAGAGAGATCAGCTCCTACGTCCATGGATTGATTGTTCAGTCAATCCACTAACTCCGGATTGGGTCTTATTTACTGGTACATGAGTAAACCTATAACTGAGTTCACCTTATAGTATCCCACCTAACTCGGCGTTCCTCCTATGCTTGCTGGTGCTAGGAACCACAACCTACTTTCGAATGCAGTGACTTAACCTCTAGCTTACGAGTGCTAGATGACCAATCTTTCAATAACTAATACTTCATTACCGACTTGCCACAAACTTCTACACAACTTTTTTGGGTTTTGTAGAGGGGTTTCCAACTATGAATCTGAGTTGATACAGGCGTCAAACTCAGTATGTCTAGGATTAAGGTATACAATATGAATATCATCGACTTAAGAAAGTGTATACTGAAATCTCGAGCTAATAAATATATGTGAGCTCTTGAGATTTGTTGATAGCGCCGTGAACTTCTTTCTTCAAAATCGCTATTTGAGGCTTGAATGCTTTGAGATTTTAGTTGTGCAGCATTTCGGTAACCTTCAAATGTTGTATTCTGCGCATATTTATGGAGAGGATGTTGAATAGTTCCGTTGAAGGGAGCACCAATCTGATTCTCTATTTATCATTTGAATTCTTCCCATTGAGAATACCCGTACATCACTATCAGAGGTCTGCATCATCGTATACTGTAGCTCTGTAACTCTGAAAATGTCTTATGGCATGACAGATCTTCTACAGATACGCTAACACACGTCGCGAGTCAAACACTTAAGGCTTAATATCATCCGTATTTCTTCAGTTGAGTTGACTCCATGTTTTATCAGCATTGACTTCAGGTTGGGCCAGTCAAGACTGCTCCGTCTTTTGTCAGCAGGTTGGGCTCACGTCTTTTGTCAGCTTCAGATACCTGAGTCAGTATGATGCTTTCAGCATACATAGATAAATAATCATCTTTAACCTTTCACTAGCTAGCTTTGACTTGATTTAGCCAACATTGACTATTTGTCATCATCTTTGACTATCGATAAGAATCTTTGACTCTAGGACGCCAGCTTTGACTCCTGATAGCCAATTTTGACTTATCGTGGGGATAGTCGGTTGTCTGATATGATACTTAGTCATATTCTGACTCATTTATCTCTTTCAATGATGAACCTCGGTCTCTGATCTTCAGCCTTCTTTGTTCCGACGTCAGTCTTCAGTCTTTAACTTTACTCCAGTATCTATGTTCATCAGCGTCGCTATACTTCACTTCTTCAGACCTCAGTTGACCTTTCGTTAGTCTTCAATTTTTCTGTCTGTGGTCCTTTGATTGAGCTTCTATCAGTTGCGCTGATACTGATACTCTTATCAGTAAGGTTGGCTTCACTACTGCTTGAACTCCTTCAGTCTTGGGCCTGTCCAAGCTAGTAGTTCTACTACTGAAACCTGTAGCACAAATGCCTAACTCTAGAAGAAGTCAGTAGCTTAGTTATATCAGCAAGGTATTCATCAGAGGTTTTAGGATATAATCAGAACACACAGTTAAGATATATTAATTCCCAAGAACTTAGGAATTTTCCTAATAATCACTAATATCAACGGTTTGTTGTGCAGGGTTTTTTGAATCCTTCATCAGATCAGCCACATTTTCTTCTTCTCTTTTACCTGCAAGATTAGCTAGATCATCAAATACAACATTTACGAGACTCTTGAATAGTCCGTAACCTCAAATTATATACATGATATGCTTGGTTGTTTTGAGAGTATCCTACAAAATTTTCTTTGTTACTTCTGTCATCAAATTTGGTGAGATACTCCCTGTCATTGAAAATGTATCAAACACATCAAATAACATGAAAATATTTAATGTAATGTTCCATTCTTTTCAAAATTTTGTAAGGGGTTTTGAAGGAACCTGACCTAATGTTCACACTATTGTTGATGTGACATGTTGTATTAATAACCTCTGTCCAAAAGCGCTTGGACAGACCCTTTGAGCTCAACATGACTCGTGCCATTTTGATCAGTGTCCTATTTCTTACGCTCAGCCACACCATTTTGTTGTGGTGTTTTTGGCGCGGAGAATTCTTGAAAAATGCCCTTTTCTCACAAAACATTGTTTACGAGACATTCTCGAACTCTCTTCCATGATATGATCTAATCTTTGACACTTTAACACCAAATATGTTAAAAATTCTAGCAAAAAGAGGATTTTAAATATTTCAAATGTGTCCGATTTTTCTCATAGAAAAAAATATCCATGTATATATTGAAAAATCATCCACAATGACATGTGTATACCTCTTACCACCTAGACTTTCAGTCTCAATAGGTCCTATTAAATACATGTGAAGTAGTTCAAAACATCTCGTTGCGTCGAAATATTATTCTCGATGCTGCACAACAGATGGAAACATGGGCTTGTTTTCCTTTTGAGAATCACCGCAAACCACCTTTCCAGCTTGTGCAGGCCAGGGCAGTCCACATACTGCTTCCATCTTGGTTAGCCTGTTATGACTTTTAAAGTTAGTATGCCCTAAATTTTGATGCCATATAAACTTCTCATCTATATGCACCTTATTGCACTTCGATTCTTCAACCATGTAATAATTATCAGCTGATCTTTGTACCTTAATGAGACACACATTCTTACCATCATAAACCTCACACTAATCTTTATCAAACTTGACTTGAAAATCCTCACCACATAATTGACTTATGTTTATAAGATTTGCTATTAAACCTTGAATGTGAAGGACATTCTTGAGGTTTTGTAAGCCTTGGACATTTAGGACTCATTTGCCTACAAACATTCCCTTAGAACCACCTTCAAAAGATACACTACCTCCATCGTAAGACTCGTAGTTGGAAAGGTAGGATCTGTTACCAGTCATGTAACGGAACAACCGCTATCAAAGTACCACGAACCTGAAATGTTAGTCTTCAAAGTAGTCTATACAACATGACATTTCAGTTTAGATTTTCTTGCTTTGGAATAGATTTTCTTTTGGTCATGTTATCTGGTATGTGGGTATAATATTGTTTAGGCATCATCCTATGTCCAATAAAATTTGCCTTCACTTTATAACAAAAAGCCCTAATGTGACTAAGTGTAAAACAGTAATGATATACATATTTTCTATGTTTTCATTTAGGCAAATTTTCTTGTTTCACTGGTTCACCTTCTCTTGACATATGTCAATTGTTAGAACAACAGTGTCAGAAACATGTGCAAAATATAAACCAGTGGTATCGGTTTTTCCTACCACCAAAACATCATCTAGTTTAGATGTACTTGTGTTCAATTTCCTGAATGTACCTTGTGTCACTTCAAGTTGAATTGTCACCTTGTCGAGTTCAACCTCTCATTTAGTCACCAAAGCTTCAAGGTTTGCAAGTGATGCTTTGAGCCTTGTGTTATCTCTTGAGGTGAGTTCAAGATCCATATATTGTCTCTTATACTTTCCAAGTAGCTCGTCGTAGTGCTTATTCAATTCTTGAACCACGAAGAAAATGTCGTCATCACAATCACCTTTATCTGCAAAAGAATTATGAACCATGGCAAAACATCAATTATATTACATGTCAGGATCACACTCGGTGTATCGATTGTTGGCTTTGATACTAATTGAAAGTGTTGCTTCACCTGGACCGAAACATTTGTTCTAGCTGTTATCAGCACACAGAGTAAAGCAACATAATAAATATAAATAACACCAAAGATAATTTTCCATAGATAGTAATTTATAATCTGCAGATGCCAATATGGTGAAAGTATTCACTATATGTATACAGAGGATGTTTACAAAAACTCACTACTTCATCCATGATAAAGTTGGACACTCCTGAATCAAAACTAACTACCAAACTATGAAAATATTTCCTCACACCACTCGTGAAAATATTTCCTCACACCACTCATGAAAAAGACTATCAAACTTCTATGGCAATAGAAGATAAAACACGAGTGTTATAAAAAATATTACAAAGATAGATTCAGGAAACAAATCTCTAATATTTTTCTCCATGAATGTGTGTATGTGCGTGTAAAAGTCGGTGTCTTGCTTCAACTGATCAGCCTCTTATTTATAGAGGACGAAGAGGCCTTAAGATACATCTTGGATCCGTCTATCCATTAGGGTTGAGAGAATTCTTGGTTGATTAGGAGATTAAGTTTGACTCCCTCGGGTCTCTATCTCCTTATCTTATATCCAGATTTTGTGCTTCTTCAACTTTACCTCTAAGATCTGAATCCTGTGTTTGTAGGAGTGTTGGAACAACAATATTTCCAACTGATGTGTCCGCATTTGTAGGACTAGTTGGAACGATAACATGAACAACAACGTGAAGAAAGAGCAAAATCATAAACAATAACTTTCCATAAATCAAGAAAGTTAATTTAGAGTTAAACAACTCCAACAATCTACAAGGATATATCATAGTTCGCCTAAATATTTTATTTCCTTTAAAATAGTCTAGTATCTCATTTTAAATTATTCATCATAAGACACCCATACAGACACATAACACACACATACTCATGCTCTCTCGTTCCAAATTCCATCAATAAAATCTCTCTCCCATGAACATTGGAAAATTGCCTAATCACATATTGTATTTTGTCTCTTTTTGCCTTACTTTTTGATATAAATTTTGTCTTTACCGCTTATTATTATAGTAATTATTATCTATTACTATAGACGAAAAAATCAGACTAAACAAACTTTTTTTTTTCGAGGGGAAGTTAATTCAACTTATCAAAGTTATTTAGAACTGAAAGTGAACTAGTGTTTATAGATGGATATATATAAGAACAACAATATTGGACCGATTTTTCTTTCGTCCTTTTTTTTTTTTTTGCTCCATGGCTGATGTCTTGTTGAGGGGCAAGTGTGCAATCTATTTGACTTTGCTTGATGTAAAATAGATTATTATAAATTATTATAATTTATAAATAATATTTCACATATCTTTTATTGGGAGCATATAAGAAAGAAAAATGAAAATTCTTTTGTTAATGCTAAAACTTATGTATTAAGCACATCAAATGCCCTTCTAGTGTTCACATTCAGTTGGGTTTTTTAAAATATAAAATATTACTAATATTTAATCTCTTATATATATATATATATATATAGTTGGATCCAGTGAGAACTCATCCTTTTTGAGAACTTGATATAAAATTGATGAACAAAACTTATAAAGTTGTGCACAACGAAAACATTCTAAAAATGTTACACAAAAAAACAATTTTAGAAAGTTTTCGTTATGCACAACTTTATACTGTTTTGTGCATCATCTTTGCCAGTCTTATGCATAGTTCACAGAGTTCGCAAAAAATATGTGATTCTCATTTGATCAACTCCCTATATATATATATATATATATATATATATATATATATATAGGGGATGGATTAAATGAGAACCACAAGTATTTTTAGAAATAAGAACTAATCCTGAGCGTTTATTTGGTGCGATCTTGTGGTCTAGAATTAATCTCATATTTGTACCATATTACCTACAGAATTAAAGAATGAGGTTAATTAAGTAAATACCTTTTATTTTTTAATGGTTGGAGGGCTATAATTAAGGGATTTGATATGTTTTTTTATGGTATTCTAGATTTGGTAATCTTTTTTTCCCTATTGTTTATCTTCTTTTTCTTTTCTTTTTTGCATTCTGCTCAAATTGGTTTGGTATTTATATAAATGTTAATTAATTAAAATATATATACAAATTAGATATCGACATGATAGTTTACTATGAAATCGTAACAACGACTGTCCATGCACACTACACTGAAACGTCATGAACAACTTTAAGATTTAAATGCATATCACACATAATAACAATAACCATTTATCTTATGATACCATTATAATAAATGCATAACTACTAAAGAGTTAAGCATACAAATTACAATCTCATTCACAAATGTTTTTCAAAATTTACATAACATACAATTATGCGAATTCAAAACACATCTCAAAGTATAAATGATCACATAGCAATCCCGAGTGTGTGAGACACTGATTTAATTTAATCAAATATACATCATGGTACCCCATCTCAACATAATATAATAATTTATTATATGAAGAGTATTTTATATTTAACTATAGAATGTGCATAATAAACATATAGAATGTGCATAAATTCTTACCAAATTGTGCATAAATCCAAATCTTGTTATGCATACAATGTTCTTAAGTATACGTTACAACATATTTAACATACATAGATATATGTAATCGATCACATAGCAATCATAATTGTGTGAGATACTAATTTAATTTAATTAAATGTACAACATGATACTCAATCCCAACATAATATAATTATTTATTATATTAAGAATACTTATACGTACATAATTTATTACATGGAACAAAACTAGCATGTTTTTGCCTTTTATTTGAAATAATATAATAATATATCACAAACACCGAAGTATGCTAAGGAGAGAGAGAGAGAATAATATAGAATCCACTAATATGGAAAGTTAATTATCTCTCAATGTTAATTCACGGTGGAGTATGATGATTACAATTACATTAATACCGTTACATGTTATGTCTATGATGAAATTGCCGAAAAAGATGAACTTTGGTGTTAGATACAAACTAAATATGAGTAATTAGATTAGATGAAATCAAGGATTATGAAAAGTTCTTATTTTTTATCTTAAAAGGATTTTCCTTATAACCAACTTATATATATATATATATATATATATATATATATATATATATAGGAGATGGATCAAATAGGAATGAATAATTTGATAGGAAATAGGAATGAATCTGAGCCTTTGATTCATTTGGACCAATGGTTGAGATTTAATTTTTTGGTGTCTTCTGATTTTGTATTTCGTGTGCTAAGATGATTATTGTGCTATATAAGACTAGAACTGCTCATGTCTACGCTTTAATGAAAGATGTCTAAACTAATATGTTTAACATATGTGCTACTTAATTGATGAAATATGTCTAAACTATATATGTTAAATAATATAGAATTCGATTGTCTATACAAATTGAAAGATGTCTTCGCTATTCCTATTTTCATTGATACATTAAGCCCAAAATTCATTTTCACCATAACCAATATATATATATATATATATATATGTGTGTGTGTGTGTGTGTGTAAGTACCAATGGCCAGGGGCGGATGCATGAATTATCGTGTGTGGCAGTTGTGAGGTCATCAACGTCGAGTGCAAAGATTTTATTGTATTTTATTATTTGTTATGCTAAAATAATAGCTATTGACGAGGGACAATTTCTTGAGTATAAATTATACTATTTTTTCAAAAATATATGATTTTATTGTTTTTACATTTTTTTTTTGTTCCGTAATGCAAGGTACTTACATTCCTTTTTTGTTTCCCACACCCCTCTCTTCATATAATATCTAAAATTAATACGAATATTTTTATGAGAAAAATATCAAGGTTGAATTTATATTTGTCAAGCCAATAATAGATTTCAACTAACATATTATAAAATAAAAATTATCTCTTAAATATTTATAAATATGCATTTTAAGTTTTATTTTAAAATTTCTCAACTATATGGCGCTAAGATCAAGATTTTTATATCAAATAATTTTAAATATAAAACAAATTTGAGCTCTTTTCGCACAAATTTAGTATAAATTGTGTGTACGTTTAAAATTAATCATTAAATTTATTTAATATGTAAATAATACAATTTAAACTACATATTATAATTTTTAAATAATATATATTTAGTATTACAAAAGGAAAAAAAATATGGGACTTTCTAAAATACTATAAACTGAACCAACTGTCAAAATTAAATATTTTTAGAAATAAAATATGAAAATCTAAACTTGATCCGAAATTGAACGGGAAAAGAAAACAGAAATAAAAAATTACAAGACAAAATCAAACATATTTGAGAGAAAAAGCCCACTCCACCTTTTTCTACTTTTTTCCTCTCCCAAGGCACATCCAACCACAACCAGGCAACCCTCACCCCTTCTTCTTCATTATACGGTTTCTCTTCTCCATGTAACCCAGTCCAAACCAGCTGCTCTCTGTCCACTTCAAGCTCTCCAACCACTGCCTCGATTCAATCACGGAGCCAACGAAGAGGGAGGGGGAGAAGGGGGAGGGGCTAAAACCATTTGACTCCAGCATGGAGCAAATTATATACCAATAGGACAAAGAAGAAAATAGGGGTTGGGGTGGGCTTGAGCCAACCCCAGCCCAGGGGCAGATCTAGGTGGTAGCTGCACCGGGCTGGAGCCCGGTGCAAGCCCCAAACTATTTCTTCCGTTTATGTATTATATTAAGACCAATTCAAAATTAGTCTAGTCCAAAATAATTAAAAAAATAAAACAAAATTGTTATTGTTGGATTTTCTTATATTTTTGACCCATGAGAAAAGCCCATGAGAAGGTTATAAGAATGAAAAGGGTCAATCACCATTTTTGAAGGGAGAAATTGAAGTAGCCAAAACAGAAAAATTCGTAGCCTTTTTTTTCTTCTCGGATTTTCAGTGCGCAGCTTCAAAAAATTCGTTTCCTGGGGATTGAACCGTTAGATCACTGTGATTTTTGGACAGAAGTTTCACAGCATCTGGGTCAACGTTTTGGACGGTGGAGATCGGATTTTGAGTTTCGAATGTCGAGTTTAGTCGATCTGAATAGAAGAGAATTTCTGATAATATTTTTCTTGATCTTTGTTTGATTTTGATTCCATACATCTTGATGTGCTTATTTTTGAGTGTATGATATTTTGTATGCCTATAATACAATTTAGAGAAGATTGTGTATTGTTCCATTCTTGATTATATTGGATTTAAACGACTCTAGTAATCCCGTGGTTTTTTTACTTTCTTTCCTTTTAAGAGGTTTTTCACGCTAAATTTTTTTGTTTCCTTATTGTTGTGTGCCTACTATTTTGAACGATATATATTGATGCTTTTGGAATACCCTATTTGTCTGAATCCTCAAAGGTTCATACGAGTCGGGAAAATTAGCCAAACAAAGGTATCATATTCTTCCTCAAGACCGTGATCAAGTGTTTCTCGATATTGCTCTCGCCCATTCGAAGCTGTCAAAGTTCAAGTTCAATCGCAGCCAAATTTTGTCAGTGGTTTGGTTGATGGATTCCCTAAATTTACGTTAAAGAAGAAAGAAATTTTATTAAAAATATAAATATAAACACAATTATTGATGGATTTTGTATATTGAAATATCGCAAGACAATTTATGAAAACATAGAAATATTTTAGCATATTATGATATTTAATACTCTGAAGTATTTATTTTCAGTCCACCCCATCATCAACTTCTGGATCTGCTCTTGCCCCAGCCCTTACGTGGTTCTGCCCCTGCCATTCGTATAACAAAAAAGTATTAGAATAAATAATACTTTATTCGTCTCTATAAATGTGGCTTGTTACTTTTAGGCAAAATTAGTTCCTTTTTTTTAGAATTGGTCACTTTCAGTGGCGATAAAAAAGAAAAGAAAAAAGAAATCACATTTATTGAGATGTAGTAAATAATATGTATTACATGAATCTAAATATTATGTTATCAATGTATAAAACTTAGGGTCTAGATCTTGGGACTCTAGGTATACACATGATTGGTTTGATATGTATCCAATAATTACCCTACATTTAAATATTCATTAATTGTAAATTTGCCTTTTTGAGGGGTCTCTTACAATTATTATAAGATTATTAAATGTATGCATGTGAATTTAAATTTTGAATTTAGTGGTAGTTAGAATTCACTCCATATAATATCAAATGAGTATTAATATATACATACACACACTACAAAAAACACAAACAAAATAGTAACAAACTTAATCGTCATTATTTTATTTATTAATAGTGACTAATTTTCTTATTTTATCCGTCACTATCCACAGATTTTTCTGTATGTATATAAAATAAACCAACCTAAAATAACTTGTGAGTTAATTGTGATACAGAAAAGTTTAAATCTGTTGATTTTATCTCCTCATAAATGTAGTTGTTGCGTAAATTTCGGTTGCAGTATAAATAAATATGATCCATCCCAAAGTTCAAAAAATATAATATGAAAGGATTCTTTAAGGGCAACAATATATAACAAAAAGTTGAATGTAGTAGAATACTAAAATTGGTTATTAATTTAATTATCTATTTTTGTGATAAGGAGACTATGGTATTGTTTGTGGATGTTATACGAGTAAAACTCATTTTAATTTCTTTTTAATAACACGAACAATTTAAAATATATAAATGTACTACTAGACAAATCACGAGCCACCAATTCAAATATATTACAGACCGTGAGAAGTTGAAGTATCCTCGCCATTTTTGGAGAAGTTATGAAACGTTTTTTTTCCCCTTAGCGAAGGAATTCAAATTCCTTGGAACGGTTATATTAAACTGATAAATTACTTTTGCTTGCTCCCAAATCTACAGCTCTGATAAATAACTATTAGGATCTTTGGAAGCGGATTAAGTTTGATTTCTCAATTTTTTCATCTTTTGCAACCTATATTGTTATTGAGTGCCTTAATTCATTTAATATTCGACATTAGAAAAACTTTTAATTTTAAAGCTTATTACAAAAATAAAATAAAAATGAAAGTATATAATTTATAGAGGCATTAGTAGGGTTTGAACATGTGACCTCACTACAAAAAACAGGCGAATAACGACGAAAAATTCCGTCGCAGAGCATGCCGGATCTGTCGTTAAAATCAATCAACGACGGAATGATGCCGTCGTTGGATCGCTAGTCGAGAAACCTCTAACGACGGATTTCTGTCCGTCGTTAAATTTCTGCGACGGAAAGTTCAGTCGCTAATCGATAACCTTTTGAAGGGTCGTCTGATTTCTACCGTCGTTAATACGACGATAATCCGTCGTTAATAACGACGAATTGGCGACGAATGGTCGTCGTAGCTAATAACGACCGTCGCCACTCGTCGTTAATACGACGATAGTCCGTCGAAACTCCGTCGCTATATAACGACGGACTATGTCCATCGTTAATTTTTTTTTTTGTTATTTCACGTCACCAATCCGTCGTTGATACGTCTCTAATCCGTCGACATTCCGTCGTTATTTAACGACGAACAGAATCCATCGTTAGATTCAGTTTGTTCTGTTATTTCACGTCACCATTCCGTCGCTAATCCGTCGCAATTCTGTCGCTACATGTGCAGAAATTGAACAGCTTATATTTGTATTTTGGACGACCGTTTACAACAAACAACAAACCTGTTTTCAAACATACCAACTACAAACAAACACAATCCAAACAAAGCAATTCCAAACGGTACAATATCAAACAAACAAACCAATTCCAAATGATAAACATTATCATTCCAAATCATAAACACAATTCAAACAAAAGATTTCAAAAGGTATAATATCAAACAAACAAAACAATTCTAAATCATACGATAAGTTTTGCAAATAAAATGTATTTGTTTCTTCATAATACAACCCAAAATATCACGAGGGTGGGGGGAAACGAGAGCTGATATCACGAGGGTGAGGAAAAACGGGAGTTGGCCATGAAGCGCCCCAATGCCTCCCTCGAGCGCCAAGAATCGAGCCTCGAACAGGTTGAACGTCATCTCGCGCCTCGCCTCGACTGCATCTTGGCCTTGTATGCCTCGCTGCTGCTTTGCCGCCTAGCAATCGGCCTCGATTTCTCGTGCTCAGCTTGCAATCTAGCCTCCATCTCCAATAGCTTTTGATGATAAGCTATGGATTCATGAGTTGGGCACTCTCACCGAATGAGACGACGCCGCTCGCATGTATGTCCGTGATAGAGAACCGACCCAAATATCCTATTCTTTTCTTTGAGGAGCTCACAAGGACATTTTTAGAATTTGAGTCCTATCAATTTCTAGTGCCGCCATCATCGCATTACGATTGGCTCAACTGTGTCACATGTTCCTCAACCTGCCTCTGTAATATAATTTCGTACAATTATTATTTAATTAAATGCTCGTTGTTGCGCTAACGAATATACTTACCGCGATACTCCGAGCTTTCCCGTCTGTATAGCTCCCGTCGTCGGTGGCATGATACTTTTGGAATACATCTCATTGGACCTCTGATATGTCTACTCCACGCTCTCTTGCCTATAAATAAGTCAAACAAATTAAATAATTAACAAGTATCACGATTCTTAAATCAATTTACTATATCTAAAACTTCAAAGTACTTACAATCTCTCTCGTATACTCTAATGCAGAGCGTGAGCCACCACGATGCTTGACTATCCCAGTACCCTCGCCATCTGGCTCGGACATTCTGTTGTTGTGGGCCTTTGCCGTCTTCGCTTGGACGTCTGTCCGAGCCCAATATGTCTTCCAATTATCCCAATCTCGCACAGGAATAAATGGAGGTGGGTTGGGCGAGTCCTTCAGTCGCTTGATCTTGTGAACAAGATCTTTATAGCGTTCCAATATGCCTTCCAATAAATCATGCAATTAAATGGACAACAATCAATTTTGTGTACGGGCAACCACATGCCACGCAACAATCTCTTCGTGCTGTAGAAGTCATCAGACACGCAATTTTCATCTGGATGTGACTCTTTCATCAGTTCTGATATTTGATTAAAACTCTTCTCAGTAATGTTGTTCTCTGCTTTCCAACTCAGAAGTCGAGCCACAAATGACAACTGTGTGTGATTCGAGCAACCCGACCACGAGGTTTATCGGCAAAGATTCAACATTTTGTAAAATTTTGTGCATCGAATTTGGCTCCTCTTCGATCTCGTCAAAGTTGAGCGTGGACCAGCAAAGATCCACTACCATCGTATGATACGTATTTAGTTGACGGCTAACATCTGAATCCACAACATTGTCCCTACTTGTGGTTGTCTCTCCTTGAAATATCCATGTGTGATAATTTGGAACAAATCCAAATTTTGATAAGTGATATCACACATTATCTTGCTTCTGATAAGGTATATTCTTACACTTCTTACACGGACACTTGATTTTCTCTCCATCCGCGAATAAAAACTGAGCACTAGCGAATTCAATAAAACTTTCAAGTCCATCTCGAAATTTGGGGATGGAGGTCGTATTTATTAATTAAGAATTAACTAAGATTTAATTGAATTTAATAATCTTCAAGTAAAACTTATTAATCTTCAATCAACATTTAATCAAATTTTCATTAAAACTTGTGTCCAAGGCTTTTTGAAGTTCATGCTTTGGGTTTCCCACTCAATTACTTTGTTATCGAGCATTATGCCTAATTATACACTTAACAACTCAAAACATCTTATTCATATACTTAACCTCAACCTAAGCATGAAGTGAGCAAATCTTATTTATAAAACATCTTACTCATATACAAATTTTAACAAAATTTCGGCAGGGTAAGTTTTATAAAATGAATCGTCATTTCATTCCCAATTCAACCAAACTCATCCAAACTTCACCAAATCATCACCATATGCCTAATTATACATTTAACAACTCAAAACATCTTATTCATATACTTAACCTTAACCTAAGCATGAAGTGAGCAAATCTTACTTATAAAACATCTTATTCATATACCAATTCTAACAAAATTTCGGCAGAGTAAGTTTTATGAAATGAATCGCCATTTCATTCCCAATTCAACCAAACTCATCCAAACTTCACCAAATCGTCATCATATGCCTAATTATACACTTAACAACTCAAAACAAGTTTAAACTAATCTATTTACATCATATTCTTAACATGACCTTCAATCATATATTATGTAATTACAGTAAAACCTCTATAAATTAATATCCTTGGGACTATGAAATTTTATTAATTTAGAGAGATATTAATATATCGATAAATTAATAATTTATTAATTAAAAGAGAGAATTTTTAAATTCAGCAAATTTGGTACATGTATTGAAAATAAATGAATTTATTATGTTTCAATTAATTATATTCATGTATCAACAACCAATTCATTGTGTATCTACTTTAATATATTCATGTATAATATAAATTCATTGTATACAATTAACAATTACATACATGTATCAATTCATTGTCAATTAAATATATTCATGCATCATAAAGGAAACATATACTATATAAATCTCGATATGGAAATAAAATAATTCATAACACCCAAGTCCCAACTATGTCTTCTCATCTAAAAGGCATCACAAAATCATCCATGAATGATCAAATGCGTAAAGCATTATGTGAGTATAAGAGAGATCATCCCACATGCACTCAAAAAGATTTACAAGAGTGGGTTGAAGAAAAATATCGTTTGAAAGTTAGTCAAGGTACAATATCAAACACTCTCAAGAGATCATCAAAGTACCTTTCAGCCAACTTTGAGAAGGGTGGGGATATTAAGCAACGCAAATCGGCGAAATATCCAGATATGGAGAAGGTTATTTATGAATGGTTTCTTCAGTACCAAGATCGAGTCAACATGACCGGAAAGCTTATTTTGGAGAAAGCACAGGAGACAATGAAGCTTTTGTATCCTCGACACCCTCCTGAATATCAATTTTCTCAAGGTTGGCTTGAAAAATTTAAGGTTAGAGAACTCGACACCGGAACTCTTGGCTGCCATTAAAAAAGTTAGGGATGAAATCCAATTATATTTAAATTTTACGAAAAATCAAGTAACAATTGATTCATATTTTATCAAATTACCATAATATTTATAATTTTTACAATATTTATGAATTATTAATTTAGAGTTTTGATGAGACCTAATATTTATAAAGGGATTTTCCGAAAACTTATTATTTTATTATCTTATCGAAATTGATGATTTTTTACAAAGGCCCAAGTCGGGACCGGAAGATTTTATTATTTTAGAGAGATTATTAATTTATCGAGTATTAATTTATAGAGGTTTTACTGTACATGACTTTTCAATCTACAATCCATTTACTTTCAATCAATTCATATATATACTTATCCATCATCAATGATCACAAATCCATAATCAATTTAAATCATAATCAAAATCATCATATAATTCTAGCAACTTAATATAAACTTTAATATTTCAACAACATATCACTATATATCACAACAACAATATATCACAACAACATATCACTATATTATAACATCACAACAATATATCACAAAAATCAACAAAATCAACAAATATAAATAAACAAAATCAACAAAAAATTTAAAATATAACTGACTGGCGGTGGCGATGGTGGTGGCACTATTGGTCAAGGGATGGGCTCATGGGCCGACAAGGCACGGCGGCGGGGCTGGGGCTGGAGGCACTGGGCCGGGTCTGGGACGGGCGGGCGGCAGCGGCAGGGGGGCACGGGCAAGGCAGCGAGGCGGGGAAGGGTGCAGGCGGGGGGACGGGCGACGACGGCATGACGACGACGAGCGGCCGGTGGCGGGCACCTGGGCTGGGACCATACGGGCGGGGTGGGATTATCTGGGGTTAGGGCGTAGAGTGTGAATTTGGGGAAGAAACCCGTCTGATATCATTTTTTTAACGGTGGATTAGCGACGAAAATATCTGTCGTTATATTTAAAAGTCATTAATGACGGACTAACGACGGACTAATATCCGTCGTTAAATTACGTGCAAAATATAAAAAAATCCGTTAATCTAACGACGGACTCCATCCGTCGTTAATATTATTTGGAATAAATCAATTTACATTTAATATTAACGAAGGAAATAATCCATCGTTAAATTAAGTATAAAATAAAAAATAAAAAATTCGTTAATTTAACGACGGATTAGCGACGGCCTAAACTTAACGACGGACATAATCCGTCGTTAAATTAAGTGTACAATAAAAAAATCCGTTAATTTAACGACTGACTGAATCCATCGTAAATTTAACGACGGACCAGCAACGGTTATTACGTCGTTAATAGTTCGCGCGAGATATTCTAGCCACCTTGCTGTCGCTAATATGTCGTTAATAAAAAAAAAATTAAATTCATTTGTATTTCGTCGCTAATCCGTCGCTGAATCACGACTCGTATTATGGCCGTCGCTAATCCGTCGTTGTTCGGCTGTATTTTTGTAGTGCCTTTTAGCTATAAGAATCTATGCTACCGCTAAACCATCCTAAATGGACAAATTCTTTTTCTATTTTAATACTCTTTCCGTCCACAATAAATGTATCACTTGTGGATGACACGGTTTTAATAAAATTATTAGTGAGTGTTGTTTGAGTGGAGAAAATATCCCAAAATATGTTAGATGTGATTGGCAGAAATGGTTTTTTGTTAAATAATGAATGATTGTGAGGTTGAATAATAAGGAGTAGTATCTTAAGAAAGAAAGAGATACTCTTTTCGTGAATGTCGAATAAAGCAATTACAATACATCTATCGTGAACAAAGAGAACATTAAAAAGATATTAAAATCGAATTCTGTCGAAAGGCAACCCAATCAAAATTAGGTTCTTGAAGCGCAGTTTACATTGGAATTAAATCAGAGTCAAATTCAAGTTTTTGAAGAAGAAAAAAATTCATGAAAATCTAAATCAGTAATTTGCTCACATACATCAAGTGCATGTGAGTTAGTGCATTAATTAATGCATGATTACAATAATTCATAGTTGAGAATTGGACAATTATCAACCATCTCACATGTCTCCAATAATTTTATTATTTACATGCTCCAAAAATTCTGCCTCTCTGATAAATCAATATCTCAAAATGTATTTCTCATAAATAATTAAGTATATTGTGGGACATTTTACTCTTATCATACCGTATATATTAATTATGTGTGTAAGTCAACTGCTCACACATCTTTTCAAATAATATACTATTTGGATATAATATGCATACCCGATTCTCTAATTTTTATAAAGATTTACATTCAATAGTGCATTAAATACTTATTTTTTTTATAAATTTTCAAATAATTAAATTCTTAGAGTAGCATGCATGTACATGAATTGAAGGACAAATTCATGGTACGTGTTGTTGGAAATCTACCTTACCCACCCCATCACTATTTATATTAATGCACCTGTAGATAATGTTGTATTGTTAGGATAGGTCGGGTTCAGAATATTGATGATGCTGTTATTATTTGACACGATTTTTAGGGTATTAATATTTTTAAGTTTGAGTTGGTTAGTCAACTTGGGATTTTTGGCCTTCGGGATATTGTGAGTTTGCGTCTTTTCTAAGAGGCTGTTTTCTTCGCTCTAAGAGTATTTTTGTAATATATGGAGAAACATCATTGTAATACGATCTGACGAGTCAAGATTCACTAGATTGTGAAATCGAATTTATCGCTATTTGAACAAGTTTAAAAATATAAATATATGGATTAATTTGAATTTAAATTTAAGTATATGAATATTGTGCGTGTACCAGAAGTACGAGCATAATTTTTTCTCAATCTTTATAAATGCTAGTTAGTATACTAACTATACGTTAGCATAACGTGTATAATTGGATTTTTCTATTACTTGTTCCAAATCTACTAGTTCTTAACCAATTGATCTAAGTTCGTAGGGGCAACCACTAGACCATAATAATTATTTTGGATTTTCTGTTACTATACGTAGAATATGAGTATATTAGGCTTTTACTATTCTCCGCCTAATTTGTGCAAACGCCTCGTCGTGCTAGTTTAGTTTATATATATATAAAAAAAACCAATGTTACATATCTATTTGGAATTATATGTATCTATAATACCGTCTAGTTTCATATTTCATTTAATCAATATACATAAGAAAAACACTATTTATATATCCCTTCAAAAACAATAATAAATTCACTATTACCATTGTTGTATAAGTGACAGGTACACATCAAATGCAATATCGAATTGAAACCAGGCAAGTTTGTCGACACCTACAAAAGTTAAATTCGATTTTGTACCGAACTATTATACATTTACAGTGAAAATGAACCATGTCGAATCTCAAAAGAACATGTACCAGTTTTTGAAATAATAACTCATCATGAATTAGCAGTAAAATAGATAACGGATCAATCTGTGAAGTTATCTATTCATGGAACAAAGATATGAGAATAAACAAACATATGAATTCAAAAAATAAGTTAATTTAACCAAAGAACTTTGCTGTGAATATCTAGGGGTGGTTAACCGGGTGTCAGGTTTTACTCGATAACCACTCTCGTCGGTTATCAGTCGATATATACTCAAATACTTGCATTTATTTTAATTATATTAATTTTATGTTGTTTTAGATTGCTGAAAAATGAAAACAAAGGGGATATTTCAATCCGACCAATATTGTAGCAGAACGCATTTCACATTTCGTATTTGTCAAAATTACATATCAGTACCTTATTGTTTGTGTTGCTTTGCATTGGCAGAGATGATGGGGGCTGGAGCATAACAGAATCGGAGTGAATGAATGCAGCGCCGGCAATGGAAGAAGAAGAAGAAGAAGAAGAAGATACAACGGCGTCAATTGATCTAGGGATTCTGCTCTTGCTTTTTATACTCAAACTTATGCATAAATATAGATGCTTACATACCTAGAATCAGTCATGAGCCATAAATTCTGCTTCAATTCCTAAAGCTAATTTATTTGGTGGGTTGTAGAGTATGAGGAAGACGAGGGTTTCGGCAATACATGGGAATGCTGTCAAAATGTAGAAAAAATAAGTATTTTCGGGTAATCTAATACCATCGGTATTAAAGTACCCGATTAACTTAAGTGGATCAAGATCGGGTATTAATTTAGGGAAATTTTGTGATCGAGTATCAGATAGTTTCGAATAGAATATTAAGATATCCAATTAACTCAAGTCGGATGCTAAGGTATCCAATTAACTTTAAATGGATCAGAATTGGATATCAATTTAAGAGAAATTTTAGAGTTGGGTATCCCATAATTTTGGATATAATACCCCACCCTTCCCAATTAGTCATCCCTAAAAGTATCCATCTTCAAAGCTTTAGAATTTAAAACGTGCAATTAGCCACTTCCTTTTCTTTTTCTTTTTGAGAAGGGAAATTAGCCACTTGTGTTTGTAGTCTTATCTACAAGAGTAAAAAAGGAAGATATTTTCTACTGTAAAATAAATAAGAAACAAAGATGTCTAATATATACTCATTTCGTTCTCTTTAAGTGTTATATTAGTATTTTTTTTTTTTTAATAAGTGTCTTAGTTCGTAATTTAAGAGTAAAATTATGATGTATTTCAAATTTACCCTTATTAATACTCTTAAAATTTGATAATTAGTTGTATGAATGCATTCATTATGGTAATTAATAAGGTTATGAATATAACTTTACCTACTTTCTTGATTTGTGTGATTTGATGGTAGGGGACACTTAAAAAAGAACGGAGGGAGAAAGTTCTAACCGCTCGCTGTCTTCAAAGTGTGCATGTGTTTCCCTAAATTTTAGGAAAGCTGAGTTTAATATATATTTACATGTATGTATGTGTGTGTGTAAGAGTGATAGAGAAATAATATATGTGTATATATATATGGTTGTAATAAAAATTTATTTTTCCGTAAGAATTTAAAAATTAATGTTCTTAACGTATAAAGTTTATGTACTTTACGTATTATGTTAATGTACTCTTGAATTCTGGTAAAACACAATACTATTCATTAATATTTTATGGTGCAGTAACTTTGTATATAAAATACATTGATTTTTAAGTTTTTAGGAAAAAATATGTTTTTTATCTATTCCTATATATATATATGTTCACATACATACAAGGTTTACGTACAAACAAAAGAATAAATATTGTCCATTAGATCTTTCTGTTGGATGGTTATGATTAGAATTATGTGTAGGTATTTTTAATTAAGGTAATTTATTATTTTAGGATTATACTAATCTTGATTTTGTAGGGATTTATTAATTTATGATTAATTCGATTATCACTGTCATTGATAATTACGTGTACAAATCATAATCCTAATAGTTGTGCATATGTTCATAAACTAATGTACACATATATATGAAATGCTTATAATTACATATGTATGTGCATCTGTGCATGAATATATTAATATGTGCATATGTTCACATATACAAATACACAAATGCTCTTATATAATTCACTTTAACCGATAAAGAGAAAAAGTAGATAAACGGGATTTGAGAGGAAAGTTTCGATTTTTACCTTTGTACTCCTCTTTATTTTATTTCTAAAAGATTAAGTGTGTATTTATTATTCCGTGTGTTCATTTGTGCATCATATCTGAATCGTCCCTCCGTTTTAGTTAATCAATGATTCATAATTATTAATATATAACTATTTTTAATAAACTATTTACCAACTTTAAATTCCTCAAATGCCATGAGCTCTTCTAGCAATCATCAATTATGTTATCCAATTTGAGAATTTCGAATTCTCCTCTTTTCAATATTTACACGGAATATATGTATAATGTCTTGGTAAAATCTAAAATGTGACTTGTTAAGTCGAACATCTCCAAATTCTCCCGTTCTATGACAAAAAACATCTTTAAAATGAATACTAATTTCCAAGTCAAAATATAACTGAATATAGCATCAAAAAACGATCAAAATGGATGCATCAAGCCACATTATAAATTACTTAAATACCAACTTTAATATCATATCACCTTTCCAAAACAACACATATTAAGTTGCTTTTTGATGGCACATGTATTAATAAATTGTTGTGAATGAAAAAATGATCTAACATTGTAAGTGTAAAAATATCCACACAAAAAATATAAATTTTTGATGGATTGATGAAAAATGAATTAAATACAAATTTTTAGTGGACAAATGGAATATATAATTTTCATAAAGCGTAGAGTTTTTCCTAGGGGTTAATTGATACCAATATTTATTATATACGGATCGATCGAGAATCAAAATAAAATTATAAAACAAAAAAATAGAGGGATTTACAATCACTTCTATTTCATAAAAGTGAAAATGCGTCACACCTCAACTTGCTAAGACATGAAACTTATGCAGATTCGGTCGTTCATTGCCGTCACGCTCATGTCCATTCCTTATACTTTTCCCATCACCCTCGAAATTGAAATCGAACTAACTCATAGCCTAACAAGACCTAATCTTCTTAATCATCAAATCTCAAAATTTTCATTTGGATTCACAATATTTGAGTAATTTAATGCAACATAATCCCAATGTAAATGGATAATCTTTGACTTAACACCTCTATATATCAACCCATCCATAGCACACCTTTCCACCTCATTTCCAAACCTTCCGAATCCGAAGCACCATAACTTTTGTTCCTTTTTTCTCCACATTTTGTCTTCTCCAAAAAAAAATGTCACAGAGAGCTAACCGTCACCAGCGGCGCCCGTCGCAGGGCGTTTTCGTCATTCCGGACAATCTTACCGCTCCTCTGCCGGACGAGATCGCTCCTCGGCCGCCTGCCCCTCAACCTCCGCATCCGCCGCCGGAGAAAAGCGGCGGAGGCGTCCACTTGCCGCCTCATCCGCCGCCCAAGCCGGCGGAGGAAATGCCGACTTCCGATCCTTCTAGCAGAGGATGATCCGTCGAGCTTCCTCCTCCTCCTCCGCCTCCGCCGCAAGTATGAAATAAATTAGTAGTTGCTGCTGCTTCTTCTCCTTCTTCTTTGAGGTTTCTGTTATTTTTGCTCCGATGCTCTGCTTTTCTCAACTAGATCTTTGCTGATAGTGATTAATGTAAGCTTCAGATATTTCAGTAATAGCGCAGAGTTACTAGCTCTTCCGTTCGTGATTCCAGTTTCTGAAAAATGCTGCTAGTGTAGATTTGCTCTTTGATGTTTTCTCTCTCCTTTTCATTTTCGTTTGTTTTCAAGCTTTCAATATCGGTTCTGATAGAAATTGCAGCGTTATCTCACAACTAGATCTGTGATTGGAATCTCAAATGATTTGATCTTAAATTTTAGCTTAAGTTCAACGCATCATGAAAGCAGATTAAGGTTTGATCTACGTGCTTTCTCCTTCCAGCCGATCGGAATAAACAGAAGAAATTCAATCAATTTCCCTTTTCTACATAAACAAAATTCGAAAATGAAATGCCGAGAAAAGCAATTTTTTCACGTTTGTTCATGAAAACTTGATTGTCTCGTAGTGCAGTTAGAGGTACAATTATTAAATTTAAATTTAGTTTTTCAAAAATCAAATAAAGAAAAACATGGTGATGAGGACAGGGGTGAGACTTTGACCTCGTAAAGTTGTGGAGGAGGTGAAATCTCGAAATCTTTTGGTTGCAAAAATCTTCAAGGGTGGTTTGATTGCTTTAACGACCAAATATCAAATCTTAGGTAACGAAAGTCTCTTTAATTTCAAATTTTAGAAGAAAAAATACACCGACACAAGAAAAAATTAATGCGTTCAACATTTTTCATGTGGTTGCATTTTTTTTTTTCTCATTACATGTCGATCAAATTAAATCTTTGAGTCATTCCAAAAGGGATGGTTCAAATTTTGCAGCCTTTTGTTGGGGAAAATGTTTTTGTTTGTCGTTTAGTGGGTAGGATTAGTGGTGAGATTCGGTTTGTTTGGTTAACTAAAATCAAAATTTCGGTTAACTGAAACCGAAATGGATAAAAATAGCTAATCGAAATCGATACCGATCGGTTAATCGATAACCGATTAGGTTAGTCGGTTCGGTTAATGGTTAACCGAATTTTAATATTAAAATTTAACTAAAAAATACAAAAATTAACTGAAAATAATCGAG
Organism: Salvia rosmarinus; assembly: GCA_036937905.1. NCBI lineage: Eukaryota > Viridiplantae > Streptophyta > Magnoliopsida > Lamiales > Lamiaceae > Salvia > Salvia rosmarinus. Next base: position 84,116,961 of record CM072816.1, on the reverse strand, counting down.
ATTATTTCAACTATTATCGAAAGTATAATATTAAATTAAATAATTTCTATTTAATAATTATATATATATATATATATATATATATATTAATTTCGGTTAATCGGTTATACTCGATAACCGAAATTCACTTGAAGGCGATAATCGATACCCAAATCGAATCGAAAAAAATCGGTTATCAATAACCGACTTTTTCGATATCTATTCTCGGTTAACCGAAAACTTATACCCGTGTAAGCACCCCTAGGTAAGATGTAAAATTATGTTTATCACTAATCATCTCAAATCTAATTTTTTTAATATTTAATTAATTTTTCTCTTCTCTTTTAATTTCATTTTCCTCCCAATTAAGCACATTATTTTTTTGATGATTTATCAATGATTATTCGATTATTTATATTATTATTTTATATTATTAAATAATTTTATTAATTATAGTAAAACTGTAATAAACTATTCTCTTGATAATAATCTTAGAAGAGATTTAAATTTTGAAAATTGTGAAAATATTTATTGTCTTCATTCATAGAAAAATAAGAAAGATATAAAAATATTATACATAGAGAAAATGAAGGAATTTTTAGGTGTGTGAAAAATAGTAATTTAGTCTCTATTTATATAAGATGAAAAATCATGAATTTTGATATTTTTATTTATATAATATGTAAAAATATATGATGATTTTATCAATATATCCAAGTAAAATTTGAATCACCAACAGGAAGAAAATGAATATCTCTATCTTATTAGTTGAAATAAGAGGAGAAAGAAATTATCCAAAGCTTTGAACTTTTTTTTTCCTCCTAATTTTCTACATGGAGGTCGACTTCCTTGGCAAATGGCCACCGATAAAAATAGTTTTATGTCGTGAATGGTGATAAATGCTGAGAAAAGCGCGTTCAATGAATTTATACTGCAAAATCATGACGCTTAATGTCGTATTCTATTATTTTGTCATCGTATGTGGTGAGGTGATAATAGTGAAATATAATTTGGTTTGAATAGATTCACTGTAGATTAAAGAGAATACATGAGAAGGACTTGAGAGGAATCATATTAACTCGTCGGTGAAGATATTTTTTTTCAATGCAAGGATCATCTGCGTCTAGAAACTATGAAAAAGAATTTTTTTTGTTGGGTGTTCCAAGGGTTATTATTAAATACTATATAATTCTTATTTCAGAGAAATCAAAGAAAAATCCATCAATAAAAATAAATTAAGTCTCGATGATATTTTGAATTGCAAAAGGAATGCTTCAAAACAAAATCATCTACATATTCATAATAGCATTACAGATTAAGAGCATCGCTTAAATGAAATTGATGCTCTTAATCTGTAATACTATTATGAATATATAGATTTTTATTTATTTCACAAAATAAGCATAACTATATAGATTAATTATATTTCCATAAAAATTACCTAAAATTATGGGTCATTGAATGATTGATTACTTTATAACTGAAAACTATGCTTATATTATTAATATTTCTAATTATTTTTAAAAAGAATGATATTATGACTATAGCTACACATTAGCAATTTTCAAATACAAAAAGAAGGTCATATATACTGTAGGTAACACAAATTGAATTGCAAATTATTAAATCAAGTTTAAGAATATATAAATAAATTTCCATGTCGTACATTAGCACGAATTGATATTATTTTTATTTACATCAATTATTTTAACCACCTCCAAGAAACTTATCAATTTATATATATATATATATTGGCATATATAAGATAAATTTTAATCAATTTATAATACTATTATGTATTGGAGGCACAACCTTAATTAATATGCATACGTTGCATTTTGTGCATTATCCATTCTTATATATCTTAATTATTTATCATCATATTTTATTTTTTATTTATTTAATATTCTTAGATTTTCTTTATTAAATATAGAATGGAATTTTCACAATTATTTTCTAATTTTTTTAAAAAAAAAATTTGTAGACCGCATTGATATTTCATGAGACTTCATCCATATCAATACAAAAATTTATTTTCATAGATATATTGATATTTTTATTTACATCAATTACTTTAACCACCTCAAGAAACTTATATATATATTGGCATTTATAAGATAAATTTTAATCAAGTTATAATACTATTACATATTGGAGGCACAACCTTAATTAATGGGCATATGTTGCATTTTGTGCATTATCCATTCTTATATATCTTAATTATTTCTCATTATATTTTATGTTTTATTTATTTAATATCCTTAGATTTTCTTTATTAAATATAGAATGGAATTTTCACAATTATTTTCTAATTTTTAAAAAATATTTGGTAGACCGCATGATATTTCATGAGACTTGATCGATATCGAAAACCTAAATAAAAGAATACTATCGTGTTTGGTAATTAACGTGTATTAATACATGAGTTTGGGACAAGAATGAGAAGAATAATTATTTTTAATTGATTTTGGGACAAGTGCATGTATATAAGTTATAAACAGATCTAAACATTAATCAACGTGCCCAAGTGGAATTTTCTCTATTTTTTAATCTTTCGTGTACTTATTATCACGTTAAACATTAATGTTTAAATTTTTATTGTGACAGATAACCAAGTATTGTAATAACTTAGATTTATAAATTAAAAAAGGTTAGAAGTAACTAGTGGATATATATATATATATATATATATATATTTAATATTCTTAGATTTTCTTTATTAAATATAGAATGGAATTGTCACAATTATTTTCTAATTTTAAAAAAAATACTTGGTAGACCGCATTGATATTTCATGAGACTTCATCGATATCAAAAACCTAAATAAAAGAATAACAACGTGTTTGGTAATTAACGGGTACTAATACACGAGTTTGAGACAAGAATGAGCAGAAGAATTATTTTTTCATTGATTTTGGGACAAGTGCATGTATATAAATTATAAACAGATCTAAACATTAATCAACATGCCCAAATTGAATTTTCTCTATTTTTTAATCTTTCGTGTACTTATTATCACGTTAAACATTAATGTTTAAATTTTTATTGTGACATATAACCAAGTATTGTAATAACTTAGATTTATAAATTAAAAAGGGTTAGAAGTTATTAGTGGATATTACTATATAGTTTGAGACAAGAGCAAATAGTAAAATTACTTATAATCGTATTTGAGATAAATATGAGTTTATACATTATGTATGATACATTACATATTGGAGACACTGTCTTAATTTCATGTGCCTATATAGGATAAATGGAGCACTTGATTGAATATCTACATAAAATGGAATTTACATGTTTGGATAATTAGTAGGTATTAATAAATGGACTTTGGACGAGTAAAAATAGTAAAATTACTTTCTAATTAAGTTTAGGACATTTATGGATATATAAATTTTAAACGGGTCGGAACATTAATCAACATGCCGAAGTGGAATTTTCCCAAATTTTTTAATCTTTTGTTATTTATACTATTTATCGTGATGTTTGCATTTTTATTGAGATGAATAATTAATTGTGTAACAATTTATATTTTTTTGATTTAAATGGATTCGATTAATTAGCAGATATTACTATGGCGAACCGCCGAGGTTTGAGATAAGAACATGTAAGAAAATCAATTTTTAATCGAGTTTGAGTAGGGTGCTAATTATTTTGGTAACAATTTATATTTTTGTTAACCAAAATTAAAAATCACAAAAGTTAAACGTAACCATATCCGATTGGTTATTCAGTTACCTAATTAATTGACTCGGTTAGTCAGAGTTAATCCATTATCGAAATTACAATATTAAAAAATAATAATAATGATGTGTATATATATTAATTTCAAATATCTAATAATCGATTAAATTAATATTTAACAAACGAAATTAACCAAAAGTACAAGAAAAATAAAAATATATATATATGTTATATATATATATATATATATATATTTATATTAATTTCAAATTAATTAATTTTACATATTTAAAAATTAATTAGGTATGTATATATGTTGATAAATTCAGTTACTCAATTATATCCGATAACTGAAATTATTTTGAATACTTCACAAATACTCGAATCGAAACTGAAATAGTTGATTATTGGTTTATTTGATTTCGAAATCCATAAAATCGATAAGCAAGTCTAGGTTTGAGACATGTATGAGTAAATACATTCTATATAATATGATTACATATTGGAGACACCACCTTAATTCATATGCTATGCGTGCGGCATCTCCTATATTCTTATTTATCTTGGATAGTAATTATATAAATTCTTAAATTTATTTATTTTATACATCTCGAGATTTTCTTATTTTTTTTCTTGATAATTCATCAACTGAAAACCTAAATAAAATGATATTATGCATCTAGGGTAATTAGTTAAATACGAGTTTGAGACAGAAACCAATAGTAAAATTATTTTTTAATTGGATTTTAGACGAGTACGATTATATAAATTCTAAACAAGTCTGAACATTAATTAACATACACAAGTGGAATTTTCTCCAATTTTTAATTTTTTATTATTATTAATGGTTACCTAATGTTCAAGTTTTTTATTGAGATGAATAATCAGATAATATAATAACTATTTAAGCTATATGGGTTTAACACAAGAACTGTTGTGAGTACGAGAATATAGATTAACTTTCTTAACGTATAAGTGGAAACAAGTCGAAGAAAACCATTATTAACCTATTTTTGTATTATAATTTATTTGATTTCAAAAACTTCTTCTAATGAATTGTATAAATACATCACTTCGAAATAAAGTATCGACTTTTATTCTTTAAGTTTATACTTAAAACTTATAACTTTTAACTTATAACGTAAAGTGATTTTTCATCGAAACTCGACGGGTTATATACTAGTTACTATATAATCAATATCAAAAGAAGGTAGGTGGCTATAGTATTGTCTTAAGATCTCTACTGAATGCAACTAAAAATAAAAATTCAAAATTTTGATAACATTATAATCCGAATTTCACAATTACAAAAACAATCTGAACTTAAATATATTCTATAACAGATTATTCATGCCATTTTTGTAATAGTGAGGTTCATACTATAAAGTCATTAATGGATCGAAGTTCGAATCATAAAGTATAATAAACCCTTTATCATAGTGAATAAGTGCGATGAAGTTTATAAGTCTATGGTATAATCATCGAGCTAGTAGATGATCTTCTACCTAATCAAAGTTTATTTATTTTTTACTTATTGTTTGCAATCGCTCAATGTAATACTTTTTATTTTATTTTTATAAGAATTTGATAGCTTATAAACTTAAAACCAATAAGAGAATGTGGGAAAAGACACCACTAAAAGATGTAAATTTCTGATCTATCAAATGTAAATACGGATATGTTTTTATTTTGGGTTTTTTTGTAATCGTATTGAGGTTGTATAATTATAAAATAATTCATAAAGTTGATGATCCACCTAATTTTTAGGATTTCATCCTTATGAATCTATTCTATGTTTATGTAATATATTTTACGGAGAATCTAAAAATGAACCAAATTAGAAAGAAAGAAAAAAAGTGAAAATGAACTGTCAATTGATGGCTCGATTTTTAAACCCCTGACCCTTCAATCACATATTAACTAATTCCACATATTAAATCACCAAAATGAACATCATTTGTTTATTTATTGACTTACAGTCGAACGCATTCAGATCACCAAGTCTCTCTGTAAGTCCGTCGAAAGTAGGTTATTGTACCTAATCAAAGTTTATTTATTTTTTACTTATTGTTTGCAATCGCTCAATGTAATACTTTTTATTTTATTTTTATAAGAATTTGATAGCTTATAAACTTAAAACCAATAAGAGAAGTGTAAAGATGTAAATTTCACATTTGAAGCACTCCGTGTTTTCCTTTCTTTGTATTCAAGTGTCACAGTTGAAGCACTCGGTCTTTGCTTGGGCTCGTCATCCGATAATTGATTGATCTTTTTTACGGCTTCTATCGTGACCGCTTCTTTCCTTTCGGTACTTGTTGTACCTCTTCAGTCGGGATTCTATCTTCTCGAATCTTTTATCCATCATCATATATTGAATCAGCAAATTGTCATTATTGCACTTACCCTTTTCTTTGGCTATCTTCTTAGTGTCTTTGCTCTTGTCAGCTTTAAGAGCAATGTCTTTGTTCGTGCTGACTTGAGCTTCTTGAAGATGCATCAGCTTTGGATGAATCTTCAATGCGTCTGATGTCATACTCATCATATTTCAGTGCTGATAAGAGTTTTCCAGTAGACATCTCGTTGAACCCTGCTTTATTCTGAAATGTTACTATGTAGACTTTCCAGTTAGTAGCTGGAAGCATCCATAGGACTTTCAGGTTGATCTCGCGTTCGTGTATTTTTCCTTGCGCTGGGCAAAACTTTCATTGATGATAGTAGTGAATCTGAGTTCCATATCATCAATGAATTCTCTTTTCTTTTGCTTGAAGTTGTCAAACTTCTGGCAATCTATCGTCAACTTGTTCTCCTTGATATCTTTTTAGCCTACATAGAGGCTCTCAAGCCCGTCCCATATCTCCTTGATAGTTTCACATTTCATCAGCTTCCCAATGTGAGAGTTGGGAGCTGTTCTGGAGATGATGTTTTTGGCCAGGTTGTCGAGCTCATCTTGTTTGTGCTCTTCTGATGTGAAGTCAGCTCGATCATTTGTCCTGTACTCGTAAGTTGGATCCTTGTCGGGTTCGGTACTCACTTTTGTAATCTTCTCTCTGATAATGTAATATCCCAAAGTTTTAAAACTAAGTTACGATAATTAAGTCGTTAATTGGGGTTTGATTCGATAATCGAAATAGTAATTTATCGAAGCTCAATTTCGATTATCCATAATACGAGGATTTTCATAGTATATCCATAAACAATTAGTAAATTAAGGAATATATATATTATTCCTTCAAGAGTGTATTTCCAACGTCGATTAAATTTTGATAGTTAGTCTTACGTTATTTTCTAAACGATGAAGCTTAGAATTTATTCTCATATTAACGAAGAACGAATAAGGTGATTACGACTTTATTATCAACGTTTTTGAGACGATTCAAAAATTTAGTATAACGTTTAAAGAATTGCAATATTTAAAGTCCTATGCTTATTTTATGAAACAAGAGCATTTTTTTTATATATTCCTTCACTAAAATAATTTTAGTTATTAGAGGAATGGAGATTGGACAATTTATTCTTATTTTCTAGCTATGGTTCGAAAATTCCATCTTAGGACATAGAATTGTTCTTATTTATTTTTCTTATGATTTATTTCATCATCTTAGATCTATATTATATCATGTTACTATTAAATGGAAAAAAAAAAGATATGTAGCATATTTTTATCATAGTGGACAAAAATTTCAAGTATAGTGTGAAAGAGAGAAAATTTTCATACTTTGTGATAGTGATGTGTATTTATTATGATAATGAGAGGTTATAAGTGTAGAGATAAGATGAATTATTAATAAAAGAAGTGATATGTGTTATAATAGGGTGGTGGCCGAAAATTTGTGTGCAAGTGGGAAAGGAAGAAAAATCAAATTGTGTTGATAGTGATAGTTAATTATGTTGAAAATGAAAGGTATTTACTTTATGTATAAGATAAGATGATTATTTAATGAAGTGATAAGGTGTATTTGTTTGGTAGTGAGAGTGTAGGATTTTAAGAGATAAAGAGTGTATTTTGTTGACTTTTTTTTTGTAGATATTTTTTTTAAAGCTTGATTAATGTATATATCATCAAAAAATAAAACACTTCCTTCTCATTCTCATAAGGCACGAAAATATTAGGGGAAAAAAAAGAGAGTGTTATTCAAATTTTCTCTTCTATTTTTAAGTTAGAAAATCGATTTCTTCACCGATCGACTCCGATTAAAAGGTTAGAAATTGTATAAGCTTCTTAGAAAAATATTAGAAATTCATCCATGAAAAATGAAGTTATATGCTATTGTTATTTCATGTGAAATTTGACAATTTTTGTTAAATGTTTAAGTTGTTAATTAAATATGTTTATATGATGGTTGTAAGCATGTATTATGAATTTAGTGCAAAGTTGAGCATGTTTAAATTTTTCTTATTATATGAGAATTATATGTTGGTGATAATGAATTTTGATTGTTGTTTTGAGCATGAAATGATAATAGTTATTATTGTTTAAGCATGTATGAATTAATTCATAATTTTTGAAAAATATTGGATATTATTTCACAAAAATTTCGAAAATCATAAGGTATGATATATTGATGTGTGATTTGTGTATGATGGATATTATGGTATATTGTTGATGTATGATGATAATAATGTGTTGTGTGAATTAATTAGAATTTTTGAAAATCGTTTAGTTGATTTGTCAAAAAATTTGAAAACTTCAAAGTGTAGGGTTTTGATGTCAAATTTTTCTTTGTCTAATGTTATTTGATATTATTGATCCTATGTTAATATAGTGTGTTATGTGAATTTATAGGAATTAATTGATAAGTTTTGAAAATGTTTTCATAAGGGCCGAAAACATTAAGAAAGGGAAGTTAGAGTTTTAAATTTATTTTATTAGATGTGATCACATATTTAGTCCCAAAAATATGTTTAAGACATACTATGAATTTATGTGATTTTTAAAACGAGATATAATATTGTTATGTTGAAACGTTTTGTTAAATGACGTAAGGTTTTGAAAAATAAAGTGTTATGCTTAAGTTAATTCTTATATATGTATATTTGGGCATGGTTAATTGTTAAAGTGAAAAATCGAGACTTATGGAAATGTGATTAGGAATCAATTATAATTAGATATATATATATATATATATATATATATATATATATATATATAGTTAATAGTTCTAAATATGAATGTTGAGAAATACATGTTTTGATGTTTAAAATGACTTGATAAGAGTATGAATGTATGAAGTATGTTAGTATGCGTGAGTAGAGTTATGTTTAGCAAATCAAAGGCCCGATTCATTCCGCAAATTACCGATCCATCTCCTATATATATATATATAAATTATGTTAATTTCACCTAGTATAAATATGATTTTTAAAATGACTTGATAAGAGTATGAATGTCGAATAGATACACTAAGTTATGTTTGTACGAGAGACAGTATAAATATGGGTTTCTCGAATAGATACACTTAGAGATATAAGAATATCTCTTTTATAAGAATCTATTTCATAATTGAAATCATGTTATCAAAAAATAGTTAATATGAGTCATCGATTGACCTAATTTATTAATATTTGATCTAAAGCAAGGTTTCGTCTCAGTTTAAAAACGAGAAGTTATAAGTTAGAATATTCGATCAAAAGACGTACTAAATTGGTTAAAAGATACGAATGCTTTAGAAGGTTTATATTTAGTTAATAAACCTTAATAAGATTTAAAGGTTATCAAGTTCTATTAGACTTTGACGATTTTTCAAAAATGCGACCGACGTACTAAATTAGTTTCTTACGTAAAGGTGGAGCATGAAAGTGAACGCTGAAGTAAGATGAGAAACGTTTTGAGAAGCAGAATATACCAGATGGGCTTTTTCCTCAAAGATAAAATGAAATGATAAATGTTTTATTTAAGATGCTTTCTTTTGAGAAATGATGATGAAATGCTATTATTTAATTATCTACCCAAAATGTTTATGTTTTATGTATGGATCCTATCAGTGTTGGTTCTCTAACGTAAGTTTAATCGAATTCGGATCCTATGCTAGAGGGAGAATTCCTAGCAAGGATTAACGTGTACACTAAGGTAATCGTACTTCTTTGAAAGGTTTGTTCGACCGATTCTGATGTTGTGTCTTGAAAGGTTTGCTCGGTCGGTCACGGCGTCCGTGGAAGGAGGCCTCCTTCTACGGCGCAAGATGAGTTATATGAGATGGGATATGGATCATACAGACAGAAAATATGTCTGGCCAGACAAAGTTTATGGAAAATGACAGAAAATATTTAGTAAGCACGAGCATTTCAAATAAAACCTCGTGTGTTACTGATGGGGCAATGTAATTTAAAGTTATGATAAATGTTTTTGGCACAAGTCCATTGAGTCTTTGTATTCAGTCCTGCATGTTTATTTTTAAATATGCAGGTTGAGCTGGTGATGCGATGAAGCAGTGTTGAGCAGTAGGAATCTTTTGTCGCTGAAAGTTAGAACCTTGAGTTCACATCTTCATATGTGTACTTCACATGTTTTCCGTTGCAAGAACACTAAGTTATATTTTGAGCATGGAACTAAATTCCTTCAGATCAGTTGAACCCTTTTGTTAAAGATCTGATGGTCTAGTCTCTAGTATGTAAATTATGTTTGTTTAATCTCAAATGCTTTGAAGTTCTAGAAGTATTTTTGATATATGTCTTACAATTCGATATCTCATTTTCTTTCTACGCTTCTTAATTCACGTTCCAAGTAATAGTCTCTGCTAATCCGTCCTTAAGAATAGTGGGCTGTTACAGATAATGATAGGTCTGTTAGTGATGACCTCCCACATGCGACAATGCTATGCAATGAGGTAGCTCTTGAGTCTAAATTTTCAGATCTCATAGTTGTCTATCACGAACATGTGGAGAGAAGTCGATTTGTTGTAGTTAGCTTGCATCACAACAAACATATAGCAGTATGCAAAAATATATATCGGTTTTAAAGATCTTTTCAAATAAAACATCCATTAGAAGATTCAGCAGTTCTTGCGAACAACCTTGCTCTAATACCAATTGATGGTCTCTAGGGGTTCTTATAGGTGTGCGCAAGAAAGAATACACCATTTAAGACAATTTAAAACATTTTATTTTAATACAAGATTGGACCTTCTACTTGATTAGTGACTTCGGTTAATTGAAAGTCAGTTCAGTATTTGGTGTCAGTAATGCTAATCAGTTCAAGTGCGATGAGTTTTATTAAGAGTGATATCAATTAGCAAACTTAATGACTGTTGAGGTTCTGGTCAGTTGGACTGATAACTGATGTGCTTGCGGAATGTGGTGGTTACGTATTTGACTTTACTGGTAACTCAAACTGATGTAAAATACTTAGTCAAATATTAGTTTAATCAATTTTCAGTTTGTCTCTTCAATATCAAACTGATACTGATAGGGTGTTTCAAACTCGTGCTCTGCTGCGTGTGTTGGTGATGTTCAATACAATAATATGTAAAGTAAATATGATATTGAAAGAAAAGAACACTTAAAAATGGTTCGGAAAGATCAGCTCCTACATCCACGAACTGATAACACGGTCAATCCACTACTTGAGATTTTTTCTTGATTACGGGTACAAGAGTAAACTTATATACAAATTTTAATATTTTCCGTATCCCACATGACTTAGCGTTTCTCCTACGTTTGTTGGTGCTATGAAACCTCTGACTGCTTATAGATCTAACTTCTTACTTACAGGTATAAGACAACCAAGCTTTTAGCAACAATTACTTAAAGATGCATTTATGATGAATTAATAATCAGTCGCTAATCCACCATGATGTCGTCGTTAGGCTTGCAAGATTTACGACATAAAGTTTTCCTTCGTAATTTCCGTAGATAACCCCGCTGTTTTTTGCAGTGAAAAAGGATAAAGAAAAACAATAAAGCTATGCGGCCACATTATGGCTGACCACACGAGAATATTTTAATAATTATCAATATAATTAATTAATAAAATAATAATATTAAATTAATGTGTTAATTATTTTTGCATAAATATCATTTTTCACCTATTTTGTAATATAAAAATATTTTTTTAATAGATAGAATACTAAAAAACTGTTTTTCATTCAATAAAGCTTATTATGGCCAACCACATTATGGCCGAATAGCATCACTCAAAGAAAAATGTACCGAGCAATTGGGGATAATCTGAACGATAGTCACTATATTATATCTCTAGTCTCAAATAAGATATTAAAAATCAAATGTGATGAATATGTTGTATCAATTAGGATATTGAAGTTATACTTTTATTCGAATGGATATTACATTTTATGATTTATATTATCTGATTATCATTGCAACACCGAAACACAACACATACACAATCTAAGAGTCTAAGCGGAATTTAGAGTTTCGCATGAGCTGCCACATCTTTTTTGGTCCATTAGGCTTCACAAAATTCTAACTGGTCTACAATCACCCAATAAATAAAAACCAGAGATTTATATTTTAAATTCTATATGCAACTACCATTTTCTTCACAACCATAGCATTTTAACTAGTAGCAAGTATTATGACAGCGAGAATTAAAATCATTTGTAATACATATGTGGCTTGTTTGTTTGAAAATAAGTTCATTGTCTATATTGATAAAATTCAATGTTGAATGTTAATTTTGAAACAAAAATATAAGTATAATTCTAATACTTGATACGAATCTACCTTTAAAACTCAATTTGGTTAAAAACCTGTGGTTACAATTTTATGTTCACAAAGGTAAACGGGCTAAGCCCAATCCAAACATAGCCTCCCAAATTTAGGAATACTACTGTGACCAATCTTGTAAATCAATAGGCCCAAATCCGGCCCGATTATTTGATTTAAATAAAAGAAGACCCAAATTTATAAAAAGTATAATACATAAATAAATATTTCGGCAAATTACTCTTTATTGGCATTTTTACAATGACGTCTTGATTTAAAGGAAATAATTATTGAATATTTCAAACTATCACACTTTTGATAGTTACATCCGTGGAATCTTACATGATACACTGAAAGTTGATTTGTATTTTAATAAATAATATTAAAATATAGGATCTTTTTTAGGTTGAGGTAGATTTTACTTTCAATTTTGTAATGTCACATACTTTTCAACACATGTCAGAATTATGGCAGCATGGAAAACATTAATGCTGCGCCCCAGTTTACAGGTTGACGAGAAATTTAGACATGTTTGTTTATTGGTAAAAAATGACAAAATATATAAAACTAAGTACTGTATTAAACACTAAAATTAAGTCAAATTTGAGGAAGTTTTAAGTTAAGCATAAAATAGGCGACCCATAATAATGGCAATAGCACGTTGCACACACACCCCATGGAAATCCTAATGCTTGCCTCCACGTTCTTATTTTCGAAAAAATATACCCAAAAATACAATCATTATTTTTTGGTAAAAATATAATTGTAGATCACAAAATTTTAAAAATTTCTTCTTCCAATTAAAGGAATGCAACACAACTTACTTGTCTATTCGTACATTAATTTTGGTTTTTCTTTTTCGAAAAAGAAAAGGTGGGAAAAGTCATATCATCATGGTCGAGTAGCGTGGAATTAACGCAGGAATGTAGAGAGAGAATCTTTGGTGGACCCCACTTGTCTGCTTGCATTATTATTATATTCTTATCCATTTTCTTAATTTCATACATGTTTCGAAAAAAATAAGTCTGCATTTCCAGTGGCCCTTAAATTTTAACTGTTTCGATTTGTTTTCTTTTATCGGAATAAAAAATAATAAAAGAAGAATTCCTCTCGACAACCTATTCTAGCCCGTTTCTAAAAATTTAATGGTAAATATACTTTAGAGTTTGTTCATACGTTGTGATTACACAATAAAATTTAATCAATATGATTTGATGCAACATACTGTTTGCTCCATTCATTCGAATCATCTAAATATTAACATATTTTTAGTTTGAATGTATAAATAGATAATGTATGTTTTTTTCTCGGAAATCATAGATAATGGATGTTAGTTAGCATTCAGTAGAATAACTAATTATAACATTATGACCTAATATTGTACCGTAGAAAATACATATTAGAAATTCATTAAACTATTAGGTACAACATGAGTGCAAAACTACAAACTTTTAAATTTTAATATAACTTATTACTTATCTCAGATCTATTAACTTTCAATCAATTGGGCTAAGTTCGTTGATAGTTATTACTTATTTTGATATATATGGTCAAATTAGTAAACAACGACAAAATTTTTATTGTTACTATAGCGATTTGAATTTACGCTTGACGAGCAAAATTTATCGAATTAGAGACTTGTGGCTCAACTGAGTTACACAAGTCAAGCCGCTGTTTCCTAATCAAATTTCTGTTATTGTTATCTATTTATTGGATGGGGTGATCTCCTGTGTGCATTTTTTTTATTTAATTATTATCAAATTAATTAATTAAATAAATCTTAATTGTAAATTAATAAATAATAATTTTAAATTAATAAATTTTAATTGGAATTAATAAATCCTAATTTTGAATTAATAACCCCTAATTGGAATTAATAATAATTGTGAATTAATAAACCCTAATTTTGAATAATAAACCTTAATTTTGAATTAATAAATCCTAATTTGAATAATAAGCCCTAATTTTGAATTAATAAACTCTAATTGTGAATTAATAAACCCTAATTATAAATTAATAAACCCTAATTATGATTTAATAAATCCTAATTCTGAATTAATAAACCTTAAGTATGAATTAATAAACCATAATTATGAATTAATAAATTCTAATTTTGAATTAATAAATGAAAAATTAATAAATTTAATTATAAATTAATAAAATCTAATTATCTTTACTCACCATAATTAATATATAATTATTTTAATAAAAAACAAAATGAACTCACGGTGAGGCGGAGCTCATCCAAGTTTTTGTCTTATTGCATTATATAAGTTTTGCATCTTATGGAATTATATTAATAATACGAAGCTCTAGTCTACTTCCTCGATTTTTTAAAGTATTTTATTCTCACTTTTTTATAAGTATTATAATTTGTAATTAAAAGTAAAATTGTTATATTTTTCTATTTTATTTCTATTTAATACTTTTACAATCTGATAATTAGTTATGTATATGCAATTATCATAGTAGTTATTATAGTTATAAAGGTGAATTTATTTATTTTCTTGATTTTTCTAATTTGATGGTTAAAGACACTAAAAACATAAAGGAAATATCTTTTTTTGCATGTTCTTTTACAACAACGTCTAGTATTTATTAATTGATAAATAATATTTCATTATTAATACCATTTTTGTTGAGTTGATTATTACCATTACTTAGTGAAAGCATGTATCTTCTTTTTTTTTTGGTCAATTTAATACAGAAATTTTAAAGGCTGCGTCACGGTGTGACTCGAGCAAGGACCTTTGGCGCCAAGATTAACCACTCTACCACTAGGCAAACACACACACACGAAAGCATGTATCTTCTAACATCAAAGCATGTTGCTAGCTATATGTTCAAATTATTAAATTTATGACAAAATTAGCTATGGTATTGGATATATCATATAATGCAAACGAACATATCAAATAACATCTCGTTTAGGTTTAGAATTATTTGAAATGTCATGATACCATGTTAATTTCTTTAGGGAATTTGACCATGTTTGTTAAAAATTTGTTGCTCAACTTAATATTGAAATTGCTTGCTTGAACTGAGATTTTTCATAACTTGATTAAAGTATAGTCTCGATTCAAGATTGACTAAGGTTGAATAAATTTGATTTATTAATAATTATCATCCCGACTTAATCAGTATAATGCTTAGTTCGATCATCTCGTATATCTAGTATAATGATGATATTTATCTGAATTTCACAAATTGTGAAGGAAGTTTGTAGATATCCTTAAAATTCAGACTTTCATTGCTTAAATGAACAATAATATTCGAATCATGGGATTGCGAAGCCGCCATTGAAGCCGCTGGCATAGAGAAGCGTACGCGGCGTCACGCAACTGCTCTAGTGATCTGGTTTAACCCGCAGTAAAACCAAGTAAAAAAACCCTACCGCATCCGCTCAATAAAGAGTCCTCCAAAACTCGCACGTTATCACTCGTTCTCACATTCTCTCTCTCTAAAAATCCTCTCCTTTTCTTTCTACATAGTCCTGAGTTGGTCATCGTGTTCTCTGCTTGAAACTTAAGCACGATCGAAAATGGTGAGTCTCCGTCCCTCTGTTTCTCCAGATTCGCCGTTGCATTGCTTTCGTGTATTTTGATTATTGTGTGTGCTTCGATTGCTCGCTTGATCTGAGTTTGGTCTAGTTCGAAGTAGTTATCAATGGCGAGCTGTTTGTTTCAGTTCGTTATCTGGAATGATCTGGTTTCCGTTGGATGCTGCTCTCTTGAGTTGATTTTTCAGTACTGAGTTCCTTGAGATTTGGAATTCGTGTCGAATTCATTTAAACTATTAAGATAAGTTTGCAATTCGCGTAGCAGGATTGCAGCTTAATCGTGCTAGAGGCGTGGTACCTGATGTTTGATTGATCTGACATTAGGTGCTATCCGTTTCCGTGATTTTGCTCGATTGAAGATTATTTATCCATTTTTTTGAAGTTTCTATTGCCCATGAGATATTATTAATCGATGCAAATCATCCTAATGTGTAATAATTTTTAGCAGATAACTGGTAAAATGATTTGAGTTTGTCAACTAATTTATTGATGGGGATTTCTCTAATTAGGTTCTCTATTCTATAACAATGCAAGGGCATAAACATTTGTTATCATCATGGAGGCTAAAGGATATGATAAATGGCAAAATAGACATCTAATCTTTTAATGTCTTGGGTTACGATTCTGTATGAAGGCACCATAGCTGAAATTATATTTGGATTTCAGTGTCTGTTGGTTGGTGATGATGGTGGCGGGGGTGGGGGGGATATTGCACATTTCTTTGTTTTGTTTTTGAGTTGCAGATTGTTAAAAATCATGTTTCTGCAGTTTGTTTATACATGTAGTTATTTGCTTTTCGTGTAAACATCATGTTCTACTGGTTTACTTCCTGCTAGTAAATGTTTTTGTTATCTAAATGACATTCTTGTGATCGCATCACAGGCAAACGCAGCATCTGGGATGGCCGTTCATGATGATTGCAAGTTGAGATTCTTGGAGCTGAAGGCAAAGAGGACTTATCGCTACATTATCTTTAAGATAGAGGAGAAACAGAAGCAGGTTGTTGTTGAAAAAGTTGGCGAGCCAACTGAAACCTACGAGGACTTTGCTGCTAGTGTCCCTGCTGATGAATGTCGCTACTGCATCTACGATTTTGACTTTGTGACTGCAGAGAATTGCCAGAAAAGCAAGATCTTCTTCATTGCTTGGTATTGTTAGCATCTTATTGCTTATCACTTTGTTAACAAATGAGGATGCACTCATTTTTTGAAAGAGAAAAAGAAATGATTATACTAACTAACTATGGTTTATATACTCGATTGCTATGTAAGGTCTCCTGATTCCTCTAGGATCAGAAGCAAGATGATCTATGCTAGTTCAAAGGACAGATTCAAGAGGGAGCTGGACGGAATTCAAGTCGAATTGCAAGCAACGGATCCAACTGAGATGGGCCTTGATGTTATTAAGAGTCGTGCTATCTAAGTGAACATTCGTGGGCAGCTGCTCCGTGCAAGGCCTATAGTTGGACGGTAAACTTGGGTATAAGTAGTCACTAAGTACTTGGTATACTGTTTCTTATAAGTTTGATGCAATTTATGTGTGGTTTAGTATAATGATGTTTTCAAGTGTTGCAGTTGTAGTTTTAATTGTAACAATCTGGGAGGTGTAAGACTAGCATGTTTCGGTATGATATGATATGGCTACATTGACCCCTGGCTTTATTTCTGAGTTAAAATTGCATAGTTTTCACTATCGCGTTACCATTTCAACCCGTTTGTGGATATGAGCGAAACGAACTTGCTATGATCATTTCTTTGTATCTTTGCACATCTTCTCAGTTAGCTAGCTAAAGTTTGATCTTCTTGTGTGCTCGATGATTGCCTGCAGAAGATTTTATTTTGTTGGGTATTCTGCATTAGCTTCGTTGTGCTTGACATAATTTTGTTTCATATCTATAATATATGGTAAATATAGTTTGCAGGCTGCCTGTGGCTTTATAATTGATTCCTGTTCTGGATTTGCAGCATTTGGTATTATTTACAGATTCTTTTGTATCATTTTGTACGTTCTCTGTGACTGTTTTCCTTTTCCACTTAAATTTGATATGATTCCACTAGCAATTCATACTTCCCAGGATTTGAAATAAATGTCCTATTTGGGAGGTGGAGTGTTCCATTCATAATCTTTAGTAAAATGATGCCAAAATTTTTCTATTTCACCCTTTTCGTCAATGCAGATTTTATTTATTTATTTATTTTCATATAATAATTAGGAGTAAAAAGATTACAATTATTCATTTTTTTGGTATAGGAATTTTGACGACTGAATATTTCTTAATGTGAATCGTGGAATGTATCTTACCAGGCGAAGATTTAGAATTTACCGTAAATCATGTTAGTCCGGTTTCGAAAACTATGCAAATCACTAATAAAAATCAAGTGGTATCAAATTTCTTATGGGCCTGACTTTGGTATATTTTCTCAATCGGCCTCAAATTTTCAGCATCTATGAGATCTTTTTGTGACAACACCTTTCATTTTAGCAAGTCCGCTTCGAAGAACTAATTAAACTGCAAAAGATATTTGGACTTGCTAAAATAAAAACTAATACTAGAAGATATTAAAAAAAGAAATTGATACAAAATATGCATTTTTCTTATTTCAAACTAACACCAAAAAGGCATGAAATTTTCCCTATTCATAAGGAGTTGGTGATTTATCTTCACCACTCATCTCCTCCTCCGCCATAAACTGCGTAACTTACTACTACAAAATCACCACTAGTGGTCCACTACACAAACATTCTCACTCTTAATAAATCAAAACTCTCCCTCTCTCATGAAATGATGTTCAGATTCCAGAATTTCTTAACCAAATCCTCTCCTCCCCGACGTACGCCCTGATGCTCTACGCCGCCGCTTGGACGGCCATCCTCACGGCCACGGTGGCGGTTGCGTCCTTCACGCCGGAATGGGCATTCGTCTCCGCCATTAGCCCGTCTTCTCCGTTATCTCAGGTGTGCCATGGCGCGGGCGCCGTCAGGCTGCCGTTAGACATTCCGCCGGAGGACTTTTGCCTCGCCGCCCGCCTCTTCAAGCGGTCGAAAATGGATATGCTCGTGCCGCCGCTATTCGCCGCCGTCATCGTCGCCGGCTCCGCCTGCGCTGTCAGAGCGCTCGGCCTGTGGGAGGCTGACGACGAACAACCGCCGCCGTTATGAAATATGGTTAGCCGGAGCGTTATTCTTGCTCCCCTAATTTGGAAGTGAATTCGTCTCGAATCTAAACAGCAAACGACGTCGTCATATTCAGTTGTGTTGGCTGAGTAATCTTTTATTGGTTTGAGCCTTATTGAATTATTACTTTTTAGTACTGTTTTCCATAATAATCTATCTTAGAAATATATTAAAGTTCATTACGTTCTTGACTCAGAAATTGATCATTTGTTTTGTTAAAAATTGTTTGAACTCGGCCTAATTAACGTAATTAAGTAAGTTGAATTTATTCACTAAATCGGCTCTAATTAGTTTAATGTAGTTGATAGCAATATAAGTACTGTTACATTTGTCCACAAAGTTTACGTTGTTTTTGATGGTACTGATTTTAATAAAGAGTAATGGATTTAAAGTGTAAAATAATAAATGAATAAATTAATAGATAACGAAATAAAAAAATGAGTCATAGAGATAATAAATAAATTAATTAATTAATAGATAATGAGAATAAAAGGGATTGTGTGTGTGTGTTTTTTTCTTATAAATAAGTGGAGTAGATGAGGGTAAAGATTATGATGTTTTCTTATGGATGAAACAAAAATAAATTAAATACAATTTTGTGATGGATTGGATGGATACATTAACTTTGTAATAATCTTGAATACAATTGTAATAAATTTGTGCACCTATATATATAATTTATTCACAGTCCAGATTAAATCTCCAACAATCACATAGATTGATGACGTGGCAAGCTAAGGATAGGAATGTAAAATTAATTTCTCACTCTACAAAAATCAAATCTTCAACATTTCCCAACTCTTGGTTTCATCTTCTCTCTACTTTCGTGATTGAAGCGAACAAATCTTTCTTTCTTTGAATGATATGTTTGTATTTTCTGTCTCTCTAATATTGACACACTCTTTAACGCACAATGTTGTACATGTATATGTGTCTATGTTCATGTGATTGTATGAACATATGCACGTCTTTGTATAATTTTGAACGGTTGATGACTTTTTTTTGGAAAATGAGACTAAGCTAATATTGAACATATGCACGTATTTGTATGAATATATGAACGTATTTGTATAAGTGCATGTGTTATTTTAAAAACAATTTTGCACATGTATATGTATATACATGTGATGATTCTGGTGAGAATGTTTATAAATGTAAGAAATAAAAATATATCACATCCCTATATCTAGTCCATATCAACGGTCCAGATTGAAGAGAATTTTAATTAATGATTTCAGATTTTATTTTATTAAATAATACTAATAAAGTTAAATTTGCTATATAAAAAAATATTTTCTGTCATTCTAGACGTAAATCTTATCACTTTTCGAGAAACCCGTCACTTATCGAAAAAGTAAAATTTTATAATCTGCTCAATATAATGTTGCACAAACTAGTTGTTCTATAACACACATTTAATAAATATGTGACACACACATCACATAGTACAATTTATTTTTGCACTACCTACACTTTTTGTATCACATTGACGCGTCTCATTGGGTATGATTTGGTGTATGAGAGGGGGGAATACACCAGTAAGGAAAATTAAAACTTTTTATTTCTTTAACACTGACTAGCTACGGACAGTAGCTGTCGGGTAACTGCAATCCAATACTAATGTCAATATTGTTTTTTTTTGCGGGCCTCTTGATAATTAAATTAGTAAGGAATATTAAAACTTCCTACATCGCGGGCCTCTTGATAGACCAGCCCAATTCAAAGGCAATCGGGCCTGACGGCGATATCCTGGATGCAGGTCGGGCCTTCTCCTTAGCGGGCCTTGATACGGGCTTTTTCGAGCTCCAGCCCAAAGAAGGCATCGCGCTCGTGAATTGTAATATCCTGATAGTTCAAAATTGAGTTATGATTAAATTAAGTCGTTAATTAGGGTTTTTGTTTTGATAATTAGAATAGTAATTTATCGAAGCTCATTTTCGATCATCCATAATACGAGAAGTTTTATATTATGACTGTAAGTAACTAGTAAAACAAGGAATATATATGTTATTCTTTTGAGAGCGATTTTTTCCAACGACGATTATTTTCGATAATTAATCTTATGTTATTTTTCTATACGATGAAGATTAGAAATTTAATTCTATATTAATGAAAAATAAATAAAGTGAGTACGACTTTCTTATTAACGTATTTATATGACTCAAAATTTTTATTATAAAGTTTAAAGAATTTTAATCTTGAAAGTTCTATTAATGTTTTAAGAAAATAGAGCATTTTTCTTATATATTCATTTTCTACAATATTTTTTATATATTAAAGAAAGGGAGATTGGACAAACAATTTCTATTTTTTTTCTAATGATGGTCAAAATTATCACTTTGGGACATAGAATTGTTCTTATTCTTTTTTTATGATCTATATCATCACCTAAGATCTATATTATATTATTAAAATGAAAAAAATAGAGACACGTGTTATTTATTAAATGTTGGCAGGAAAAAAAATCAAAAGGAAGAAGAGAAAGATAATTTTTTTTGATAAGATAAGATATTTATTTTTGTTGACTAAAGAAAGATATTTTATTTTGTTTGATAGTGAAAGATATTTATTTTGTTGATAAGATAAGATAATTATTTTATTGATAAGATAAGATGTTCATTTTGTTGATAAGAAGATATTTTTTTTAAAAGCATGAATAAAGAGGATATATCATCAAGTGGATATTTTTTCTTTCCTCATTCACCAAAGTACCGAAAATTTAGAGAGAAAAATAGGGGAAGTGTTCTTCCATTTTTCTTAAATTTCAATTTAGAAAAATCGATTTCTTCGACGATCGACTCGATTAAAAGGTTAGAAATTGTCTAACCTACTTAGATATACAAAAAAAATGAGAAATTCATCCATAAAAAATGGAGTTATATGCTTTGGTCATTTCATGAGAAATTTGAGGATTTTGTTAAATATTTAGGTTGTTAATTAAATATGTTTATATGATGGTTGTGAGCATGTATTATGAATTTGGTACAAAGTTGAGCATGTTGAATTTTTTATTATAGTTGAGATATATGAGGTTTATATGGAAGTGATCATGATTTTTGATAGTTGTTTTGAGCATGAATTAATAATAGTGAGTATTGTTTGAGTATGTATGAATTAATTCATAATTTTTGGAAAATGTTGGAAATTATTTAAAAAAAAATCAAAAATCTTAGTTCATGAATTATTGAGGTATGATTTGTGTATGATGGATATTAGTGTATATTGTTGATGTATGATGAGAATAATGTATAGTGTGAATTAATTAGAATTTTTGAAAATTCTTTAGGCATTTTTCCAAAATTTTCGAAAACTATAGGATGAAGGGTTTTGAAGTCAAATTTTTCTATGTCTAATGTTATTAGATATTAATGATCCGGTATTAATATAGAATGTTATGTGAATTTATGGAAATATTTTGCTAATTTTTCAAAAAAATTCGAAAAGTCTTAAGTTAGAAGTTTTGGAGTTTCAAATTTATTTTGTTAAATGTTATCACATATTTAGGCCCAAGAACATGTATAATATATTCTATGTATTTTTATAATTTTTAAAATGAGATATAATATTTTCTACGTTGAGACGTTTTCCTAAGTGACGTAGAAATTTGAAATATAAAGTGCTATGCATAAATTAGTTTCATATATATATATATGAGCATGATTGAATGTTAAAGTGAATTTATGAGATTTATTGGAGAATGATAAGTAATAAATTAGAATTAGAGCATATTATGCAAGTTAATTGTTCTAAAGGTGAATTTTGAAAAATACATTAGTGAAGTTGAAATGACTTGATTAAAGTATGAATATGAAGTATGTTAGTGCGTAAGTAGAGTTATGTTTAACGCATATAGTTATGTTTTACACCTAGTATAAATATGAGTTTATTGAATAGAAAAACTAGGACGTATGAGACGAATTAGAGATATAACAATATCTCTTTTATAAGAACTGATTTCATAATTGAAATTATTTTATCGAAAATGACTAGTACGAATTCAAAGGTTTGACCTAAATTATTATTATGAGGTCTTAAGCAATGTTTCGTCTCAGTTAGAAACGAGAGTTTATAAGTTAGAATTTCCAATGAAAATACGACTCAAACTGGTTAAAAATACAAAAGCCTTAGAAGGACTATATTCAGTTAATAAATCTTAATAAGATTTAAAAAGCTATCGAGTTCCATTAATTTTTGACGATTTTCAAAGATACGATCAATTTACTAAATTTTCTTACGTAAAGGTGGAGCACGAAGGTGAGTAACGGAAGTAAAGGAAAAAGACTCGTTTTGAGAATGAGAACATATTAGGTGGGCTTTTCTCCTCAAGGATAAAAAGAAAATGAAAAATCTTTATTTACGATGCATTTTTTTGAGAAAATGATGATGAAATGCTACTATTTAATTGTATGCCCAAAGTGTTTATGTTTTATGTATGGATCCTATCTGTGTTGGTTCGCCAACTTAAGTTTAATCGAATTTAGATCCTATGCTAGATGGAGAATTTCTAGCAAGAGTTAACGTGTACACTAGGTAACTATGTTGCTGAAAGGTTTGCTCAGCCAGTTATAGGTGATTGTGTGTTGAAAGGTTTTTCTCGGCCAGTCACGGCATCCGTGGAAGGAGGCCTCCTTCTACGACGCAAGATGAGCATACAGACAGAAAATATGTCTAGCCAGACAAAGTTTACGGAAAATGACAGAAAATATTTAGTAAGCACAGAACTTTCAAATAAAACTCGTATGTTACAGATGAGAATTGTAATTTAAAGTTTATGATGTATGTTTTTAGCATAAGTCCAGTGAGTCTTTGTACTCAACCATGCATGTTTTTTTTTAAATGTGCATGTTGAGCTGGTGATGAGATAGAGCGGTGTTGAGCAGTAGAAATCTTTTGTCCCGATAGTTGGAGCCTTGAGTGCACATCCTCATATGTGTACCTCACATATTTTTCCGTTGCAAGAACACTCGGTTATACTTTGATTAAGAGAACTAGATCCTCTTTTCAATCAGTTGAGCCTTTTGGTTGAGAATTTGATAGACTAATCTCCTGTATGTAAATTATGTCTACTTTGATCTTCATCACCTTGATGTTTTTAGACGTTTTCTTGATATATGTCTCATAATTCGATATCTCATTTTCTTTCCATGCTTCTTAATTTCCATCCCTAGTAATAATCTCGGCTAAGCCGTCCTTAGGGATAGTGGACTGTTTCATGAATGGCACCACAGTCGGGTCAGGCATGGCCTCCATTGTCCTCTTCGAGGCCAACATCCTCTCCGTTCTATCCAAAGTCATATCGGTCGTTTTTGCCGAAGTGATGCAGAGGAAGCCCGAATTCATCGACCACCAAGCACAAAATTAACAAGATCAGATTCAGATATCTTTTATCCAATGCTGAAGAGTTGATCTAAAATTCCTCTAAATTTCAATATGTATTCATCAATCGAGAGATGTCCCTTCTTCATCGTCTGAAGTTGAAAGCGGAGTTGAGCAGATCTAGCTTTGGATTGTGACTGAAACAAGGTTTCAAATGTACTCCATAGATGAGCTGTTGTGGAACACCGACCAACATAGCCTATCATAGAAGGCGATATTGCAGCAAGTATTTAGCTAAAGATAAACTGATCCCTACGAAGCCAAATTGAATAGTCTGGATTTGGAGTTGTGCCATTTGTAAATTGTTGTGGTGCAAAATTTGGGAGAAGAACATCATCAAATCCATATGCACGAGTAGTAGCAAGCACTTCAGTTTTCCAGAAGATGTAGTTTGTCCTATCTAATTTGGTACTGATAGGATGAATAGATGGAAGAATAGGATGAGTAATGGTAGCATAGACGAACGAGAAGAAGAAAAAGAAGATGAATAAGATCAGATGAGTAGAGAGAATGAACTTGGCTCTAATACCATGTTAAGATCAAAAATATAAAGAGAAGATAAGAGAAAAGCTATTTCATTGATCTTCATTATGCTCTTTATATAGAGCATTACACAGAAGCATTACACAGAACTTTGTTACCTTCGGTTAACTTACTAACAAGCCGTAACAGAAATAACAATCTGTTTTTAACCTAACTAACAATCTAACAACTTGCCACTTATGCTTACATGCAGTTTATCATACATCCATGCATACATTCTAATAGTGTCTCTTCTTGATTAATGATTCAGTTTCATTCTTTGTTTGTTTTCGTCAGAGAGATATTTTTTAAAGGAAACTTTTCTCCATAGAATGGAAGTGGCCAAATTTGAAAGTTTGTGCTATAATAATCTTGATTCGGTGACATGTTCAGTTGTTGAATCTGATCCGAATCCACTAGCTAGGGTTTCAATTTGGTCAATCCACTAAATCTCGGATTAGTCCTATCGACTATCAGATTATTCACTTTGGACCTATAAATTCAGAGTCTACCCCCCTTTCTTTTTCAGTCTATTAAGGTCAACTTAACGCTTTTGGGCTGGCTGAACATCCTTAGGTAAAACCTATCAGGTTTCGGGCTAGACCTACAAGCTTTTTAGATTTAGGCCAATCGGATTAAACTTTTTTCCTAACAGTCCTTTTTTCCGATCTATTCAGGTTAAACACTGATTTTGGTTTGAACTGACTTCCCTACCACTAGTTCGCAGCATTCTTGTGGTAAGCCTAACTGCTTCCTTCCCCTACCTAGAGAGAGAGAGAGAGAGAGATTGACCTAGCCAAGAAAGAGAAGAGGTGGAGTGAGAGAGAGAGAGAGAGAGAGAAAACGTCACATAAAAAGCCAATAGTCATGAGACGGTGTGGGACTAGAATGAGGAGGTTAGTTCTGAATTGGGGGAAATATAGGTATGGTTGCATTTAATGACAATCGATGGATGCTAAATAGAAAATTCCGTTAAAGAAAAAGACAAATTATAGACCCTGGATCCTCATTTAATATTTTCCTTCACTCAGTATCATCAATATTCATATATTGTGAACAAAAATCATACTACATGATAGTGTATAGTGATATAGACAAATTAAAACAATGTAAACAATGCATGAATATCTAGGGAGCTGATTATGAAATTGGATCTAAAGTTAATTGCAGAAGCACATAACACAATAACAAGTTCAGCTCTAATTACTTCTCATGACTTAAATATTAGTTGTTTTTGAGATAAACTCATCTTTTTGGACAAAAAAACAAGGGTATTTGGTATTATTCAAGCAAATTCTTTTACAAATCTATAAAAACCACAAGATCTTAATTGAAGTACTTGAACACATTGTTTTATGTCGGAGCAGAAGCTTCAGACTTTTCCAGCTGCCTTAACTAAGTTGCAGCTGTAATCCCAGAGTCTCTTGGCCAAAGCTTCGTTTCTTGCCAATCTGCTCGATTTGTACTCGTTGCAGTCCACGTAGTACTTCCCCGACACCCCTTTAAGGCTGGGGTGGAGCGCAACATAGCACGTCGTGGCTGCACCCTGAAAATCGACACCAAAGTTACATACATGTTAATCTTAAATCATATTGTGTATGAGAGATTGTTACCTGAGGAACATTTTTCCATAGAATGTGAGTGGCCAACTTCAACATTTCTGCACTAAAATCTTGATTTAGTGCGAGAACACTAAGATTTCTGCAGAAGAATCTTGTTTTTTTGTAAGCAAACTAGCACATAAGTGTGTGTTAACTTCAAATGCAGCAGAATCTTGATTTAGTGCAAGAAAACTTTTAAGTGTTAACTTCAATATTTCTGTAGCAAATTCTTGATTTAGTGCACACAAGTGTGTGTTGACTTCAACATTTCTGCAGCAGAATCTTGATTTAGTGCAAGAAAACTAGCAAAGAAATGTTAGCTGTAGCAGAATTTTGATTTAGTGTGAGAAAATTAGGACAGAAGTGAAAGATTATAGGATTTCTTACTCATCAAAATCCCAGAATATCTGAACAGATTAGTCATGATCAGCCCTGGATGCACTGAATTCACTGTGATATTCACTCCATCACACTGCAAGAACACACAAGTATCAACTGTTACTTTGGTTCCTACAGTTTTTTGAGGTAGGAGTGAAATAGAGACGATACCTGCAGACGCCTAGAGAGCTCATTTGCATGCAATAAGTTGGCTAGTTTTGATTGCCCGTATGCTTTCTTGTCATCGTATCTGCCACCAAACAAAGATTTAGTTGAAAATCCCGCGATTACAGAACATCTTGTGATGAACTCACTTGTTTTTATCATTCATGTGTTGGAATGCAATCCCTTCCGGATAGGTGAGTAGATGTGCTACCGATGATAGATTGACAATTCTGCCCTCGATGCCCGTTGATTTTGCTGTTTCTTTCATCTTGTCTAGGAGTAGGTTAGTCAAGTAGAAGTGGCCTGACCATCAATTATCAAGAATGCAACTCTTACAATCCAATATAGGATTATTTCAAGAATATATAAATTAGTTATTCTGTACCAAGATGATTTGTAGCAAACTGCATCTCAATCCTATCTTCAGAGAGCTGAAAAGGGCAGAACATGATGCCAGCATTGTTTCTGAAAGCAAAAAATGCAGTACTCTAAGTCAAATCGAACACTAACCAATATATCTCCAAATTTATGCTTGTGTAAAAACAAATATGTTACATCAAGATGTTGAGAGGAAGGTTTAGAGTGAAGAAGTCGTGACTGAAGTCCTTCACTGAGGCGAGTGAAGATAGGTCGAGTTTATGCACGTCGACTCTAGCTTTGCTGCAGTCTTTAAGAATACTCTGCTTCGCCTCATTTGCAGCTTCCACATTCCTTGCTGCAATTATAACATGTGCATTTCTTAGAGCTAACACTCTTGCAGTTTCCAAGCCAATCCCACTTGCACCACCTGCAGTTACAGAATTCCGTTTCAATTTTTACTTTTTCCATTATTGAACGCAACCAGAAATTTGGAAATTAAATTCGTGGTATCAATGTTATGAAAGCAACCTTCTAAGTTCTAATAAACACAGGGATGCACACAGACGTGGATCTCGAATTCCTAATGTATGGTGTCCGGATACCACGAATGTACCATGTTTTAAGAAAACGCCAAGGCCAGACTTGAAATATTTCAGAAAACATGGTACATTCGTGGTCTACTTCACAAATAGCCCATAATTCATTAATTGCTTCTACTTGAAATATCACTAATTGAATCTATACTTTTCAAACACATGCTGCAGGCATCGCATATTTTGTCTTACCTATATGAAAGAGAAAGAAAGTTTTTGCAACTTGCTTGTAATTTTGTTTAGCTTGTTTATATTTGAATAAAAATCACTTCCTTCTAGATCTACTAGGTACATTGGTGCCTAGGGGAAAAGGGTGTGCTGTTTTATATAACACCTTATATTACGATAGTTATTGAAAAATATAGCATCCTCTAAAATATCTAGAATTAATATAACATGTTAGGGGGCCTTATTAAAAAAAATAATTGATTTCGATAACTGGGTCTAAAATTCAGGCGTCAATTTAATGATAGTTTGCGAATTTAATATATAAAATGGAAAAGGAGGAGTTCAACATCTGATGACATTCGTGCATCAAATTGCAGAAATTAATAGTTTTAGCTAAATCTACAAATTCTCCCAAAACAAAACCATGGAGATTTTACGATGTCTGCAGTGAAAATTATACGTGCTCAAATAATAACCAAATTACAAAGTCAACCTAAAATAAAAGGGAATCTCAATTGAGATAACTTCCTATATATCTCAATTAGAACAAAAATAGTTGACTATCAAGATTAATTCCCAATCCAATTCATGAATAAAAACAAACAATCAACTCCCAATTTTGACGATGAACGTGACCAATAACACACACACAAAAACAATTATATGTTAACTCTTGTGCATGCATGCATGCATGAAAATACGAAGAAAATAAAATAAAAAATGAACCTGTGATTATGGCCGTCAGATTTGCAGCATCGATCCCTTGAGTAACCTGTTCAGCCGTGGAAGCTGATCCGAACCCAGTAGCCCCCGGTATACCTGTGATCAACCTCAACATCTTCTGCGAGAGATATATATGAGAGGGGTTGACTTTGGCCAAGAAATAAAAGATGGTGAATTTATAGAGAGTAGAACAAGAAGACTAAAACTGACAGAAAAGGAAAAACACAATAAAATTGTATGAGACAATGGCGTGGGACTTAATTATATGTGAATGGGTATTGGGGGATTATAGGTTTGAATGGGTGTGGTGTGTGTGTGTGTGCATTTATTGATAATCGGTGAATGACAAATTATTTCTACCTACTCTTCACCATATTAATTCAGTCTACAATACATCGTGGGTTGGGGATATAATATGGGCTCAAGCTCCGATATTGAAAGAATATTCATATGAATTTATATAAGGGTTGTCGCAATTCATAGCTAGCCTCCTCGCGATTTTCTTTTTCTGTTTTTCAATATTTCGCAAAAAGCATTTTATATTATTACACATGTAGATATAGATATTCGATGATGACATTGTTGACTAATTAATTTTTTATTAATTAGAAGATGGTATCCCATCTCAGTTTGTTGATGCACAAAAGGTATGGGCAATTAAATTTTGAACGTGTTCATGTGGAATGCATTGATGAGTCTCACCGTTCTATATAACACTTGAATTGTATTTTTTAGCAATATTTAATGAAATGGTATTACTAACATACATGTATTATAAATTATAATAGTTGACGAATTAAAGTCATTTATAATAAATGAATATAATATTGTGAAAATACTATATATTAAAGTTAATGAATCCAAAAGAATTTTCTTTATGGGAAAACATTAACATTTAACACTCACTACTATTTCGTTTTATGTTCTTGATGATGCATGCAGGAAGAAGCTGCTGAGACTGTCTTTATTGGCAATCTTCATGCATGATGGTCGACCGTCACATAGATATTATTAAAGAAAAATAGAAATGCATGCAGCCAAGCATGATGGACTTAGTGAGAAATGAGACAGCCAGGCATGATGGACCTAGTGAGAAATGAGACCTCACGTGGTCTCTCTTTCTCCTCTTATTTCACCAATAGGATGGAGATATTTGTCTTTATTGTATTAGATGGCTAGATTTATTTAGATATGTAGACAAAATTGTTATATTTTTACATAATATATAAATAAAAAATATATCATAATTCATGTTTTTTCGTTCTATATAAATATAGACCAAATTTATTATATTTTTACACCTAAATCTCTACATTTCTCTCCATTTTTTGTGTTTTTACATTTTCTATAATAATAATAGTTACAATTAATTTAATAATAATAAATGATTGGGTGGTTGGGTGGTAATTGATAAACCATCAAAAGTTGATCGGATTGAGTTGAGAGAAAAATGAAGTTTGAAGAAGATAAAAAAATTAATTAAATATTGAACAAGTTGAATGATTGTGTGGTTGTGGTGGTTGCTGATAAATATAGTCTAAGAAAAAAAGTAGTACTCCCCTTGTCTTGCTCGAAGCGTATGACTTTCTTATTAGGTTGTCCTATTCGAAATGTTATATTTCATTTTAGGAAATAATTATATCTTTAAAAAGTGTGAGTCATACTCACCTTTTATCTTTTTTATCACTTTATACCATTGTCCCAAATTTATTACTCCATTCGTCCCATCCAAAAGGCTCATTTCTTTTCGGCACGGTTATTTAGGAGAATGTTATAAAGTAATTAAAGTGATAAAAAGTAGGTAGATCCACAACTTTTAAAGAGATAATTATTTACTAAAAATGAAACAGGCCATCTTGGGTGGGGTAACTCAAAAAGGAATACAGGTTTGTAGACAATTAAATTGTTAGCAAATGAGATCGCGCCATGTGTAGATTACAAATTATATAATTAATTATATTTCTATTTTATTAATGAAATTTATTCCAAAATAAATATATATATGGTTAATTTTTAATTTTATCGCACATATGAGAATGACATGTGACAACGACACCTCGGAGAGGAATAATCACTCAAATTACACCAAATAAGCCATAAAAAGGCCCATGCCCAAGTCCAAGTCCAAGCTCAAACTCATGGTTTGGTGGCCCATAAGCCCAAGCCCATGGTTTGGTAGCCCAAAGGCCCACAAGCACTAAGCCCACTAGCTTAAATCTATAAATAGGGGTTGAAGGTCTTCATAAATAAGGAGAGAAAGTGAGGTGAATTGAGAAAGAAGTGAAGTGAAGTGAAGAAGAGGATGATTTGAAGAGCTCAAGACACTCGAAGAATCATCGGTGAAGTCTTCAAGAAGCTTCGAAGTCTTCTTCAACATTTAAGGCATTCTTCGTGCAAATCGCCGTATTCTTCATCAAGATCATCCTCCAAATCAAATCAAAGATGGCGTTCAATTCGGAAACAAGGTGAAAACCCTCCGCATTGGCGCTCAAACTTGAATATCTTCAAACGTTCTTCAACACATCAAGCCAAATCCGGCAGTTGCTCTGAAAACAAGGCCAAGGTCCTTTAGATCAACATCATCAAATCCAAACTTCGAGTTCAAGGAGATCAAGGAATCACATTCCTCCAAACAACTCGAAGAACATCAAGATCGTTCAAGAATTCAAATCGAAGAAGTAGAATCAGAGGATAAATAGAAGATCGAACTCACCTCAAATATATCAAATTCAAATTCAATTGATTTTGTATACAATTTTGTATTTATAAAAATTTAAAATACAAAAATTTGTGTTGCAAATTTTGGCACGCCTAGTGGGACATCTCTACCTCTCATCTATATTCTTCACCAAAATCTTGAACGATGTTCATCCAACAACATGCAACTAAGGTTGCTTCAAAAGCTTCTTCAGAATGCATTAGCGTCATCACGCGAACAAAAGCCAAACAACTTCAAGAAGCTTCGAAATCAGCCATCGCCAGGGGAAGAGAGCAATACATTGCCACTCTAAATGAAGAAGGTATTGGTTCTGAAGGAAGCTTCACATCCCTATCACAAATTCTATCACAAGTTACCCACTTGAGACGCTTGCGTGATGATGACAAACACTTCCACCGTGGAAGAACAACTTGCAAATCTCACAAGGTTGGTCGAATCTTTGAGCATACACATCCAAGAGCAAGATGCCAAGATTGCAAAGCTCATGAAAGATAAGATAGAGTCAAGCCACATCAATGATGAAGGAAGTAAACACAACGATGATGATGATGAAGCAGACGATAAGCTAAAAACTCGTGATGAGAGAAAATCTTCTGGCAAACACATTCAAATCTCTTCCGATGGCTTCATCAAAGCAGACCAACTCAAGGAGTTCATTGAGGTGAACATGAAGAACAAATTTGATGGAAACTCAAAGTCATCATTGATTTACTCTAAGCCGTATACCCAAAGGATCGACAACTTGAGAATGCCTCTTGGTTATCAGCCACCTAAATTCCAACAATTTGATGACAAAGAAATACAAGGCAACATGTAGCTCACTTTGTCGAGACATGCAACAATGCTGGAACATTTGGAGATCAAGCAATTCGTTCGTTAACTCAAATGAAATGCCTTCGACTGGTAAATGGACTTGGAATCAAACTCACTTAACAGTTGGGAACAGATGGAGCACGAGTTCCTCAATCGCTTCAACAACACTAGAAGAACAATCAGCATGGTGGAGCTCACGAGTTCTAGTCAGTTCAAAGAAGAGCCAGTGATCGACTACATCAACAGGTGGAGAAACTTATGCCTCAATTGCAAGGACCGGTTATCCGAATTATCTTCTATCGAAATGTGCATCCAAGGAATGCATTGGGGCTTGCAATACATCCTGCGAGGAATTCAGTCCAAAAGGTTCGAAGAATTGGCCACCAGAGCTCATGATATGAAGCTAAGTATGGCAGGGAGCGGATTCAAAGGGCCTCCAATCCAATAACCTCACAGGTTTAAAGAGAGACAAGAATTTAGAAAGGAAACCAAGTCCTTTAACAATGCTTCGAAAGAAGAGTCAATGGTGACAAAAGCAACTTCTGTCAAGTTCCTAAGAAATTATGACAACAAAAGCGATTTCCTCAAGACATGGGGCAAAGAAGGTTGACAATTAAATAAATACAGGAAAAACAATACTCTTTCTTAGACTCTGACGTCTCCGGGATCTTCGATGACCTGCTCAAAGAATGACTAATCAAGCTACCTGAAATGAAATGACCGAATGAGGCAGGACGAACAAATGACCCAAGATATTGAAAATACCACAGATTGATCGGGTATCCCATACACGATTGCTTCATATTCAAAGAAAATATCATGCGGCTAGCTCAAGAAGGGAAGATAGCACTCGAAGAGGAAAATGCTACAGCAAATGTTGTCACCCCCGAATCCAACGATGTAGTGGAAGTAATTGGGGCATTGTATGATAAGACATGCCAAGTACGAAATCAATTCAAGTCAAATGTGATTGATGATGAATGTGTCTTGGCAATCACATTCTCCAACGATGATTTACAGCTTGGGTCTGAGCCTCATAATAGGCCATTGTTCGTGAGTTGCTTCACCCATGAGCAGAAAGTCAAGAGGATCCTCATCGATGGAGGATCGACTGTTAATATCTTGCCACTAAGAACATTGAAGCAATTGGAAATTCCAAAGAGATAACTTATCCATGAATTTACCAAAATAATCTTATTAATCGGTTGATGATTCAAGGATTCAACCACGAAGGACAAATGTCCATTGGCACCATAAGGTTGAACTTGCTAATGGAAGACATGAGTTCAACTGCACTACTTCATGTAATTGATGTCAAAACATCATACAATATGCTTCTTGGTCGGCCCTGGCTGCATGAAAATGGTGTCATCCCTTCAACATTGCATCAACGCTTCAAATATTTTTCAAGATGGTGTCATAAGGACAGTGGTCGGCGATCAAAAGTCTTTTACATAAGTTGAGTCATATTTTGCTGATGCCAAATTCTATACGACAAAGACAACAAAAGAAGTAGAAATTGAGCATGATAAAGAACTTGAAATCAGTCCGATTGTCAAGAATAAAACATCTCTCATCAAGATGGATTCGTTCGAGGGGCTGGCGATGCCTCTTACCAAGATCGATGCTAAAAGGCCAACTTCTCCACCTCTTGAAGGGTTCGTTCGACCAAAACAAAGTAATGTTACTGAACATGGAGAATCTTCAGACAACGAACTCACGACGTATTTTGGTCCAAATGCATATAAGCTCCTCATGAATGTTGGATATGATCATCAAGGAATCTCTACGCTGAAACCTCACTTGAAGAAGAAAGATGATGTGGTCCAGAATACCAAAGTGGGTTTGGGATTTGTACCAAAAGCGCCCGTTCGAATCACTATCAAAATGGCGGCTTCATCTCACTACATCTCTAACGGTGTATGCAAGTCGACCTTGAAGGGCAATGTGGAAGTTGGGGAAACAACTCAAAAGTTGTTGAAATGCTATTATCCCTAAAATGTAGTAGAGAAAGCTTGTACATATGTACATGTTGGATTTGTAAACTGAAAGCAGTTTGGTTGAGCTTGTATACAATGTTTCCTGTTACCACTATTACAATCTCCTATCTGAATTGACTACTTGATTGTATATATCTGTGTCCCCTTATCTCATATATAAGTTAGATCATACAGTGTGTAGAAGATCACGGAAGTCTGTATGATTGGTCAAGTTTAATGATATAAAAAGAATCACGGTGAGACAACTTGAGGACGAGTTGTCGGTATAAGTCGTGGTATAGATGAAGTGACTTGACTTGGTTACTTGTCTATCTTTGTACGTCTCGACGTATTGATGGATCACAGTGAGATGAGTTCTTCTATCTGACCGTCGTGAAGAACCTAGATCTCGGTGACTTACGATGATCTAAACCTCGATAATGTATTAGGTGAGTATGAGTTGCTGACCATCACTTTGACTTGTTATGGGTGAGGGTTATATGTTCTAACTCAATATTCTCCGCATCTTGAGTGGTGGCAGTGCTTGTATGTCATGCTAGTTATCAGATCGAGTCACCGATCCGTTTAGGATGATGACGTCCCTTAAGGAGCTCAAAGGTTTATTGTACTAAACCCCGCAGTTGAGTTAGCTCAAGTACAATAATAAGGTTGAGTGGTACTACTTAAGGAATTAAAGATATTAATTATTTTAAGCAATGTCGAATGCTCTAAATAATTAATGGACGTGTGATATCTTAAATACGGGATTCATAATGTCTAAGTGCAAGCCCGACTCACCTTCTCGGTAATAAAAGGGTAAGTCAAGATTTATTCTCTAGTGGCATGAATGAATGTTTATAAATTAATTTATGTTCGGGTGAACATAAGATAATTAATTTATTTGAGGCCCATCTTTATTCCTTGCATTTGATCCCTGGGCTGGCCCATCCAGCCCTAAGCTAGGTAAAATCGGCGCCCTATACTCTACAAGGCAAGGATTTGATCCTCTTTATCCTATAAGGATATTATTATATTTATGGGATATGCATGGATCCTTTCCTTATGGGATTATGGTAATGCATTATTAATATAAGGTAAGAGATAAGATCAAGGCTAATCCTTAATCCATTAACCTAGGATTTTCGTGAATCACATATTGAGGTGTGTGAGGAATTCTCGAAAATTGTGTAGAGAGATTGGGTGATTTTTCCAAGCATTCTCCATAGATCGTCCTCACTCGACGTTGGAGATTGGGCAACCGGGATACAGTCCAGAAGGTCAAAGCACGAGTCTCGATCCGCTCATCCCGTTCATCCCCGACAGATTCAAAGGTAAACACGAGAAAACCCTTACGTGTTGCCATTAATTATATAGACGCATGCTAGGAATATAATCAATGTATGGTGAATTAAACATTCAAGATAGATCATCGGGAGATGGTCAAAACTAGTTTTCCCTACAATTAAAATCAGTTTTCCCTACAGTACATAGATCAAAAGAAAAACACAAAAAATAAAGAAAACCAAAAGTCAAAAAAAATTGAGAAATCAAGAAAATCAAATAAAAAGCATGACAGCTCCATGACACACGAGCCTAAACTGCACGTCACTATGAAGAAAATCAAATAAAATCAAGACTACTCCACGATGCACGAGCCTAAACTGCATGTCACTCCAAGAAAAGTCAACAAAAAAGAAGCAAGACAACTCCATGAAGCATGAGCCTAAACTGTATGTCACGCCAAAGACAAAAGCAACAAAAAAGAAAGCTCCATGATGCACGAGCTTAAACTGCATGTCACGCCAAAGACAAAATCAACAAAAAGCAAGAAAGCTCCATGACGCATGAGCCTAAACTGCATGTTACTCCTGGCCCGCATGAGTATAAACTGTGCATGGCGCTCTCCTAAAACACAAGTTGATCTTTTGAACTACGTTTTGACTTGATCCCTTTCAAAAGGGTATGTAGGAAACTTAGATATCTTCTAAGTTCAGTCATATATGTGTTTTTATCCTTCAAATTGGGTGATCAAAATTCAAGCTCAGACTATTAAAGTAAAATGATACACACTTTTGGAAGAGACAGTAAGGTGAAAATTGTAAAAAGCAAAAAGTCATGGGCAACAACCAGAGATGATGGATTATTCACTACTTCGTTGTCAACACATTTTAAAAATAACCTCAACTTCTGAGTCTGGTTCTACGCTTTGAAGATGACTCATGCTTGTTAACTCTAGCTCGATGTTGTCAATTTTGCTTTGAATATGGCCCAGCTTTTTAAGTCTAGCTCGATGTTGCTAGTTCTACTTTAAGGATTGTTCCATCTTGTTGAACCCAACTCCACGTCACCAATTTCACTTTGAAGATTATCCCAGCTTGATGGTTTCAACACCATATCTCCAAACTCGATTCGAAGATGGCTTCAGCTTCTGGGCTTTTGGTTGAGAACACAGCTTCAAGCTCCTCATCCACAATCGTTTCTAGCTCGTTGAGGTCGTGATGTCGATCTCCACTAATACTTAGGCTTCAATTCTCTTCGTGAATGGTACACAACTTCTAGATCCCCCTTCGCGAATGACGCACAACTTCAAGCTCCTCATCCACAGCCGCTTCTAGCTCATTGAGGTCGTGATGCCGATCTTCACTGACGCTTAGGCTTCAATTCTCTTCGCGAATGGTACACAACTTCTAGCTCCCCATTCGCGAATGATGCGCAACTTCAAGCTCCTCATCCACAGCCGATTCTAGCTCATTGAGGTTGTGATGCCGATCTTCACTGATGCTTAGGCTTCAATTCTCTTCGCGAATGGTACACAACTTCTAGCTCTCCATTTGCGAATGACGCACAGCTTCAAGCTCCTCATCCACAACCACCTCTAGCTCATTGAGGTCGTGATGCCGATCTTCACTGACGCTTAGGCTTCAATTCTCTTCGTGAATGGTACACAACTTCTAGCTCTCCCTTTGCGAATGGCGCACAGCTTCAAGCTCCTCATCTACAGCCGCTTCTAGCTCGTTGAGGTCATGGTGCCGATCTCCACTTATGCTTATGCTTCAATTCTCTTCGCGGATGCTGCACAACTTCTAGCTTCCTCTTCACGGATGACGCACAACTTCTAATTTCCTCTACGAAGATGGCGCACAACTTCTGGCTCCTCCTTCACAAATGACGCTAGCTTTTACCTTTTCTTTGCGAATATTGCGCAGCTTCTAGCTCATCCTCCATCGATGGCTTACAACTTCTAACTTTCCCTTCGCAGACAGCGCACAACTTCTATCTATCTCTTTTCTTGTACTGCTTTTAGCTCTCTGAGGCGCGATGTCGAACGTCGTGCAAGTCGCTTCTTTACATGTCATCTACATAGAATGGGTGGAGTTCGTTGATAATGACGATGTCGTCTCTACTGTCGTGCCGTCGCGTCTGCTAGGAAGAAGCTCATTGCTCCTGCTAAAATGAGGACGACGTCTGTGACAAATGTGAAGCCAAAGTCCAAAAGTCGATGTAATGGAGTTGATCAAGTTTGACGTCTTTAGTCGATCCACTCTTGAGCAAGAAGACTTGAAGTTGAATTACATGAACTTTTGCTACCTGGAATACAGTCACATGCACAAAAATTATGAACATGTGTAAAAAAAAGAAAAAAGCGTGTGCAATTATAAAAATCATAAAAATGGAGTTAAGATGACTTCTTGTACTCAAGTCATAAAAAAAAAAAAAAACAAAACTCCAAATAATATTTCATCTGCAAAAAAAATAATCAAAAAACAAAAAAATCGAACCGGATGCCATTCCCAGCCCATTTTTGTTTAAAAAGAAGCCCAAATCCACTATGGGAGGCCCAAACACTAAACTTTTTAAGTCATGAGCCCAAAATCTCAAAAAATAAGAACGGAAAAAAAAAAAAAAAATGAAAAAAAAGCCTAAAGGCCCAAACCCATCCCTTCTATTCTTTTCTCTCTCTCGCGCCTCTCTCTACACATACAACCTTAATCTCTCTCTATCTCAAAACACACGCATACACACACAGAGAACAATTTCTCTCTCTCCTTCCAAACCCAGCCGCCTCTCACAACTGTACGCCGTAGGCGACCACCGCACCAGCCAGCCACCTCACACACGCCGCACACCCATTTTTCTCTCCTTCGTCTCCATCGATTGGTGGAGGTCGCCGCCTCAACTTCAGCAGTGCGTCGCTGAGCGCCACCATCATCGGCGATTGCGTTTATGCACCTCCTCCCTCTCCCATCGCGAACATCAACAGCAATAGCCATGGGTTGCCGCTGTCTTCGCCGTACAGCCTCAATCTCTCCTCATTCTTCAACCGTCGTGTCGTATCTAGATTCGACGAACACCGCAGTCGCTTCATCTCCGTCTCGACAGAAAACAGGAAGAAGTGGCCATCTCTGTTAGCTCCGCTATGCCAGCCATCGACTTCTCCGGTGAAAACACGGTAACAAACGTCGGTGTTCCATCTGCCGCTGCTGCCGCATTGCATGCATCTTCAATGTTGCACGCATCTTCGCGCTATCGTGGTAGCTCCTACCGCCACCATCATCTGCCATATTTCGACGAAGTTGCACAAGAAGCCCGCCTCCACTTCTAAATTCCATGCCCTCATCGCCGTAGTTCAGGTTGCGCGGCCCACCGTCGCGATGATGATGCCTAATGCCGACTCTGCCTCAATTTGCCGCTGTGACCCGCTGCCTCGTGCTGCCACCAAGACCACCACCCCGATTGATGACTCCGACAACAGCACTGCCGCACCTCTTCTCTCCAGAAAAATAGCAGGTTAAGTAGAAGTTGGACAAGTAAGCAACAGAGTGTTGGTTGTTGAAAACTTCGTTATCTTGCACCAGCAAGCAAGATGTTAGGTCGATTACGCCCGTAAGTAGTCAGAGTTTTCCTAGCATCAGCAAGCATAGAAAAATGCGTCAAGTCAGGCGGGATACTGACAAGGTGAATTTCAATATCTAGGTTTAGTATTATATCCATAAACAAAACTTAATCCCAAGTAGTGGATTGACTGTGTTATCAGTCTGTGGATAGAGGACCTGATTTTTTGAACCACGTAAATACTAAGTGTTCTTTACTTTCAATATTATTTTATATTGCATATTATTGAATTGAACATCATCAGCACACGCAACACAACATACTATTTTGAAATAATTTATCAATATAAATTTGATATTGACTACAAAAATTGAAAACTGACTAATTAATATTCAACTAAGTATTTTCTATCAACTCCAGTTTTCAGTAAAGGCAAAACGTAACCACCACATTCCACAAACACATTAGTAATCAGTTCAACTAACTAGCTACCTAGCAGTCAATAGGATTGCTAACTGATATCACTCCGTACAAGACTTTCGTACTTGAACTGATCAATAGTACTAATACCAATACTGAACTGACTTCAATTACCTGACATCTACTGATCATTATAAGGTTCAGTCTTATTTAAAGAAAATGTTTTAATTTTCCTTAATTGGTGTATTCTCATCTCCATATACACCAGTATAACCCCCAAGGGACCATCAAATTAATAATAATAATAATAATAATAATAAACTATATATTTTATTTCAATAAAATAATAAAATATATTAAATATATAAGTATTGTAAGAATCCTAAGACTACAGAAAAAGTACCTAAGATTTGTTAGGGTAAGAATCCTGAAATATTGTACTATTTTTTTTTATTTTAGGATTTTATTTACTTTTCTTATCTTGTAAAATTCCAACCAAATATAAGAATTTAAATTTTGGAATTAGATTACTTTACGTAGACAAAATTTTGCCAACAAACGGGCTCTTAATTCTTTTTTGGTTGGAAAATATTACGTTCACCTAAGATATATTTAATTGTGATATACAAGATATCAATATAATTTTAGAGATGATTTATTACCTACAGTATATGATTGATTGTTTGGTAGAGAGGATGTATTAGAATTATGTATAAAATTTCAATTCCTAAAATGTTGCTTTAATTTAAAATGTATTCTATGTGATTAGAGTTAATTTAATCTAATATTTTAACTAATATATATTATAATTATATTTTGTACTACACATCTCACCTCCGTACATAATGATACAACACATATAGGACCTTTATTTATAAAAGACTATATATTTTGAAACAAAAGAAATATTAAAGTATGATACATATATTATCAGATGGCCACTTTTTTGTTTCTATAAATGTTGCTTTATAATGGAAATCAGAAACTAAATTATATATTTGCAGCATTCAACTCTCAAGGGTGAGCATTCGGATTTTGATTCGTATTTTTGTCAAATACAAACTGATTTGAAAATTTAAATTTTAAAAGAAAGAAAAAAAGTGAATCAAACCGAATTATCTGAAAATCCAAAATTTTAATAACTAAATCCAAACCAAACCGAAAAGTTCAGTTTAGAAATATTTAAATAAAATATTATATACATATATTATAATTTGGTTTTTTTGAATTTTAAAAAAGCCAAACCAAAAATATGAATTTTGAAGAAAAAATTTTGATCCAATCCAAAAATTCGAATTGAATAATACTTCGATTTGATTTGATTCAATTATTTGAATTCTAAATATTTTATTCACCATAGGCAACTCCACAATTCATTGTGAAAATTTGAAGTCCAAATCACAATCTTACAATATGCATATGCAAACAGTTTATCAAGTCAAAACATATGTTTGGGCTCGGCCCACTAAACCAAATGATTCATAAACAAATGATTTAACTTGGGCTCCGTTTAGGGCGCCTTAGCCCAAAATTTCCATACACACCCTTATGTTCGGAATCACACCAATTGATATTTGAAAAGCTAGCGTATATAAAAAATTGAAGGGCTCAGAAAAAAGAAAGTCTCTATTATTAATAGGTTTCAAATCCCTGATTAATACTATAGAACGTCTTAAATGGTGGGAATAAATCAAATGTTATTAAGTCCAAAAAATCAATGAAAATGATTGAGAGACTAATGATTTTTTTAATCGATTTTTTAAAATATACAGCGTCTGATTCGGACGTAAAGTGGAAACAATTTAACGTAACGTTATGAAATCAAGAAATCAAGCCTATACAATATAAAAAATACAGTGTCAATCTTATCAAGTAACCAATTAATTAGTAAAAGATAAATAGTAACTACAAGATTAAAAATATATAAATTCTTGTTATTTTACGATGACGCTTTTAGTTATATTCTTCTTCTTTTATATTAAAATTTCAAAAGTTTTAGCATAAAGTTAAAAAATAATTTTACTATTTTATACTAAACTATATACTCTTAAACAATTTCAAATATCATTAGACATACCGATTTCAGATATCATCAAACATAAATCCCAGCTTCTATTTTCCTACTCTTATTGTTTTCAAAATTCAACACCAAAAATTTGATTCAACCGTTTATTTGAAAATATAATTGGAGTTGAACATTTCAAAAGTAAGATTTTAGATTACAGTTGTTTTATTTTCTCTGGTTTTGTGTTTTTATCGCAGTACATGTTCCAAATCTAGGTTTACAAGTTCATGTTCATTGTTGTGCAAAATTTGAAGTTTGCACGCTCAAGCGAAACGATTTCTCTCGAACAAGAGAGAAAGAGAATGGTTAACACTATAATGCGAACTTCATATGTTCATGTGAAATTTACTGGTTCAAGCGATTGCACAAGTTGAAGGAATTCACGTGACAATTCAAAATAACTTATAACGCAAATTCGTTTAATTTGCGCAAACACTTAAAACCTACGAATTTCGCTCAAACATGAACCTTCACGCAACCACCTCGTGAATCTTCGAATTTTGTGAAATTCGACATTCGAAGGGTACACGATTGTGCGAATTGAACAATTTCGCATCACCGCACGAACCTTCGAATTTTGCACAAACACGAACCTTGTTATTTCAGTACTATTTTGCTCAAATATTTCCTCTGTGTTGCTGCTTATGTTGTTGGCTTCATTTTTTACGGCGACGATGGCATGGTGGCATGAACGGCGGACACGAAGAAGAGGCGGTTGCAGAGGTGCAATGACGAAATATCTTCTGATTTTGCAAACGCAAATTTTAAATATTAGAAGTATATTTTACAAGAATTTTATGTTTTTAAACACTACAAAAATAGTCGATCAACGACAGATTTAACGATGGATAGTTTTCAGTTGTTAGATAGTTATAGATCAACGACGAATCTGAGACGGCATTAAAATTTTAAGATTAATTACGTAATCTACAACGGAATAGAAATGGAATGGCGCGCGTATTGTTCACACCACATACTGTAATAGACCTACGATGGATCTGCGACGAATTATAAATTTAAAGTTCTGCGACAGAATTTTTTCGTAGTTAATTCTGTATTTTTTTCTTATTTTCCTCTAATTTTGTAACAGAATTGAATCCGTAGTTATTGTTTTAGAAATGTTTATGATGGATTGGACGTTGTAGTCCTTCGTTGGATTTATTGCTTATACCAAAAGACAGTCTTAAATCTTCTCTATTTTTCTCTTCTCCTACGGGCGTTTGGTAGCAGTGATAAACCCAAGATAGCATAGGTATCTTGACTAATCCACCTGTTTGATATCCAAAATTCATATCTGGGGAGCCCGTGTTAAGCAATGGCCCGGGCTAAATCACTGTTTGACAAAGCTTACCCATCACCGCTCGACTCAAGATAGCATATCTTGCCATTTATCCTATCCGATTCAATGACTATTGTACCCTGTTACCAAAATTGAATGGCGATGCCCCATCTTCACCGTGAGATTACCTTTGTTTCAAA
Organism: Salvia rosmarinus; assembly: GCA_036937905.1. Taxonomy (NCBI): domain Eukaryota; kingdom Viridiplantae; phylum Streptophyta; class Magnoliopsida; order Lamiales; family Lamiaceae; genus Salvia; species Salvia rosmarinus. The sequence goes on along the minus strand of CM072816.1, from coordinate 84,073,707 downwards.
ATTGAATCGATGACCCCATCTTCACTGTGAGATTCATGCCTAGCTCAGAACTTTTCCTCCATGACGATTTCCGCGGCGGCTCCTCTGCGGGTTTTGTTGGAGAATTTTGTTGAGAGTGAGGTCTCTAGTGAAGTAGTAAGACTTTCATTGGTCGGAGTTGGTGAATCTGGGGCGCTCAAAGTATGATTGTGTGCGGGTAATGGCGAGTTTTCTTCTTCGAGTGGTTTAAGGTTTTGGTGTAGTTGGGTGTGGGCTTGTTCATGTTCTTGAGCTTGTGGAACCAGGCATTGGGGATCATGTCGGAGAATCTAAATTTGTAATTACCCATATTTTTCTTTTTTTGATGATAAATTTTTGGGTAGGGAAAATGAAATGTAAGGAATAAAACGAGACTAGAGTGGTTTGTGAGAGTGCGTGTGGTGAGGGAAGATGATGGATAAATAGAAAAGGTGGTGGTGTGGGGATCACATACGAAGAAATTTTGTGCAAAATCTTGTATTTTCTATTTATTTTATTAGTGAAGGTTAAATTGGTCATTTGTAATTTAATCATGTTTTTATCTAATGTACTAAACAAACAAGGTTTGTTAAGTATATTTTATATCTTATTTAACAAACAATAATATCTGATAACAATCTCACCTTATCTACGATACACATCTATGTCTTATCTATCTTAATATATCTAAATATGTCTACCAAACGAGCCCTAAAATGAACTTATCTCTCTTTTTTCTCACCCGCATCAGGTGCCTCCGCCGTCGCTCTCTCAGGCTAGCCGCCATCATCTCTGTTTCATCTGCCCGCCCGCCCTCCGGATCGCGTCAGGTGCCTCTGCCGTCTATCTGTCCTTTCCTATCTCAAGATCTAAAGCAACGCTAGGTGGAAATTAAGGTAAGGTTAGTAGTTCGTCACCCTAGTTCGAATGCGATTCAGATTTGAGATCTGATCGAATTTACAATTTGTTGTCACCCTGTTTGAATACGATTCAGATATGAGATTTGGTTTGTCTGATGAATTTGATTTGTGTTTTGCGTGCTGATTGGGTTCAAATGTTTTTCGTGATGATGTTATATTCTTTAATGTGAGCGGGTGTGTCGCATGGTTACTGAAATGCCTAATTCCCAGCGTTTCCTCATGAAGCATATTGAAGATAAATCATTACAACAATACATTTTTTTCTCATTTTTGGCTTTTACTTTTGTAGAATGGATAAGGAGTTCCTATTGCGGTGGCATACATAGAATCAATGATACGAATGTCTGAAGCCCATGCTAGAATGCACCTCAGAAACCATGTCATTCAAGAGGATGTGGACATGGCCATTCGAGTTCTGCTGGATTCATTTATCTCAACCCAAAAGTTTGGTGTAGAAACCATTGCAGAAGGTACATATGGATCCAATTATCAGTTGTCTATTGCCGTTTTTTCAAACCTTGGTTGTTACCCTTTTAAAACATCATTTTACACTTGATCTTTGAGGATGACTATATATAAATCGCAACTCCTGGAGTTAATAACTGATGCTACAATGACGAAGGGATACGCATAAAAAATTGCTCTTAAATGATTTTACATTTTTTTCTCATCCCTAAGATCTCAAAAAATCAAAATCAGTGTATTTGTGTGAATTGTATTTTCTTTTGGTTTGAGAATGAGAATGATTCATTTAGAGATGAAGGATAGAGAATGGTTCTCGAAGAGAAAAAAGCTAAGTTTGTGAATTCCTTTTGAGTAGAACTTTAGTTCCAAGATTTCGGTTTTATTCCATGTGTATAGTAGGATTTTATGTTTGTGGTTTTAATCAGCTATTATGGTTTTAGTTGTGATGTTAAAAAACACAAACTCTCATGTCATGATGTAGGTGCAACAACTGCTGAGTTTTCAGTTGGGGCTATTCCTGAAATAATAATCGTTTGCTTAATTTGGAGCCTTCTAGTATATCGTATAAAGAAATCAAGATAATAATAATAATAATAAGCAACATCATTTGTTTAGAATCAATATTTTTAGTTTGTGCATTTTTTAATCTATTTTATTTACAGGTGATTGGTAGAGGACGATGTAGATTTTGAAAGTCACACTTGAGATATCTTCAAGTTTATTTATGAAATGATGGATTCTTGAAAGTCACACTTGAGATATCTTCAAGTATTTGGTGAATATAGGATTGATGAAGTCTGGACGATTCAATTGCTAAGAGATTCAGGTACATAATAGTAGTTAGATTGCTACTATTAGTAGTTAGATTGCTAAGAGATGCATATTCACGGGGAATGATGAGAAAGCTTTATTCCTCCTACCTATTGTGCTTTCATTTAGGACTATGAGCTTGCTAAGACTATATTTGCTTACTGGACTTTTCGTATGATGTGATGATGTCTTATCTTTTCATTTTCTTAAGAAATAGTGGCTTTGGAGATGTATATAGATTAATCACTTAACTCTATGTCCTGTCAATGTTATATTATGAATTCGTGTTGCATATGGATAGGATTGGATAGATTTGAGAAGGAATGTGTATAGGACTGGAGATATGGCGTGATTTAAGGATTTCAAATAATTTTCTAATATGCAAAGGATGTTTTGATTATTCTTGTGTACTCAGTATAGAGGTTGAAACTCTGAGACTGCTATGAATCACATCCATAAAGATATTGATTATTTATCTGACAATTAGAAATTTAAAAAAAGAAGGAAAAAGACGTTTGTAGGATAAATTGACACTTTGTTTTTTGAACTTTGAAGTTTTATTGCAAACTAAATTATGGTAATTCAAAAAAACAAAAATCACTCTACTTTCACTATCACTTAACATACCAAGTTTATTTGGTTTCAAATTTTGGAAGACTCTTTATTCTCTAATATAGATTATTCATCATCTAGTTGCAATGTAAGTTTCTATAATATTTTTAGAATTTATCTATATTTTATGTTCTAATCTTAACAATCCATTTTATCTTTTGTAGGCTAACATGGTATAGCATTAGAAGGTTCAAGGTTCAAGGTTCATGGAGGAGTGTGCGTGTGTTGGCCTAGTGGTAGAGTGGTTAATGCCCGAGGCCAAAGGTCTCAGGTTCGAGACCACCGTGACGCGGCCTTTAAAATTTCTGTATTTAATTGACCAAAAAAAAAAAAGAAGGTTCAAGGAATTAAGCAAGCTTTATTATTTTGTTGGAACTTTGGAAGATTTAGACTATTGTTCTGTTGGAACTTTGGTGATGAACTATTTAGTATTTTTTATATATTTTTATGAACATTGCAAATTAATTATTTATTGGTGTTGAATATTGATTACGAATTGTTAGATATGTTATGATTATGAATATGTTAATAATTTGATGTATTGTGAATAATGTACGAATATTTGTTATGATCACGATTATCAAAATAGATTTGTTGATTTTTTGTTAGTTTAATGGATATTTGAGAAATATTGGACTTATTTACAAGTTTTATTATTTTGCCTAAAAATTATAAAATGATTTTTTCTTTTTTTTAAATATTAGCTACGGATTAAAGACGGAAAATTACGTCGCTACTAGCGCCGGTTATTCTATCGTTATATCCGAGATGCTGACATGCCACGACCACATTTAGCGACTGACTTATCTGTAGCTAATCCGTCTTTATGTTTAACGACGAACGTTAAATCCATCGCTAATTTTTTTAGCGACCATTGATAAATCTAATATATGTAGATATGCGAGATTTATGTAAAGCAGTAGAGAATACCAAGGCTTTTACGTGGTTCGATCGTTAATGAGATTTACGTCCACGGAGGTGATTCCTCAATACTTTCACTATGTTTTGATTACGGTGAGTATAGCTAAAAGCTCTTAGTATTCAAGAAGTTGTTAATCCTTCTACCTTCGATCTAACTCCTATTTATACATATATGAGGGCCCCTATGAACCGATCCTCCCATGTAGGGACTCTAACCTTCGTGTGTAGGACTCATTCCTCTTGTCCATGGGGCACGTTAGCTTTCACTGTGTGGGACGCTGGCCTTGTGCAGGTGGCGCTGATTAGGGTTTGGGGCGATTAGGGTTTGAAGGTGGACCTGGGCTTAACCGTGGGCCGCTACTAGTGTCGTGCCCGGCTCGTTTGGGCTCTGTGTGGTTGGGCCATATCCCATCATAGCCCCCCCCGAATAGCCGAGAGCGACTGTAGGGAAAACTATGTTTAGCCTCTCCCGAGGATCTATCTTGGATGTTTAATTCACCATACATTGATTATATACCTAGCATGCACCTATATAATTAATCGCAACACGTTGGGGTTTTCGTGTTTACCTTTGAACTGCCGAGGCGAAATGGATCGAGACTGGGTGCTTTGACCTTACGATCAGATCCCGGTTGCCCAATCTCCAACGTCGAATGAGGACGATCTATGGAGAATGCTTTCAAAATCACCTCTTTCTCTCGGCACAATTTTCGAGAACCTCACCCCTCTTTCTCTTGGTGATGGACGAAAATATTGAGGTTGATTATTAATCATCTTCTTTGATTTAATCTCTTACCTCATATTTATAATGCACTACCTTAATCCCATAAGGAAATTACCATAATCTCATATGGAAATTACCATAATCCCATATGAAAATTACCATAATCCTTTATGGTAATTACCATAATTCCATATGGAAATTACCATAATCCTATATGGAAAGGATTATTACAATAATCATATAAAGAAAGGATCTATGCATATCCCATAAATATAATTATATCCTTGTAGGATAAAGAGAATCAAATCCTGCCATGTAGAGAAAGTAGGCGCCTATTTTCCTTCCAAGCTACGGACTGGATGGGCCACCTGGATCAAATGCAGGAATAAAGATGGACCTCAAATAAATTAATTATCTTATGTTCATTGTAACATAAATTAATTTATAAACATTTACTCATGTCACTAGAGAATAAATCTTGACTTACCCCTTTATTACCGAAGTTGAGTCGGGCTTGCACTTAGACATTACGAATCCCGTATTTAAGATATCGAACGTCCATTAATTATTTAGAGCATTCTGATCGCTTAAAATAATTAATATCTTTAATTCCTTAAGTAGTACCACCAACCTTATTATTGTACTTGAGCTAACTCAACCTGCGGGGTTTAGTACAATAAACCTTTGAGCTCTTAAGGGACGCCATCATCCTAAACGGATACGGTGACTCGACTGAGATAACTAGCATGACATACAAGCACCGCCACCACCCAAGATGCGGAGAATATTGGGTTAGAACATATAACCTCACCCATAACAAGTCAAAGTGATGGTCAAGAACTCATACTCACCTAATACCTTATCGAGGTTTAGATCATCGTAAGTCACCGAGATCTTGGTTCTTCATGACGGTCGATAGAAGAACACATCTCACCGTGATCCTTTAATACGTCTCGAGACGCATCAAAGATAGACAAACAACCAAGTCAAGTCACTTCTTATCTATATCAAGAACCTATACCGACAACTCGTCCTCAAGTTGTCTCACCGTGAAACTTTTATATCTCATTAAGCTTCGACCAATCATACATACTTCGTGATCTTCTACACAATCGTATGATCTAACTTATATATGAGATAAGGGGACATGATATATGCAATCAAGTATTCATTTCGGATAGGAGATTGTAATAGTGGTAATATGAAACATTGTATACAAGCTCAACCAAAATTGCTTTCAAGATACAAACCAATAATCTCCACTTATACTAAAGCAAACTTTTAGTATACAATGTGTCTCTCTACTAGCTATTACAAACAAAACCATCACCATCACTTTGCTTCTCCCACTTATACAAAAGTTTCCTTTCTAAGTGGGTGCCATCTAGCGCAATTCAAGTCCTCTAACGTCCCCGATGTAGACTTATTGCGGCAGGCTTTAGCGGGTGCCATCTAGCGCAATTCAAGTCCTCTAACGTGCCCGACGTAGACTTATTGCGGCAGACTTTAGCGGGTGCCATCTAGCGCAATTCAAGTCCTCTAACGTGCCCAACGTAGACTTATTGCGGCAGGCTTTCGTGAATGGATCCGCTAGGTTATTCGTCGTATCAATCTTTGCAATCAGCACGTCCCATCGTCTAACGATTTCTCGTATGACATGGTACTTTCTCTCTATGTGTTTGCTTGCCTTGTGGATCCGTGGTTCCTTCGAATTTGCCATTGCACCTGAGTTATCACAAGAAACCATGATACTCATGGGCAAACCAGTACCACATCTAGATCCACGAGGTAGTTCTTGAACCATACTGCCTCCTTAGCGCCTCCGAAGTGGCTACATATTCGCTTCCATGGTAGAGTCCGCAACGCATCGCCGCTTTGCACTCCGCCAGATACGGTTGCCCACCTCCCAAGGTAAACACATAGCCGAGGTGACTTTTTCTCATCACGGTACGATTGGAACCGAGTCCGAATAACCCAAAGGCATTAGACTATCTCGCACGGTAAGCCACCCTATAATCTCGAGCCATTTTCGGTGCTTGAATATATGCTTTACCGCAATCCAATGAGCTTGTCGTGGTTAGATCGATATCAGCCACTATGCCCACCGCATAGCGGATATCGGCCTCGTGCATAGAATTGCATGCATGAGACTTCCTACGGCGGAAACGTAGGAAACTTGTCTCATTTCTATCTTCTTTGCATGCCATAGTCGCGCCTTTAGATAAAGGAACGCCATGTCGAAAGGTAGCAATCCTTTCTTCGACGGTCCGCATACTAAACGAGTAATCACATGATCAATGTAAGACGCCCGAGATAAGCTCAACATTTTCCTCTTGCGATCTCGGTAAACCTTGATCCCAAGAATGTACGCCGCATCTTCTAAGTCTTCATTTGAAGGCGATCGTATAACCAACTCTTTACGCCCGATAACAACTTCACATTGTTGCCAAATAGAAGAATGTCATCTACGTAAAGTGCAAGAAATACCACATTACCATCGACATCTAAATGATACACACAACTCTCGCTAGCAACTAGGTAAATCCATAGGACTTTATCACCGCCCAAACGTAAGTTCCATGATCTTGCATCATTGTCTCAGATCGCCTCATTGACGTCCATGGATCGATTATTGCCTGCTCGTTTTCGGGACTAAATCCAAGATTCACCCACGAACATACATCGCCGGGTCGACGAACAACCCTCCCACCACGACGAGGCACTCACAGCACAATGGTAGCGGTGGGTGCGAGAACTTGTGGTTCTCATCTTGCACAACTTGCTTGGTTGGAACTTGCTTGGTTGGTACCAACATGCGGTCGGTATCTCCGGTGGAACTCGACCCACTTCAATTTCTTGAAGTATCGGTGTCGATCCTCCCACTAGACTCGACATCTCGCACCTTTGGTCTAATCGGTGGTGGAATACGATCATCTTCTAATTCTTGAAGAATGATTTCAACTTTGGGTTTATGATTTTCATGTAGTCCTCTTCTAAGAATCGGGCATTAGTGCTAATAATGACCTTCCGATCCTTAGGACTATAGAATAAACCACATTTCGCCCTCTAGGATAGCCAATAAACAACTTTGCGTCGGATCTAGCCTCCAACTCGTCACCTTCTTGTTCAAAGACATGTGTCGGACTACCCCATATCCTTGTGTGGCTTAAACTATTGCGCCCAAACCACAACTCGAAGGGTCTCTTCGACCGACTTGGATGGTACTAGATTTAGTAAGTATGCCTCCGCTTCTAAGGCATACCCCGTAACGAAATAGCAAAGTTGCATAACTCATCATTGATCTAACCATTTCCAAAAGAGTCCAATTTCTTCGCTCGACACACCATTTCATTGTGGTGTCGGTGAAGTGTTTGGGAGGTAATCCCACACTTCACTAGATAGTCCATGAACTCGTTATTGAGGTATTCGCCACCGCGATCGTAACGCAGATGACTTGATACTCTTACCTAGCTTCGCCTCCACCGCCTAAAATTCTTTGAATTTCAAAGCATCTGACTTGCGGTGAAGCGGTATACGTATCCGCACTCGAGTAATCGTTAACGAAAGTGACAAAATACTGCATTCTCCACAAGCTTGTGTGGACATTGGTCCACACAGTCGAATGGACTAGCTCTAACATTTCTTTCGCTCTATGACCCTTCGCTTTGAAGGTCCGTCAACATCTTACCTTCTATACAGATTCGCAGATGGGAACGTAGTAATCGTGAGATTACCCAACGCCCATTCTTAGCCGCCTTTGGATCCTATTTAGATTGATGTGACCTAATCTAAGATGCCAGAGAAAAGAGGTGTCATCTATCGAAGAAAACTTTCTCTTTTAAGGTTTGATGTAGATGCAACATAGGTATTATGTATCGCATAGTATAATGCTAATTATATAATGTGCCTACACGATAACTCGTCATTTCTTATGATAGAAACACCACTATCAAAAACAACTGAATATCCATGAATAAACAATTTCAAACAGAACAAGGTTCCATGAAAATCCGCACATGTAAACGTCTTTTAAAACTAAACCTGCTTTCAAACATAAAGTAACATCTCCGATCGCAACGGTCTCGACTTTCGCCAAGTTGCCCATGGAGATCGTTATCTCGCCATCATTCAGTTCCTTGTCCGCAGGAACCCGCAGGTGTAACAAACATGATCGATGGCACCGTGTCTACTACCCATGAATGGGTAGAACAAGTCGCTAAACATGTTTCACATTAAAGCAAATGGCGTACTCTAGAGCCTCGAGCTTGGGGCACTTAGCCTTCCAATGCTCGCCTCACCGCACTTCAAGCATTTGCCCTTCTCCTTTGGCTTTTTCAAACCACCGGTAGAGCCCTTTGATTATTCCCACTCTTTCTTTAGCGCTAGATCTCTTAAATTCAACTTTTCCTTTTCATCTTCGATAAAGCGGTGGTTTTCGAGGTGCGATTAAAGATCACAGCACTTTGCCCATTTTATGCTCTTCCGTTATTAGATCCTCTTGCAATGAATCTAGAGTATAACTCTTATCATAAAGGATCGCTTATAACTAAGTCATCAAAAGACTTGGGCAAAGTGTTGAGGATCATATCGATTCGACCACGTCATCAATATATCCTCCAACCAATTCGAGCCTCCAAGAGATTAATCATTTGCTCTACATGGTTATGCACCGAATCGCTTTCCTTCATTGAACTTGACATTATTGATTTTGTCAAATTATGTCAGCGATTCTCGTCCGACTCTCATACAATTTCATAAGACTTAGCCATATCGAGGTCGATCTTCCATTTCTTGATCTTTGAGTTGCAGGACTCGTACATGGTGACCAAAAGAAGGCACTTTGCCATTCTATTTGATTTGTCCCATTTCTCGTGCTCCTTGCGCTCCTCATCAAGAGATGAATTGTCTAGAGGCTTGGGACGGGTGTAGTGAGTACAAATAGATTTTCTTCCATGAAGAAGAACATTCTCAATGTTTCGCTTCCACTCGATAAAATTTGGACCGGATAAGGGATTTTGTGCGAGCATATTGATAATCGGTAAGAGACATATACGAAACGATAATGTAAACACATAAGCATACGATCGCACATAATTCGTAACAATAATATTGTAACCTTTTGATAAAACAATATTAATCAAACCTCCAATCGCCCAAGGAATCCACATGCAAGCCCACGCGCGTGATCGCGTTTACACGAACCCCCGACTGCACTAAAATATACCTTTTAGTCGCTTAATTTCAATCCATGTCAACTTATCCTTATGACAAATGAAATTAACGATTGACCTTTCTGACCACATCACTATCGCAAGATGGGACTTGGGAAGTTGTACTTGAGGTGATGTCTAAGCAATGACCACAATTTTAACAAAGAAATGAATTCTTAGAATTGGCATACTCACCGGACCATACCGCCCAATTCAAATTATTTTGTTATCTCATTTTATATCTATCTCTAGAGAACTTATGAAAATCGCACATGCTATAGTTAAGCGTGTGGATCGCGTTTACATGAAACTCCCACTTCTCAATAGATTTAAAATGTTTTATTTAGAAATCTCATCTAACAAACTTATGATAAATGCAAGCAAGCCACTGCGTGTGGACGTTTACTCACAAAGCGCCTCACTTTGTTTAGAGATCAAAAAGTGGAGGTCTTGACATTTTAATTCAAAAATTAATTTGTCGGGTTGCTTGGTTAGTCTTTTTGTTCAAAAGGTTTGTCCATGCAGATCACGTAATCCTAGCATGCTTTTCTATAGAACTCAACATGTAAAACATGCTCGCAGAATTCTAAAATATGTTTGATAAATGCGATAGACCTAGCATGCTTACTATGCGCATCCAATTACGTAAAACACTTAAAGGTTTGTCAACGTAATATAAACATACATAGCATGCTATTGCATAATTTAAACATCCACGACATGCATATGAACGATAAAATAAAATAAAACGCTCATCGCGCCCAATCGTGAAACTCGTGCACTTTCTCGTCTAATCTATTACATAGATATACAAAGTGCAATTAAACTTCAACAGGCCTCGCGTGCATGGGCACGGACCGGATTCAACAAAGCGGGCCTCGCGTGCGTACGGGTACGGACCGGAAAATCTGGGTTGGGGTGGAAAAACGGGTGCGGGCGGGTCGGCCCATTCAGGCTTGGGCAGCGCTGAAGGCAAAGCCCAAGGCCTGCGCCCGACCTCGCTAGCGCGCCCGATGCTTCTCGCGAAGTACCTCGCGGTCGCTAACGCGACCGCGACCCATCGAAAGCACGCGGCGCGGCCACGCCCGAGCGCCGAACATCCGTCGAGAGATCGTCGCCCCGTCGAAACTTCGCGACCGCGAAGTCAGCTCGCGTAGCGCCGGGTTTTCGCGCGAACGCGCCCGCCGCCCGCTAGCTCGCACGGACGCGTTGCCTCGCGGGTTTCCTAGCGACCGCGATGACTCGCCGCTAGCGCCGAGGATCTCGGCGAGAACGCGCGCCCGCCGCCCGCGCGCCCTCGCGACGCCCTCGCGATCACGGCTCGCTCCATGAAACCGCCCGGAGGATCGCCGAGAGACTGTTTTTCCGTCAAGCGTTCTTCGTTTTCGTCTTCGTTCTTCTTTACAGCTAAGATTTACGAATAAAATCTAATCTAACCACGATTTTCTCGTGGTGTAAAAACAAAACCCAACGAAACAATATACGAGCCACGATGAACCATGTATCCACAATTAAACGAACGCACGTAATAATAAAACGTGAATTAATCCAACAGAGCCAAGATTACGATACCTCGCTCCGATACCAATTGTAGGAAAACATATGTTTAGCCCTCGCTTGAGGATCTATCTTCGATATTTAATTCACCATACATTGATTATAAACCTAGACGCGTCTATATAATTAATTGCAACACGTAGGGTTTTCGTGTTTACCTTTGGATCCGAAGAGGTCGATGGAACGAGATGAATGGATCGAACGGATCGGACTCGTGCTTTGACCTTCGGGACGTATCCCGGCCGCCCAATCTCCAACGCCGAGTGAGGACGATCTATGGAGAATGCTTCGAAAATCACCCAATCACTCTATGGAATTTTCGAAAACCTCACAAAGCTCTCTTGTGATTCTCGAAAAATACTAGGTTTAATTGTGAGCATTAACCTAGACTTTATCTCTTACCTTATATTTATAATGCATTACCATAATCCCATAAGGAAAGGATCCATGCATATCCCATAAATATAATAATATCCTCAGAGGATAAAGAGAATAAAATCCTTTCCATGGAGACACAATAGGCGCCGATTTTCTTCTCGCTTATGGGGCACGGATGGGCCACTGTGGATCAAATGCAAGGAATAAAGATGGGCCTCAAATAAATTAATTATCTTATGTTCAACCTTAACATAAATTAATTTATAAACATTCGATCATGCCACTAGAGAAAGAATGTCGACTTACCCTTTATTACCGAAGTTGAGTCGGAGCTTGCACTTAGACATTACGAATCCCCGTATTTAAGATATCGAACATCCATTAATCATTTATAGCAATCGATCGCTTAAAACGATTAATAACTTCATTTCCTTAAGTAGTACCACTCAACCTTATTATTGTACTTGAGCTAACTCAACCCGCAGGTTTAGTACAATAAACCTTTGAGCTCCTTAAGGACGCCATCATCCTAAACGGATACGGTGACTGACTGAGATAACTAGCGTGACATACAAGATCGCCACCACCCAAGATGCGAGAATCTTGGGTTAGAACATATAACCTCACCCATAACAAGTCAAAGTGATGGTCAAGAACTCATACCACCTAATACCTTATCGAGGTTTAGATCATCGTAAGTCACTGAGATCTTGGTTCTTCACGACGGTCGATAGAAGAACACATCTCACCGTGATCCTTCAATACGCCGTAGACGCATCAAAGATAGACAAGTAACCAAGTCAAGTCACTTATCTATATCTGTACTATACCGACAACTCGTCCTCAAGTTGTCTCGTTGTGAAACTTTTATATCTCATTAAGCTTGACCAATCATATGCACTTGTGATCTTCACACAATCGTATGATCTAACTTATATATGAGATAAGGGACACAGATATATGCAATCATGTATTCATATCGATAGGAGATTGTAATAGTGGTAACGAAACATTGTATACAAGCTCAACCAAACCGCTTTCAAGATACAAATCCAACAATCTCCCACTTATATTAAAGCAAACTTTAGTATACAATGTGTCTCTACTAGCTATTACAAACAACCATCACTTTTGCTTCTCCCACTTATACAAAAGTTTCCTTTCTAAGTGGGTGCCATCAAGCGCAATCCAAGTCCTCTCGACGTGTCCATCGTGACTTTTGCGGCAAAGTTATTCGTGAATGGATCCGCTAGATTTTCCGTCGATCAATCTTTTCAATCAAGACGTCACATCGCTCAACGATTTCTCGTATGACATGGTACTTTCTCTATGTGTTTGGTCGCCTTGTGGGTCCGTGGTTCCTTCGAAGTTTGCCATCGCACCGAGTTATCACAAGAAACTATGATACTCTTGGGCAAACCAGTACCACATCTAGATCCATGAGGTAGTTCTTGAACCATACGACCTCTTAGAAGCCTCCCGCGGCTACATATTCGGCTTCCATGGTAGAGTCCGCAATGCATCGCCGCTTTGCACTCCGCCAGATACGGCTCCACCTCCCAAGGTAAACACATAGCCCGAGGTCGACTTTTCTCATCACGGTTAGCTTGGAAACCGAGTCTCAGATAACCCAAAGGCATTAGACTATCTCGCACGGTAAACCAGCCATAATCTCGAGTCCTTTTCGTGTACTCGAGTATATGCTTTATCACAATCCAATGAGCTTGTCCGAGGTTAGATCGATATTCAGCTACTATGCCTACCGCATAGCAGATATCGGCCTCGTGCATAGCATTGCGTATATGAGACATCCCACGGCGGAAGCGTAAGAAACTTGTCTCATTTCCTCTATCTCCTTCAGCATCATAGGTGATCGCGTCTTAGATAAAGGAACGCCATGTCCGAAAGGTAGCAATCCTTTCTTGGCGGTCCGCATACTAAAGCGGTAATGACAAGATCAATGTAAGACGCCCGAGATAAGCTCAATATTTTCTTTGCGATCTCAGTAAACCTTGATCCCAAGAATGTCTGCCGCATCTCCTAAGTCTTTCATTTGAAACCGATCGGATAGCCAACTCTTTACGCCTCGATAACGACTTCACGTTGTTGCCAACTAGAAGGATGTCATCTACGTAAAGTGCAAGAAATACCACATCACGTTGACATCTAACCGATACACACAACTCGCTAGCAACTGGGTAAATCCATAGACTTTACTACCTCGTCAAAGCGTAAGTTCCATGATCGGAGGTTCGCTTAAGTCCATAAATGGACTTCTTAAGTTTCCATACTAGATGCTCTTCACCCTTTACCACATAACCTTCGTGTCTTGCATATAGATGTCTCTACCTTCCTCAAGGTAACTGCTTAGAAAAGCGGTTTTGACATCCATTTGCCAAACCTCTAGTTCAAGTGGCTGCTATGGCTAGAAGAATTGATGGACTTGAGCATTGCTACAGCGAAAAAGTCTCATCGAAATCGATGCCCTCAACTGAGTGTACCCTTTCGCCACAAGCACGGCTTTCAAAGTCGAAACCCTCCATCTAATCACTCTTCCTCTCAGATATCCACTTGCTACCTATGGCTTCCTTGCCATCCGGTAGAGGTGTCTTTTCATACATCCATAGCCGTTATGGACTCCATTTCTAAGTCCATAGCGTGTGCATGATCTTGCATCAATATTCAGACGCCTCCTCGTATGTCCATGGGTCGATTATTGCATGTTCGCCCGCCGACTAAACCAAGATTCACCCACGAACATAAATCGCCGGGTCGACGAACAACCTCCCACTACTGACGAGGTTCTACAGCACAATGGCAACGGTGGGTGCAGAGTACTTGTGGTTCTCTAACTCGCACAACTTGCGTGTAGGTACCACTTTACGCGGTCGGTATCTCCAGTGAACTCGACCCACTTCAATTTCTTGAAGTATCCGTGTCGATCCTCCCACTAGACTCGACATCTCGCACCTTTCGCCTAATCGGTGGTGGAATACGATCATCTTCTAATTCTTGAAGAATGATTTCAACTTTGGATTTATGATTTTCATGTAGTCCTTCTAAGAATCGAGCATTAGTGCTAATAATGACCTTCCGATCCTTAGACTATAGAATAAACCACCTTTCGCTCCTCTAGATAGCCAATAAACGACCTTGCATCGGATCTAACCTCCAACTTGTCGCCTTCTTGTTCAAAGACGCAGTCGGATCGCCCATATCCTTATGTGGTTTAAACCGGCTCGCATACCAAACCACAACTCGAAAGGGTCTTTTCGATGCACTTGGATGGTACTAGATTTAGCAAGTATGTCATTGTTTCTAAGGCATACCCCGTAACGAAATAGGCAATGTAGCATAACTCATCATAGATCTAACCATTTCCAAAAGAGTCCTATTTTCTTCGCTCGACACACCATTTTTGTTGTGGTGTGCCCGGTGAAATGCGCCGGGATGTAATCCCACACTCACTAGATAGTCCATAAACTCGTTATCGAGGTATTCGCCACCGCGATCGAACGCAGCGATGACTTGATACTTTTACCTAGCTTCGCTCCACTTCCGCCTTTAAACTCTTTGAATTTCTCAAAGCATTCGGACTTTCGCGCGAAGGTGTATACGTATCCGCACCTCGAGTAATCATCAATGAAAGTGACAAAGTACTGCATCTCCACGAGCTTGTGTGGACATCGGTCCACTGTGTCGAATGGACTAACCCAACATTTCTTTGGCTCTATAACCCTTCGCTTTGAAGGGTCCTGGTCGACATCTTTCCTTCTATACAGATTCGCAGACCGGGAATGGAGTAACTGTTAGGTTACCCAACACCCATTCTTAGCCGCCTGATCCTATTTAGATTGATGTGACCTAATCTAAGATGCCGAGAAAAGTGGTGTCATCTTCGAAGAAAACTTTCTCTTTTAGGGTTTAATGAAGATGCAACATAGTTATAGGTATTATGTTTGGCGTAAATAGTATAAAGCGAATTATATAACGTACAACACGATAACTTCGTCATTTATTATGATAGAAACACTACTATCAAAAATAATGTAATATCCATGAGTAAACAATTTCAAATGTAGCAAGGTTCCGCCGAAAATCCGGCACATATAAAACGCCTTTAAAACTAAAACTGCTTTTCAAAACATAAAGTAACATCTCCAACCGCAACGGCCTCGACTTTCGCGCGTTGCCCATGGAGATCGTTATCTTGCCATCAAACAGCCTCCTTGTCCGCAGGACCCCTCGCAGCGTGTAACAAACATGATCGCCATACCAGATCTACTACCCAAGAATGGGTAGAACAAGTCGCTAAACATGTTTCACATTACTAAAGCAAACGGCGCACTCGAGCCTTTAGATAGGGCACTTGGCCTCCAATGCCAGGCCATCAAGACTTCAAGCACTTCGCCTTCTCCTTTCGCTTCTTCAAGCCTCCGTGGCGCCACGTTCTTGTTCCCATTACTCCCACTATTTGCCTTGCTTCTTCCACCTTTGGTACCCCTTTTCTATTTCCATTTTGCAACGAAAATTTTGGGCCCTTAGATGTGCTAGCAAGAGCATGTGCTCCTTTCCATAACTCCTTCCGCAACAACGAGATCATTAAGCAACCGACTAAGTGTAAACTCGGTATTGCTCATGATCGCATTCACGCCGAAAGTTCTCAAAAGACTTGGGCAAGTGTATTGAGGATGATATCGACTCGCTTCGACGTCAATACCTCCTCCCAACCGATCAAGACTATCCATGAGATGAGTCATGTGGGAGACATGTTCATGGACCGAACTTCCTTCTTCCATCTTACACGCCAAGATTTCTCTCATTGTGTAGGTGCTGATCGTCCGATCCGACTACCCAAACTTACTCGAGACTGACCAAATATCGATCCGTCTCACCATCGATCGATGTCAGCACCGCAAGCCTTTGGACATAGTAGTCATCATATAGCATTTAGCCATATTGTTCGACTTATTCCAAAATCACTGACTCTCACCGCTCATTAGTCGATGCGCCAAGAAGTGGCATCGGGTTTAGGAGTAGTGAGAACAAACATGTGTTCTTCAAATGATAAGAACATATTCCATGTTTCGCTTCCACTCGATAAAATTTGGACCGGATAACGGATTTTGTGCAGCATATTGATAATCGTGTAAGAGACATATCCTAAATGATAATGTAAACACATAAGCATACGATCGATATAATTCGTGAATAATAATATTGTAACCTTTGATAAAACAATATTAATTGAAACCTCCAATCGCCCAAGGAATTCCACATGCAAGCCACGCTGTGCGGACGTTACATACGAACCCCCACCGCACTAAAATATACCTTTTAGTCGCTTAATTTCAATCCATGTCAACTTATCCTTATGACAAATGAAATTAATGATCGACCTTACTAGACCACATCACTATCGCAAGAAGGACTTCATGAAGTTGTACTGAGGTGATGTCTAAGCAATGACCACAATTTTAACAAAGAAATGAATTCTTAGAATTGGCATACCACTCTGGACAATACCGCTTACAATTCAAATTCTTTTGTTATCTCATTTTATATCTATCTCTAGAGAACTTATGAAAATAGCACATGCAAGCCACGCGTGTGGACGTTTACATGAAACTCCCACTTCTCAATAGATTTAAAATGTTTTATTTAGAAATCTCATCTAACAAACTTATGATAAACAAGGCAAGCAAGCCACGCTGCGGTGTGATCGCCACTCACAATCGCCTCACTTTGTTTAGAGATCAAAAAGTGGAGGTCTTGACATTTTAATTCAAAAAATTAATTTGTCGGGTTGCTTGCTTAGTCTTTTTGTTCAAAAGGTTTGTCCATGCAGATCACGTAATCCTAGCATGCTTTTCTATAGAACTCAACATGTAAAACATGCTCGCAGAATTCTAAAATATGCTTGATAAACGCGATAAACCTAGCATGCTTACTATGCGCATCCAATTACGTAAAACACTTAAAGGTTTGTCAACGTAATATAAACATACATAGCATGCTACTGCATAATTTAAACATCCACGACATGCATATGAACGATAAAATAAAATAAAACGTTCATCGCGGCCCAATCGTGAAACCTGCACTTTCCTGTCTAATCTATTACATAGATATACAAAGTACGAATTAAACTGAAACGGGCCTCGCGTGCATGGGTACGGACCGATTCAACAACGGGCCTCGCGTGTACGGGCACGGACCGAAAACTGGTGGCCGAAAACGGGTGCCGGCCGGTCGCTTCACAGCCGGGTCGCGCGCTAGGGCAAAGCCCACCGCTTCAAAGATCGCCGCCGCCCGCCCGAGTGCCTCGCCGCTACCTCGTCGCTAACGCGACCGCGACCCGCCGAAAGCACGCTGCGCTGCCACGCCCGAGCGCCAACATCCGCCGAGATGTCGCCGCCAAGAGCCGAAACTCACGACCGCGAAGTCACCGCTGCGGGTTTTCGGCGAACGCGCCCGCCGCCCGCTAGCTCGCACGGCCGTTGCTCGGGTTTCTCGCGATCATGAAGCCGCTGCTAGCGCCTGAGGATCTCGCGCGAGAACGCGCGCCTGCCGCCCGCTGCCTCGTGATCGCCTCGCGATCGCGGCTCGCCGTGAAACCGCCCGCAGGATCGCCGAGAGACTGTTTTTCCGTCGTTGCTTCTTCGCTTCTTCGTCTTCGTTCTTCTTTACGATAAGATTTACGTAATAAAATCTAATCTAACCACGGATTTTCTCGTGGTGTAAAAACAAACCCAACGAAACAATAAACGAGCCACGATGAAGCATGATCCACAATTAAACGAACGCACGTAATAATCAAACGTGAATTAATCCAATGAGCCAAGATTCTCGATACCGCCCGATACCAATTGTAGGGAAAACATATGTTTAGCCTCGCCCGAGGATCTATCTTCGATATTTAATTCACCATACATTGATTATAAACCTAGCATGCGCCTATATAATTAATTCGCAACACGAGGTTTTCTCGTGTTTACCTTTGGATCTCAAGAGGTCGATGGAACGAGATGAATGGATCGAACGGATCGGACTCAAGCTTTGACCTTCCGGATCAGTATCCGGCCGCCCAATCTCCAACGCCGAGTGAGGACGATCTATGGAGAATGCTTCGAAAATCACCCAATCACTCTATGGAATTTTCGAAAACCTCACAAAGCTCTCTTGTGATTCTCGAAAATACTAGGTTTAATTGTGAGCATTAACCTAGACTTTATCTCTTACCTTATATTTATAGTGCATTACCATAATCCCATAAGGAAAGGATCCATGCATATCCCATAAATATAATAATATCCTTGTAGGATAAAGAGAATAAAATCCTTTCCATGGAGACACAATAGCGCCGATTTTCTTACGCTTAGGGCTCTGATGGGCCCAAAATTGTGGATCAAATGCAAGGAATAAAGACGGGCCTCAAATAAATTAATTATCTTATGTTCACCCGTAACATAAATTAATTTATAAACATTCGATCATGCCACTAGAGAAAGAATGTCGACTTACCCTTTATTACCGGTTGAGTCGGGCTTGCACTTAGACATTACGAACTCAGATTTAAGATATCGAACGCTCATTAATCATTTATAGCAATCGACCGCTTAAAACGATTAATAACTTCATTTCTTAAGTAGTACCACTCAACCTTATTATTGTACTTGAGCTAACTCAACCTGCAGGGTTTAGTACAATAAACCTTTTGAGCTCCTTAAGGGACGCCATCATCCTAAACGGATACGGTGACTGACATGATAACTAGCGTGACATACAAGACGCCACCACCCAAGATGCGAGAATTGGTTAGAACATATAACCCTCACCCATAACAAGTCAAAGTGATGGTCAAGAACTCATACTCACCTAATACCTTATCGAGGTTTAGATCATCGTAAGTCATCGAGATCTTGGTTCTTCACGACGGTCGATAGAAGAACACATCTCACCGTGATCCTTCAATACGCCGTAGACGTATCAAAGATAGACAAGCAACCAAGTCAAGTCACTTTATCTATATGAATTTATACCGACAACTCGTCCTCAAGTTGTCTCGGTGGAAACTTTTATATCTCATTAAGCTCGACCAATCATACGCACTTCGTGATCTTCTACACACCGTATGATCTAACTTATATATGAGATAAGGGACACGATATATG
This sequence comes from Salvia rosmarinus, assembly GCA_036937905.1. Lineage (NCBI taxonomy): Eukaryota > Viridiplantae > Streptophyta > Magnoliopsida > Lamiales > Lamiaceae > Salvia > Salvia rosmarinus. The sequence goes on along the minus strand of CM072816.1, from coordinate 84,053,939 downwards.
CAATCAAGTATTCATATCGATAGGAGATTGTAATAGTGGTAATAGAAACATTGTATACAAGCTCAACCAAACCGCTTCAAGATACAAATCCAATAAGAAGAAGGCGGTGGATGCGGCCGAGGCGACCCCCGCAAAGTCGCCGAGCTCGCGTGCCAAGAAAGAAGCCGAGGTGGGTCGAGTCGATCAAGGCGCCCGAGGTGAAGGCGCAAGGCGCCTAGGTGGTGGACGACTTCACTTGTTGGTGACAAAGACTCACCGAGGGGCGGACACTGCATGCTGGATACCGCAGACTGAGGCCGACTTCCAGCCCCCATATCCTTTCCCAGGTATAGGTCTCTTCTATATGTCTTGATGTTTCTCGTGATACATTCCCACTATGTTGAATTTCGTGATGTCACTCGGTGATGGGGTTCGCACCATATGCGGGGTATATTGCCGATGGCGTCTCTCGCATGAGGGCGCCTGAGAGGAGCGGGCTGCCGCCGAGGCCGCAGGATCATTGTCGAGGTCAGCTCATTGCCGCAAGGGCGCACGTCGAAGTCGAGAGGCCGCGCCAAGGCTGCAAAGAAGGCCGCCGAGACCACCGAGACCGCCTCAAGAGGCGCGTGGGCCCCGGAGACGGCTCGGGCCGAGCTCGGCGAGTCGCGAGAGGAGGCGATCGGGTGAAGAGGAAGATGGTCGAGGAGGGTGCCTTGCCGAGGGTCAAGGGCCGATGTTAAGGGCCTTCACCAGCAGACTCATCGAATCGGAGACCTTCTCCTTCTTTATCTCTCGACCGGCCGCCAGACTGGACGAAGGTGGTGTCGGACCACTGGAGGGTTGGCGGCCCGGATGCCGATTTCAACAAAGTCAAACATGGTGGGTCGAGGTCGCCCTGACGATGAACAAGAACTATGCCCGAGTGATTGCCGGGCCGGGTCTTTCCTTCCTGAGGCTCAAGCGTCGCCTCTCCCTTCGACGGCGGAGGCGTTGCCCGGTCAAGGAGGATGAAGATCCCGAACCTGTGAGCTTCTGCGGTCTTGGCGCGATGGCGGAGGAGGAGGAGGAGGAGGTGGGAGGAGGGAGCTCTGAGCTTCCTATCGAAGGGGCCTTGCGCCGCAACAAAGCAGCAAGTGCAAGTGGGCCGGTGAGCCGGCAAGACAGGCCACGAGGTCGGTGGACCTAATGTAATAGTTAATTTGCAAGGGGTCGACAGGACCTCACCTTGTAAACATTCCTACTTTTTGAGTAATAAAATTTATCACTTTCAAAGCGTGTGTTGTCTCTTTATTTATAGCATTACGCATCTCAATACCTTGGACTTGATCATGAATTCTTGACCTGTCGAAAGAGGTCCGAGGTGCCTTGGTGAGAAGGACGAAGAGGTGCTATTTTGGAGGAGTCGATCGTCCGAGTGACTCAAGTTTCGACGAGTATGGATGTCACCGCATCATCCGCCAACCTAAAGAAGAAGATGCAAGAGGCCGATCGAGAAGGCCCGCCTCCGGTCGAGAACGAGGCGCTAAAGCTAAGAATCACATAACTCAAGTCCGGGGCGGACTTATCGACGATGTGATCCAAGGACGGCCGATACAATGCGAGGCAGCTCGGTGACGGCGGAGGGAGCTAGCTCGAATCTCGGAAGAGCATGCAGTATGAGAAGGTAATCCACCGATCCTGGTGGAACTACCATATCGAGCCGACGATCGAGTTCGAGCTTCTTTGGCGGAGGGCATGGTCTTTGAGGGATGAGGAGGGCCTAATAGCAAAAGTTTAAAGGCGCCTCGACTCCATCATGAAGTACATGCAGATGTACGAGGTCGTCAGTAAACGACATGCCCCAAATTTCGACAATGTAGTCTACAACGAGTACTACTTAAGGAATTAAAGATATTAATTATTTTAAGCGATCGGATGCTCTAAATAATTAATGGACGTTCGATATCTTAAATACGGGGATTCGTAATGTCTAAGTGCAAGCCGACTCAACTTCGGTAATAAAGGGGTAAGTCGAGCATTTATTCTCTAGTGGCATGAATAAATGTTTATAAATTAATTTATGTTACGAAATTTGAACATAAGATAATTAATTTATTTGAGGCCATCTTTATTCCTTGCATTTGATCCTCGGGATGGCCCATCAGGCCGTAGCTTGGAAGGAAAATAGGCGCCTACTTTCTCTACATGGCAAGGATTTGATTCTCTTTATCCTACAAGGATATAATTATATTTATGGGATATGCATAGATCCTTTTCATAAAGGATTATGGTAATAATCCTTTCCATATAGGATTATGGTAATTTCCATATGAGATTATGGTAATTTCCATAAAGGATTATGGTAAATTCCATATGGGATTATGGTAATTTCCATATGGGATTATGGTAATTTCTTATGGGATATGAGGTAAGAGATTAAATCTAGGTCAATGATTAATAATCATCATCATAATTTTCGAGACTCCGTTGTTCTTGGGAGGAATTTTGAAAAAGTGTAGAGAGGATAAAGGGTGATTTTTCGAAGCATTCTCCATAGATCGTCCTCACTCGGCGTTGGAGATTGGGCAGCAGGGATACGATCCGAAGGTGAAAGCACAAGTCTCGATCCATTCGCCTCGGACTGATTCAAGGTAAACACGAGAAAACCCAACGTGTTGCAATTAATTATATAGGTGCATGCTAGGTATATAATCAATGTATGATGAATTAAACATCAAGATAGATCCTCGGGAGAGGCTAAACCTAGTTTTCCCTACAATTGGTATCGAGCACGGGATCGGTATCTTGGCTCTGTTGGATTAATTCACGTTTGATTATTACGTCGCAATATATTAATTGTTGAATCATCGTTCATCGTGGCTCGTTTTATTTTGTCGGATTTTGTTTTTCACCACGAGAAAATCCGTGGTTAGATTAGATTTATTTTACGTAAATCTTATACGTAAAAGTAAAAGCGAGAGCAGCGGCGGATCGAGGCGGCGGAAAAGCGGGTCGCGCGCGTGCGCGGCGGCGACGCATGGCGTGCTGGCGCTCAGCGGACACGCCGCGCGTGGCGGGCCGAGCCGATCCGTTTTCCGGCCCAAATCTTGTTTTGATGAGTGCGGTCCGTGCCGTGCACGCGAGGCCCGTTTGAATCGGTCCGTGCCCGTGCATGCGAGGCCCGTTTTGAAGATTATAAAGATATGTACTTTGCAATTCTATGTAATAGATTAGGCGGGAAAGTGCGATTCCACGAGTGAGCCACGATGAGCGTTTTATTTTATTTTTATCGTTCGTTGCATGTCGTGGAAATTTAAAATTATCACGAGCATGCTATATATGTTTAAATTACGTTGACAAACCTTTAAGTGTTTTAAGTAATTGAGTGCGCATAGTAAACATGCTAGGTTTATCGCGTTTTCAAGCATATTTTAGAATTACTGAGCATGTTTTACATGTTGAGTTCTATAGAAAAGCATGCTAGGATTACGTGATGCGCATGGACAAATCTTTTGAACAAAAGACTAAGCAAGCAACCCGAAAAATTAATTTTTAAATTAAAATGTCGAGACCTCCACTTTTGATCTCTAAACAAAGTGAGGCGCACTATGAGTGCGTTCACACAGCGTGGCTTGCTTGCTTGCACGTTTATTATAAGTTTGTTAGATGAGATTTCTAAATAAAACATTTTAAATCTATTGAAAGTGGGAGTTTCATGTGTAGCGTCCACAGCGTGACTTACATGTGCGATTTTCATAAGTTCTCTAGAGATAGATATAAAATGAGATAACAAAAGAATTTGAATTGGGCGGTATGGTCAGAGTGGTATGCGATTCTAAGAATTCATTTTTCTTTGTTAAAATTGTGGTCATTGCTAGACATCACCTCAGTACAACTTCATGAAGTCCCTTCTTGCGATAGTGATGTGGTCTAGAAAGGTCAATCGTTAATTTCATTTGTCATAAGGATAAAGTTGACATGGATTGAAATTAAGCGACTAAAGGTATATTTTAGTGCAGTGGGGGTTCGTATGTAGCGATCACGCAGCGTGGCTTGCATGTGGGATTCCTTGGGTGATTGGAGGTTTCAATTAATATTGTTTTATCAAAGGTTACAATATTATTATTACAATTATGTGCGATCGTATGCTTATGTGTTTACTTTATCGATTTCAGATATGTCTCTTACACGATTATCAATATGCTACACAAAATCCCTTATCCGGTCAATTTTTATCGAGTGGAAGCGAAACATTGAGAATGTTCTTCTTGCGGAAGAAAATCTGTTGTACTCACTCACCCCGTCGAGCCTCTAGACAATTCATCTCTGATGAGGAGCGCGAGGAGCACGAGAAATGAGACAAATCAAATAGAATGGCAAAGTGTCTTCTTTTGGTCACCATGTGTGAGTCCACGCAACTCTAGCATCAAGAGATGGAAGATGCGACCACGATATGGCTAAGTCTTATGAAATTGTATGAGGGTCGGACGAATCGATTGTCGTAATTTGACAAAATCAATAATGTCGAGTTCGATGAAGGAAAGCGATTCGGTGCATAACCATGTAAAGCGAATAATTAATCTCTTGGAGAGCTCGAATTGGTTGGAGGATATATTGATGGCGTAGTCGAGAATCGATATGATCCTCAACACTTTGCCCAAGTCTTTTGATGACTTCCGTTATAAAGCGGTCCTTTATGATAAGAGTTATACTCTAGATTCATTGCAAGAGGATCTAGTAGCGGAAGAGCACAAAATGGGCAAGGTGCCTGATCTTTAATCGTACTCAAAGAAAACCTTTGCTTTATCGAAGATGAAAAGGAAAAGTGGAATTCAAGAGATGCTAAGGCTAAAGAAAGAGTGGGACTATCTGAGGGCTCTACCGGTTTGAAAAAGCGAAAGGAGAAGGGCAAATGCTTCAAGTGCGGTGAGGCCGGGCATTGGAAGGCTAAGTGCCCCAAGCTCGAGGCTCTAGAGTACGCCATTTGCTTTAATGTGAAACATGTTTAGCGACTTGTTCTACCCATTCTTGGGTAGTAGATCTGGTCTGTTGATCATGTTTGTTACACCTGCGAGGTTCTGCGGACAAGGGAGCTGAATGATGGCGAGATAACGATCTCCATGGGCAACCGGCGAAAGTCGAGGCCGTTGCGATCGGAGATGTTACTTTATGTTTGAGAAAGCAGTTTTAGTTTTAAAAGCGTTTTATATGTGCGGATTTTGGTGGAACCTTGTTCTGTTTGAAATTGTTTATTCATGGATATTGATTGTTTTGATAGTGGTGTTTCTATCATAAGAAATGCGAAGTTATACGTGTAGGCACATTATATAATTAAGCTTTATACTATTTACGCAATACATAATACCTATAACTATGTTGTATCTACATCAAACCTTAAAAAGAAAGTTTTCTTAGAAGATGACACCTCTTTTCTCGGCATCTTAGATTAGGTCACATCAATCTAAATAGGATCAAAGGCGGCTAAGAATGGGCGTTGGGTAATCTCACGATTACTCGTTCCCGATCTGCGAATCTGTATAGAAGGTAAAATGTTGACCCGGACCATCAAAGCGAAGGGTCGTAGAGCGAAAAATGTTAGAGCTAGTCGTTTTCGACTGTGTGGACCGATGTCCACACAAGCTCGTGGAAGATGCAGTATTTTGAAATTGACGATTACTCAAGGTATGGATACGTATGCTTCACCGCAAGTCAGAATGCTTTGAGAAATTCAAAGAATTTTAGGCGGAAGTGGAGGCGAAGCTAGGTAAGAGTATCAAGTCGCTGCGTTACGATCGCGGTGGCGAATACCTCAACAACGAGTTCATGGACTATCTAGTGAAGTGTGGGATTACCTCCCGGTAGCCTTCACAAGACACACCTGACAAAATGGTGTGTCGAGGCGAAGAAATAGGACTCTTTTGGAAATGGTTAGATCAATGATGAGTTATGCGACTTTGCCTATTTCGTTACGGGGTATGCCTTAGAAGCGGTGACATACTTGCTAAATCTAGTACCATCAGTCGATCGAAGAGACCCTTTCGAGTTGTGGTTTGGCGAAGCCGAGTTTAAACCACATAAGGATATGGGGCGATCCGGCACATGTCTTTGAACAAGAAGGGTGACAAGTTGGAGGCTAGATCCGGCTTGAGGCTGTTTATTGGCTATCTAGAGGGCGAAAGGTGGTTTATTCTATAGTCTAGGATCGGAAGGTCGTTATTAGCACTAATGCCCGATTCTTAGAAGAGGACTACATGAAAATCATAAATCAATGTTGAAATCATTCTTGAGAATTAGAAGATGATCGTATTCCACCACCGATTAGACCAAAGTGCGAGATGTCGAGTCTAGTGGGAGGGATCGACACGGATACTTGAGAAATTGAAGTGGGTCGAGGTCCTTTGGAGATCCGACCGTACAAGTGGTACCTACCCGACAAGTTGTGCAAGATAGAGAACCACAAGTTCTTGCACCACCGTTGCCATTGTGCTGTAGTGCCTCGTCGTAGTGGGAGGTTGTTCGTCGACCCGGCGATTTATGTTCGTGGGTGAATCTTGATTTAGTCCAAAAAGCGAACATGTAATAATCGACCCATGGACGTACAGCGGCGATACAAGACAATGATACAAGATCATGGAACTTACGTTTGGGCGGTGGCAAAGTCTATGGATTTACCAGTTGCCTATCGAGAGTTGTGTGTATCGTTTAGATGTCGGCGGTAATGTGGTATTTCTTGCACTTACGTAGATGATATTCTTCTATTTGGCAACAATGTGAAGTTGTTATCGGGCGTAAAGAGTTGGTTATCGATCGTTTCAAATGAAAGACTTAGGAGATGCGGCGTACATTCTTGGGATCAAGGTTTACGAGATCGCAAGAGGAAAATATTGAGCTTATCTCGGGCGTCTTACATTGATCTTGTGATTACTCGTTTTAGTATGCGGGGCCGTCGAAAAGGTTGCTACCTTTCGACATGGCGTTCGCTTTATCTAAAGGCGGTCACCTATATTTGCAAAGAAGATAGAGAAATGAGACAAGTTTCCTATGTTTCGCCGTAGGAAGTCTCATGCATGCAATGCTATGCACGAGGCCCGATATACGCTGTCACGGTAGGCATGGTGGCTAGATATCGATCTAACCACAGACAAGCTCATTGAATTGCGGTAAAGCATATATTCAAGTACTTGAAAAGGACTCGAGATTATAATTTGGTTTACCATGCGAGATAGTCTAATGCTTTTGGGTTATTCGGACTCGGATTTCCAATCGACCGTGATGAAAAAGTCTACCTCGGTATGTGTTTACCTTGGGAGGTGGAACCGTATCTGGCGGGTCAAAGCGGATGATGCATTGCGGACTCTACCATGGGGCGAATATGTAGCGCCGGAGGCTGCTAAGGAGGCTGTATGGTTCAAGAACTACCTCATGGATCTAGATGTGGTACTGGTTTGCCCATGAGTATCATGGTTTCTTGTGATAACTCGGGTGCGATGGCAAACTTCGAAGGAACCACGGATCCACAAAGCGCAAGCAAACACATAGAGAGAAAGTACCATGTCATACGAGAAATAGTTAGGCGAGGGGCGTCTTGATTGCAAAGATTGATCGACGGATAACCTAGCGGATCCATTCACGAAAAGCTATCGCAAAAGTCTACGTCGGACGCGTTAGAGGACTTGGATTGCGCATGATGGCACCCACTTAGAAAGAAACTTTTGTATAAGTGGGAGAAGCAAAGTGATGGTTTTGTTTGTAATAGCTAGTAGAGACACATTGTATACTAAAAGTTTGCTTTAGTATAAGTGGGAGATTGTTGGATTTGTATCTTGAAAGCGTTTGGTTGAGCTTGTATATAATGTTTCACATTACCACTATTACAATCTCTATCTGAATTGAATACTTGATTGCATATATCGTGTCCCTTATCTCATATATAAGTTAGATCATACGGTGTGTGAAGATCACATAAGTATGTATGATTGGTCGAGCTTAATGAGATATAAAAAGTTTCACTGTTGAGACAACATGAGGGCGAGTTGTCGGTATAGGTATATAAGAAATGACTTGACTTGGTTGCTTGTCTATCTTTGTGCGTCTCGGGCGTATTGAAGGATCACAATGAGATGTGTTCTTCTATCGACCGTCGTGAAGAACCAAGATCTCGGTGACTTGCGATGATCTAAACCTCGATAAGGTATTAGGTGAGTATGAGTTGTTGACCATCACTTTGACTTGTTATGGGTGAGGTTATATGTTCTAACCCAATATTCTCCGCATCTTGGGTGGTGGCGGTGCTTGTATGTCATGCTAGTTATCGTATCAGTCACCGTATCCGTTTAGGATGATGGCGTCCCATAAGGAGCTCAAAGGTTTATTGTACTAAACCTGCGCAGGTTGAGTTAGCTCAAGTACAATAATAAGGTTGAGTGGTACTACTTAAGGAATTAAAGATATTAATTATTTTAAGCGATCGGGATGCTCTAAATAATTAATGGACGTTCGATATCTTAAATACGGGGATTCAGTAATGCCTAAGTGCAAGCAGACTCAACTTCGGTAATAAAGGGGTAAGTCAGCATTTATTCTCTAGTGGCATGAATAAATGTTTATAAATTAATTTATGTTCTGGGTTGAACATAAGATAATTAATTTATTTGAGGCCCATCTTTATTCCTTGCATTTGATCCCTGGGCTGGCCCATCCAGGCCCATAGCTTGGAAGGAAAATAGGCGCCTACTTTCTCTACATTGCAAGGATTTGATTCTCTTTATCCTACAAGGATATAATTATATTTATGGGATATGCATAGATCCCTTGCATATAGGATTATGGTAATAATCCTTTCCATATAGGATTATCGTAATTTCCATATGGGATTATGGTAATTTCCATAAAGGATTATGGTAATTTACATAAAGGATTATGGTAATTTCCTTATGGGATTATGGTAATTTCCTTATGGGATTATGGTAATTTCCTTATGGGATTATGGTAATTTCCTTATGCGATTAAGGTAGTGCATTATAAATATGAGGTAAGAGATTAAATCTAGGTCGATGATTAATAATCATCATCATAATTTTCGAGACTCCATTGTTCTTGGGAGAGATTTTTGAAAAAGTGTAGAGAGGATAAAGGGTGATTTTTCGAAGCATTCTCCATAGATCGTCCTCGCTCGGCGTTGGAGATTGGGCAGCAGGGATACGATCCGGAAGGTCAAAGCACGAGTCTCGATCTATTCCTCCTCGGAGTTGAGGTAAACACGAGAAACCCCAACGTGTTGCAATTAATTATATAGGTGCATGCTAGGTATATAATCAATGTATGGTGAATTAAACATCCAAGATAGATCCTCGGGAGAGGGCTAAACATAGTTTTCCCTACACCACGCATACATCCGCCATCAATCATCCTGGATTCTTCCACCGTGGGCGGGCGTTGGGCGACCTCATTGGTAGAGCCGACCTCGGTGAATTTGGCCTCCACCGGGAAGTCGGAGAGCTTGCCCTTTATGGTCGGCTGGGGAGACGAGATGTCGTGCTCACCGAGCTCAAATGCCCACTTGGCTATCGTCCAGGATGATTCGGCTTTGACAAGACTTGTCTCAAAGGTAAGTCGGTTAGTACCGGACAAAATGGGCTTGGAAGTAGGGTCGGGCGTCGCTTGGCATTCACCAAGGCCGGTGCTACCTTTTCGAGGCTGGTATACCTTGTCTCCGGTCCTTTGAGAGCTCGGTGATGAAGTAGATGGGGAGTTGTCGTCCGACCTCATCCCGGACCAATACCGCGCTGATTGCCTCGTCAGAGGCGGCCAAGTACAAGAGAGGAGCTCGCTTCTTTCGGGGCGGTCGGGGTGGGCGGTCGTGAGATACTCTTTCGGTGCGTGAAGGCGACTGGTGTTCCTCACTGCCGAGGAAGTCGGAGCTCTCCTCAAGATCTTGAAGAAGGAAGCGCTTCTCGGCGGCCGAGATAAGAATCTGTGAGGGCTAGACACCCAAAGTGAGTTTGTGGATCTCCGGATGGTCTTGGCACTTGCATGTCAACCTTATTTTCACCTTAGTGGGATTTGCCTTGAGGCCTTCTTGAGAAACCCGCATCCGGGAATTTTCCGTCCTCGCCATGAATGTACACTTTGGGGTTGAGCTTGAGGTTGGCCGACACGAGAAAGTGAAGGATAGTTCTGAGGTCGTCGGCGCAGCTCTCCGTTTTCTAACTCTTGACCACGATGTCGTCGACGTAGACCTCGACGATCTGCCCAATGTGGTCTTTGAATATGGCATCCACCATTCTTTGATAGGTAGCCCAGTTTTCAGGCCGAAGGGCATCTTCCGGTATGCAAAGACACCGAAGTCGGTGATGAATGCTGTCTTTGGGGCATCCTCGGGCTCATTAGGACTTGGTGGTACCCTTTGTATAGATCTAGGAAGCTGAAGGTCTCATGGCCCACCAGGGCTTCCACCTTCTTGTCAATGTCGGGGAAGGGGTAGCAATCTTTCGGGCAGTGTTTGTTGAGGTCGGTGTAGTCGACACACATGCGCCATCCCCTCCGGCTTTCGAACCACGACTGGATTAGCCATCCAGGTCGGGTACTTGACTTCGAACAAGATCTTGGCCTTCTGGAGTTGAGTCACTTCGTCTCTTATGACTGGTTAGCTCGACCGCAAACACCTCTTCTTCTGAGGCGGTTTTGTGGCGGGTCGATGTTGAGGCGATGAGTTATGAGCTCGGGTGACACTCGGTCATGTCGAGTGGGGACCAGCGAACACGTCCTGTATTCTCGAAGCGCATGACACTCTGTCGAATATCAGTTGGGCCCTGGACGCCGACCTTGACAACTTTGGAGGGGTCGTCGTCGTATAGCTGGAGGTCTTGATCGAGTCGTCCGGGTGGCAGCCTCGAGGATTCGCAATTGCTATGCACAGGCGAGGCTATGTCTTGGGTTGAGACTCGTAGGCACTCTTTAGCTGCCGTTTGGTCACCCCTGGATGTTAGCACTCCCAAGGTGGGTATCTTGATGGTGGTGGTATCACAGGCGGGCGGCCTTGGTGGCATAGAGCCGGTCTCTCCCGGGATGATGTTGTGCGGAGAAGGAGCTCGGACGAGGAAAAATTGAATGGCATTGGTGGCCGACACTGCGAGCACATCCTACGGTAACCGGAAGGGTAATGACGCCCTCGGGTTGAACCGTCTCTGAGTGAAGCTCATGGCGGGAGGAGGCGGGATGTATTTGAATTCCTCCGACCTCAAGTTTATCGAGACAGCTACGGAAGATATCTTGTGGAGGCACCGATGTCAATGTAGACCGGTGGGCGTTCTTGTTGCCCACCACGGCTTGTATCGTAATGGCGTCTTGGTGGGGCATGATTTTGGGCACGGGTCGTCTTTGGAGAACACGATGTCCTCACCCGCCGGAGTCGCTTGTTTTTCGGCTCCTCGGGGTCGACCTCGACTTTATTTTTTAACGACGACCTCGTCGTTCCTACTGAGGAGCCGATAATGGCATAGACACGCTCCATAGCGTTGGGACCTTCGTCCTCGTCATCTTCGGGTTGGGCCGCCGTCGAGTCGGCCATGATTGTTGCCACCGTTATTTTTCCCCTGCGCTTCTTGCTCCCAGCCCGATTCGGCCGAGGTATTTTTGAGGGCTCCTCCCTTGCGAGCTCGTCAATCTGCGAGCCAGTGTACGCAATCCTCGGTATCGTGACCATACCCGGTAATAGTCACATACTACTCTGTGGACCTCTTCTTGGATCCTCCTTTCATAGGAGGGCTTTGGAAAGAGCTCGGTGGGCTCGAATATCTCGCGCTTGATTTGGCGGGGAGGCGCTCGCCGCCGAGGGTTGGGCGAGGTCCGAGCACGGATTCGATGGCCTCTCTTGATTACATCGAGGCAACGCGATCGGCGCCTCGACTTGATCATCGGCTCTCTTTCTCGACCTTACGCCGTCCGGATCTCTCTCTCTTCCGATCGACTCGTCTCATTTGATGAAGTTGTCTACGAGGTTCCAAGCGACTAGCCGTCTCCGGCCTCTCACGGGTGATCTCCTTGTTCGGTCTGTGGGTCGAATCCGTTCTTGAGCAGCGTTGATGATATAGAGATCGTTCTTCTCATCGATTTTGAGAGATTCTTTGATGAACCTCGAAGCGAGTTCGACATCGTCTCGTCCGCCTGGCGGATTGTGGCAGTCGGACGAAGGGCTTGCGGGTGACATTTTCGAAAAGCGCCACTTAAAGCGATCCATGAGATCACAGGCGGTGTTTACTATTTTGGCGGGCGAGGTGAACCCGGTCGGGCGTTGGAGATCGGCACCTCGGGAAGATCTTGCACATGTGGAAATCTTCAATTCCTTGATTCGCCATGTTAGTGGTGTAGGCGAAAAGGAAGTCGGAAGGGTCCCCAAGGCCATCGTGGCGGCGATGTTGGGTGCCCTATACTGCTGGGGCATGGGCGTGTCTAGAATCTATCACGGAGAAAGGAGATGATTCTTCCGCTCGGTCGAACCCAGGAGACCGTTGCCATCTCTCCTGGAGGGTGGGAGACCGATAACGGCGTCTATCGTCTCTCAGGGGAGTTCGCTCCGCCTTTCTTCTCTCCTTTGCTCGGCTCTCGGTGGCATGGCGAGGTGGAGGCGGCTCGGCGAATGGCGCGGGACGAATGGTGGTGGCGGCTCGGCGCGGTGATCGGCCGGACGTCGGGTGTGGTGTGCGCGTTCTCGGCTATCACGCCGAGGTGAGCGTTGGTTGTTTCGGAGGTGGCGACCTCGAGTGCCGTGGTAGCAGTTCGGGGGCTCTTGAGGGCCAGCTCCTTTGTCTCTGGTGAGGAAGTTTGGAATTGGCGAGGTTGGCGTTGAGGAATTGATCACGGCTCGCCAAGGGCCTCGTGGACGAACGAACTGCTCGTTCGTCTCGTTGGTCGGCATCTCGCCGTTGGGGAGGCGGTCACGAGGTGTATGAAACGTTTTCCATGTAGCCCTCGGTGTGTGACCGATTGTAGCGTCTACGATCTCCTTCATGTTGGTGACCACACAGTTGTCTCGGTAGCGGTCGTTGCCGACATCGGCGGGCGGTTGCGACGTGTTCTTGCCATTAAGTTGTAGAAAAAGCGAAGCTTTTTGTTGGGTTTCCCAGACGGCGCCAATGATAAATTTAATATATGTAGATATGCGAGATTTATGTAAGCGATAGAGAACACCAAGGCTTTACGTGGTTCGATCGTTAATGAGATCTACGCCCACGGAGGTGATTCCTCAATACTTTCACTATGTTTTGATTACGGTGAGTATAGCTAAAAGCTCTTAGTATTCAAGAAGTTGCTAACCCTTCTACCTTCGATCTAACTCCTATTTATACATATATGAGGGCCCTAAAGTGAGGCGATCCTCCCATGTAGGGACTCATAGCCTACGTGTGTGGGGACTTCCTCTTGTCCATAGGGCCTGTAGCCTTCCGCTGTGGGGACGCTTGGCCTGCTTGCAGGTGGCGCTGATTAGGGTTTGGGGCTGATTAGGGTTTGAAGGTGGGCCTTTGGCTTAACCCCGTGGGTCACACTTAGTGTCGCCCAGCTCGTTTGAGCTGTCGGTGGGCGTGTGGTTGGGCCATATCCCATCAACCATCGTTTAGATTCGGATCCATTCCGTCGTCAATCCGAATATTAAATTTGTAAATCAAACTACGAATATTAAAATTGTAAATCACAGTTGTCCTTTTAATTCAAAAGTTACGAAATATATATGCTCGTAATAAATTATTGTATTTGAAAACGTGAAATTTGTGAAACATCGTACGAAAATAAAACCAATTGCTATTAGGTTTATAGGTAAAGTATCCTTCAAAATGATTTTAGGAAAATTATAAAAAGAGGTGGTCTCTTATACGTCTGTTCATATATAAGGATTTTAATACTTTTCTTCAGTGTAAATGATATTTGATACTTTTCTTCAATGTAAATAAACAAATTATATTTTTTTTTAATGTAAAAGATATTTTTCTTAATAGTTAATGATACTTTTGTCCGTCCGCATTATGTTATAAAAGTAAGGGATAACTACAGTTTATGTTCCCAATTTTGATGAGTTTTAAAAATGTCAATAAATTTAATTAATATACTAAAATATCATCAACTTTGATGAGATTTTGAAAAATATTCCACAATTTCAGTTAGTATGTTAAATGTCCTCAACTTTGACGATATTTTAAAAAATATCATGATTTAGAGTTTTCCGACGAACGGAATGCTAAGCTAATTCATATTTTGTCTCATGTGAATTATAGCTCAAGTGACTCAACATTCTATCATCGAAAAACTCTAAAACATGATATTTTTTACATCTCCTCATAGTTGATGATACAAACTATAGTTATCCCTAAAAATAATGTTATCATAACAAATTTAGAAAAATCTTATGTGAGATATCTCATCGAAATAAATCAAAATTCGATCAAAATTCATATTCAGTGACATATTTTATAGTGTTGACTATCATTTACTACAAAATGTTGTCGATAACACATACAGTAAACAACAAACATAAACTGAAAAATATATATCTAATTACTCACTACTAATTGAAATATCGCTTCAATTTTCATTTTATAATTAACCTAAAACTAATTCAGTAAAACATCTTTTAGGGAGAAAAACTTAAGAAATAATGTCACAATATCAGATAATCTAACAAATGTATTAAAAAGTTATAACATAGAGTCGTGGATATTCGGCTTATTTTAAAAATCGTGGAACTCCCTAGTATATAGGATTCAAGCCTAATTTCTTTTTAGTCAATTATATATAATACTCAATAAATAAATAATGGAGAAATAATTAGAGGAAATATATGGGAATGCCCTTTTTTTTTTAAAAATGAACCAGTATATATCCATTTCAAAAAAAGAGTGCAACCTATATACCCAAACCATTTTTTAAATATATTTTTGAATGATTTGCACAGAAATTAATACAATCATTTCAAATATCAATAAAATCAAAAACCGTTAAGTAATTTACTGTGCAAATTAAATTAAATTAAATTAAAGTTAAGGATTTGCGGTGAAATCTTATTTTTTTATAATTATGTACAAATTAAATTAAATTAAATTTATCTGGTGGGAGGTGGGGTTGGTGCGGGTTGGGGTTGGCAGTGGGGGTGGGGTTGGCGGTGGGGTGGGTTGGTCGTGGGGGTGGGGTTGGCGGTGGGGTGGGGTTGGCGGTGGGGGTGGGTTGGTAGTGGGGTGGGGTTGGCAGGTGGGGTGGGTTGGTAGGGTGGGTTGGCCATAGGGGATGGGTTGGCCGTAGGGGGTGGGTTGGCCATGGTGGGTTGGCCAGGGTTGGCCGGCGGTGGGTTAACGCTCGGTGCAATCTGATTTTATTAATTAATTATAAATTGAAATCCTATAATATTTGATTTTCTAATTAAATTAAATATGGATGAAAATTAAATAAACCAACAACTTTACGGTGAATTTGATGAATTTGAATCTGAAAATTAAATAAACAACAACTTCATAATGAAAATTAAATAAACCAACAACTTTTGCGGTGAATTTACTTCACCAACAACTTCATATTAAATAAACCAACAACATTTTGCGGTGAATTTAATTCACATGAATAAAATTTTGATCGATTTCTACCTATATAATTCATTCTTTCATTTCGTTCCTTTGAATCACTCACTTTCATCTTGCATATATCTATATTTGCAAGCGTTTTCTTTATCAAATATAAATCGCTTCTTTCGATTGGATCATAAAGGTAATTTCAATATTTTGGTGTATTTGTTATATATATGATTCCTTAATTATTGTTAGATGAATTTAGGTGAATTTTAATTAATTTCAATTAATAATTATTTAGGGCATCGTATAATTATTGTTAGACCATTGTGCATTTGTATGATTTATTGTGTATTATGAATTTTAGATGAATTAAATATGTACCAATTAATGAAGTTGAATTAAATTATAATATTTAATTATTATTTAGTTTAGTTTAGTTTAATTATTATAAATACGTATCAATGTACTTGAATTTTTCATTTAGCCTGTGGGGAGGGTTGGTAGCGGGGGTAGGGTTGGCCATAAGGGGTGGGTTGGCGCAGGGGTGGGGTTGGCATGAGTCAAGTTGAATTAAATTATAATATTTAATTATTATTTAGTTTAGTTTAGTTTAGTTTATTTTTGCACTTGAATTAAATTTTAGTTTAATTATTATAAATCGTCCCAATGCACCCGGTGGGGGGGTCACACGAGGGGTGGGGTTCATGAGGGTGAATTTTTCATTTAGTTTAGTTTATAATATTTAGTTTAGTTTAGGTGAATTATTATTTAATTTAGTTTAGGTGAATTATGGTTTAAATCAGTCCCGATGAATTATAATATTTAATTATTATTTAGTTTAGAGATTTGTTTTATACTTAATGTTAGATTATTTATACACGTTCATTATTGTGCATTTGTATTATTTATTTAGTTTATGTGAATTATTATTTGATTTGTATTATTTATTTAGTTTATGTGAATTATGATTTGATTTAGTTTAGGTGAATCATGATTTATACACGTTCATTATTGAATTTTCATTTAGTTTAGTTTAGTTTATAATATTTTTGTCGATTCCTTCAAAGTTTAGGTGAATTGAGGCGATGAATTATAATTTATTGTTCTTATTATTAAACATTAAGTGATCAATGTTCTTGCTTTTATATTTAATTTGTATTATTTAGTTTAGATGTTTGTTTTATAATTAATGAATTTTAATTAATTATTGTGCATTTGTATGATTTAATTAGATGTCGGGGTGGAAGAATATTATCATTAGATATGGAGGATGTTGGGATGATTGTTTGAACTCATCACATGGTGCATCATCATATACCCATGTTCGGATGATAATGTACTTATTTGGGAGTTAAGAGCAAGCATTAATTCCCTTCTGAGCAAATTCTTTTGACTACCAAATACATTATATATCGAGATCTCAAGTGGTAGACTTATCAAATCACTTTTGACTCACCGATGATCGGTAGCTCGATTGTGCGAGGTTTATGCCCGACCGAGGTGTATGTGACATATGGGCGTCGGCTCCCAACCGAACACAAGCATATATGCCACAATTTGAGCAACCACGTGATACAACAGATGACTACACTTCACAATACTCATCTCGGATGAGTCATTCACACAACAATTTGGAGCATATGATTGGTTTGGGCAAGATACACCTCGAAGTGCCGCAACATGTGCGCGAAGTGGCTGACGCGATCGTTGACGACAGTGATGATGACGAATACGTCGTCGACAGTGAAGAACAAACATCGTCTGATGAGAAGGAGGAGGAGGAGGAGCGTGCGGCTGCAAATGTGATCTACGCACGTTTGTAGAATTTGATGCGTGGATACGTCGAGAGG
This sequence comes from Salvia rosmarinus, assembly GCA_036937905.1. Taxonomy (NCBI): domain Eukaryota; kingdom Viridiplantae; phylum Streptophyta; class Magnoliopsida; order Lamiales; family Lamiaceae; genus Salvia; species Salvia rosmarinus. The sequence goes on along the minus strand of CM072816.1, from coordinate 84,036,580 downwards.
TGGAATAGAAAAGTTGCTTGGGATGATTATGCGAGCAACACGCGGGTAATGTCGAGGGACTCGAGGTAGAACAAATGGAAGAGATGAGCAATTGGCTAGCTCTATTATTCCTCGTGAGGCTTGAACAATCTTTTGCTAGTCCTCTTGACTCTATTCAAACCGACGATGGTGGCGAAGGTTCCATCTTCGACAACAAGATGGACCTTAAGATATCGATCGGGTTGTGGCACATGGAACAAAGAGCGAATTTGTTATTCCGTGATCGGACGGACCGAATTACGTTCAAATGCGTATATCGTGATCGGTGTCATTTCTATTGCGCGATCGCAACGGGTGGTTTTGGTTTGTGCGCAAGTTTGATGCCGTACACACCGTGTAGATGATCTCGTGAATACGAAAGCAAGGTCAAAACCCGTGTGATTGCAACATACATAGCGCGAAAAATACGAGGAAGGTGAAGTCATTAAGCGAGATCGATTATGGCCGAGTTACAACGAGGTATGGCGTGCGCGGCGTCATATCGTCACGGTGAGAGCTCGTAATAGGCGATCGAGATGATATATGGTGGGTATGAACAATCTATCGGATGCTACGGGTTATCTTCACATGTTGCGGACAACTAATCTGGTTCGTTGATTGACACGGATATTGGATCGATGGTCGCCGCCACCTTTGTAGCGCTCGGTTCCACCGACTCGGTTACAAGTTGTGCGTGAGGGCTGTTATTGTTGTGGATGGCACGCACTTGAAGGGCCGCAATAAGGGTATATTGTTTGTTGCTATTACGAAGGGCGACAGCGAGCAAGTTTTCCATTGGCTTATGGAATTGGTCGATCGAGAATGATTTATCATGGACTTGGTTTCGAACGCGTGAAGGCGCTTACCGGTCAATTCCGAGACATTGATTGTGTCGACGCGCGCGTCGATATATCGATGCTATGAAAATGTCTTTCGAGAACGCCCACGGCTTATGCTACTACCATCTGCGAAAAAATCACGCCTTTTGGAAAATCGTCGTGGCATTGTACTGGCGGCTTATATATGTCGGGAGGCGGAGTTTGACAAAGCAATGAACATGTTAAAGTCCTCGTGCCTAAAGATAGACCCACCGGTGGTGCGTATGGCGAGTCGACAGAGGTCGGAGTTGAGAAGTGGGCTGATCAAAGTGCCCTGAGGCGCTATACCTTTGACTTCCAACATTACAAGGTCCTTGATGCCGGTTGTTGTGGGCAAGACGATTGCCCATTTGCTCTATGGTTGAAGCGATTCGTCATATCATAGAAAATGGTTCGATCAAAGACTCAAGCGCAAGAACATACCCCACCGACCTAACTCACGAAGGTGCTCGCAAGTTACAGGCGGGCTGGAGAGATCACGCGGATACTATAGTGCCCAAAAGTAACGACACATTCAAAGTCAAGGCGAAACCAAACCTTCAATGTCGATCTCGGGACTAATCGTGCTGCGTGCTTGGAGTGGGACATGGATCCGATCCGTGTTCTCATGTAATTCTGACTATACGGTATGGAGCTACATCAAAATATAATTTTTAGTACGGTTTGCCAATTTACAACTAACAACTTTATCATTGTTTTTATCTTTGAATTTTAATTTGTGCGGCGTAAAGATGACCAAATTTCGAGCTATGTGGAGAATACTACCAGGTAGAAGCTAGTACGAACTACTCATACAGAGTAAATTCGCATAATAATTGAAATAACAATTAACGAAGCATATAATTCAAAATTAACTAAGCATAATAATTAAATTTGAAAAATATACAATTAGATCTATAACGAACCTGTGAAGAAGAAGAAGAAGCCATGGTTGGTGCTAGGTGTGGGTTGGTGGGGAGGGTTGGTGCCGGGGTGTTGGCGGGGAAGGGTTGGCAGGGGTGTTGGCATGGGAGGGGTTGGCGCGGAGGGTGGGTTGGCAGCGGGAGGAATTGGCGTGGGAGGGTGGGTTGGCAGCGGGAGGGTGGGTCACGGAGGTGTTGGCCATGAGGGGTGGGTTGGCAGCGGGGAGGGTTGGGCTGGGAGGGTGGGTTGGTCGGGGGTGTTGGCGCGGGAGGGTTGGCCAGGAGGTGGGTTGGAGGTTGGCCAGGTGGGCTTGGAGAGAGATATAGATATAGAGATATAGAGATAGGAGGTTTAGAGTGAGAGGATGGTTAGCAGGAGTGAGAGAGCCGAGAGAGAGGCCGAGAGAGTGAGAGAGAGAGAGAGAGAGAGAGAGAGAGAGTGAGAGAGAGATAGGGTAGTTTGTTGTTTTATAACCATTTGAATTTTGAATTAAAGTTGGTTCCGGTTTACGAGACAAGGACAAAGATTCCTTTCACAAATTTTGGTGTGTAATGTCATAAATTTTGGTGTGTAAAAGTTGTAAAATTCTTTGACTCGGCACAAATTTCGTGTGATGATTTGATGAAAATATATTAAAATAATCAAATAGGTATACATTACACTTATTTTTACAAATAGATATTGACTGCACACATTTTAACAAATGTATTAAAAAGTTATAACATAGAGTCGTGGATATTCGACTTATTTTAAAAATCGTGGAACTCCCTAGTATACAGGATTCAAGCCTAATTTCTTTTTAGTCAATTATATATAATACTCAATAAATAAATAATGGAGAAATAATTATGTAGTGCTCAACTGCTCATATTTATATACTTTTTCATTTTTAACCCATCTCCTGTCAGTTGCCAGTGGCCGTAATCCATCTTCTCTCTCTCTATTTGGTCCCTTTGCATCAGCCATTCTTCCTTGAATTGTTTCGATCCGATTTCTCTCTCCCTAATCCATTTCTCTATTGTGCGCGCTGGCATCAACAATCATCTTTTCAATCCCGTAGATCCGCATCGCCTAACCGCACGCACAGACACCAATCCGGATCCACGACCGATCCGACATTGTATGGCGGCGTCACGGCAGCTCCGGGAGCTCCAATCGCAATACGGCAACAAGATCTGCGTCGATTGCTCCCAAAAGAACCCCCAATGGGCGTCGGTTTCGTACGGCATATTCATGTGCCTGGAGTGCTCCGGCAAGCACCGCGGCCTCGGCGTCCACATCTCCTTCGTCCGATCGGTCACCATGGATTCCTGGTCCGAGATCCAACTCAATAAGATGGAGCTCGGAGGCAACGAGAAATTCAACAATTTCGTCGCGCATTACGGCGTCCCCAAAGAAACCGACATTGTTGCCAAGTACAACACCAAGGCCGCCGCCATCTACCGCGATCGCATCCAGTCGCTCGCCGAAGGAAAGCCCTGGGTCGATCCTCCGGTGGTGAAGGAATCGTTGAATTCGAATAAGAATAGTTACAGTAGTAAGCCCCCTTTGAGCGGCAGGAATGGCAATTCCGGGGGCGATGCGGGGTGGGATAGTTGGGATAGCTTCGACGAAGTCGGGAATAGTAATAATATTAGGAGGAATAATACCGTGGGGGATTTTAGGAGCGGGGGGAGTAGCGGCAACGCGCCGTCGCGGTCGAAGTCGACGGAGAACATGTATTCGCGGGCGGAGCTGGAGGCGTCCGCGGCGAATAAGGGGGATTTCTTCTCAAGGAAGATATCGGAGAATCAATCGAGGCCGGAGGGGCTCCCGCCCTCGCAAGGTGGCAAGTATGTGGGTTTTGGATCCTGTCCGTCGCCTGCGCCCGTGAAGAATGCCGATGGAGATGTCCTGTCGGTTGTTTCTCAGGTCTAATTGTGAGCAGTTTTACGGAATTGTGCATGGTATTTTAGCTGTGGTACGAATGTGCTTCTGATGGTGGATGTCATTTTGCATATGCAGGGATTTGGCATGTTATCCATGGTGGCTGCATCCGCGGCGCAGTCCGCCGCCAATGTTGTTCAAGCTGGAACTAAGGAGATCTCCTCCAAGGTAGTTCACTTTTGTTTTATCTGTATTGTCATAGAAAAGGCATGTCTCTTTGGGAAATGACTGATGCAAACAATGTTTATACATTTAGGTGGAAAAAGACTTTGATATAGTTGTTATCATAGAAGATAGAATGTGCCTTTTTTTCCTGTGATTTCACTCATTAGATGTGTATTTAAGCTTGAGGAATATGCAGCTTTTAAATGTGCATTGTTACAGAAGCTTCATTATAGTTATAGTTTCATTTTTTAAGTAGTATGAATTGCTTGTTATAAAAAAATAACACCCCAGAAATCTAGATTTTTGTAGGTATATTTACCTTGTTCCAAAGCTGAATATGTAAATAATGTTAAAGGTGAGTAAGTTGCATATTGATCTCTCTTTAACAGGTAAGAGATGGGGGTTATGATCACAAGGTGAACGAAACCGTCAATGTTGTTACTACAAAGACATCGGAGATAGGGCAGAAAACATGGGGGATTGTTAAAGGTGTAATGGCTCTGGCCTCCCAGAAGGTCGAGGAGTATACAAAAGCTGGCTCTGGCTGGCCACAGATAGATAATGAAAATAATGGTTATTATCAGGATTTCGGACAGGAATCTAAAGGATACAATTCTTCAGTTGGAGTGCAATCTTCATCCAGTCATCAATTTAACTATGTTAGCTCTGGTTCATGGGATGATTGGGATGCCAAAGACAGCAAGAAAGAGGAGTCACCAAAGGGGACGACCTTCCAGAATGGAGATAGCTGGGCAGGCTGGGGGGATGACGGTAAAGATGATGGATTTGATGATTTTTATCAGAGTGCACCTGATAAGAAGTCAGTGGATTATAATGGAAAATCGGACAGCAATTGGTCGGAGGGTGGGTTTATATGAGGTTAGCGTATCTCATTCCCCTCCTCCCCATTTTTGATTTCCCAGATTATTTCACTAGGAACTCACTGTGGTGGATTTCTAGATGAAAGTGGTCTATAATTGTAAAAGTTCCTATAGTGGACCTGCAGCGACAAAGATACTGTAAGGACTACTTATTTGTATTTCCCAAGACAACTTTTTCCCCATTATAAGATTTATTTTAGACTGCATTAAGATTTGCATTTACGATAGTGGGGTTTGATTATATATTCTCTGTACTTTATTATGATTTACACTAGCTACATTGAATTATATAGATCTGGCTGTCTTTCTCAATGTTGAGTTGCTCTGATTGAATTGCTTGATGAGTTGTTTATATTATAGATTATCGGCCTACCGTTTGCCCTTTGATGTGTTGATTGGCTTTCTCTCTGTGAAAATTTTATTAATTTGAGTGATTGATGGGTAATGAGTTTTTCCTTTCTGTTGGATATGAATTTATATGGTTGAATTTTGGTGTTCCATTAGATAGGTTCCTGATAATTGAGTGGGAGCATATGTTGAGTTGCTAAACAATTTGCTTCTGGCTGATTTGCGAGTTGATGGTACACTTTTATCAATTGGCTGTTGCTATCGTCACTACTGCTTTCATATCTAACTCTATAGCTTTTGGTTTTATAATTTGTTTGAAAATGCAGACAATGATTAGTTCATGGTGTCTCCTTAAATTAGGTGTGCAGTTGATTAGTCCAAAATCGAAATATGTACGGTTCTTTTTCTAATTGTAGTTCTATAATGTTAAATTTAGGAACAATTCTTTGTCTATTGCATGCATTGTTCTGCGTAATTACATTTGTGGTTTGGATCTATTGAAAACTTAGACACAGGTGCATTTTTAGGTAGGGATAATGCTTAATGATTATAGTTGTTAAAGTTGCAAGTGTGTGAAGGGGATAATGAATTTCATAGTGAAGAGAGTGGGGATTAGAGGGATCAGAAATAGGAAATGCTTTGGTTGAGAAGTGAGAAGTGAGAAGTGGAAGGTTTTCGTCTTGGCGTTTTGAGTTTTATTAATGCTTATGTATAAATGTGGTCTTAAATCTGGAAGATCAACTTCCCCGTTTGTACTACCGGATTGTTCTCTGTTAGGATTTGAAATGATTTGGAATACTTTTCCATGTCTGGTGTTGTTATTCTTCATGAACAGCAGCAGGTGTATGAGTTCTGTAAGCTAGCAACTTTGAGTTTTTTCTTTCTTTTTTTTGTTTTATGTTTAATGTTACTTAAGTTTTAGTGAGTATGGATTTTGCTAGGAATTTAGAAATACATAATGTTTGCGAGTGATTTAAAGTATGAAAAAAATCACCATGGGGTAAGAACATAATTATTTATCGTATATTACAATGATACAAACTGCTAGCATCATCAGCTTCGAAAATTTGCATCCTAATTCGTTGAAAGAATTCATAAAACAAAGACTACTTCCCAAGAAGCAGTCTCACGCAAGACTATGGCCGTCGTGTGTATAGTCATGTTGCGCTGAACAATTAGCACAGAAGCGCTGATTCGATATCGACACGAGGCTAACAGACCTCCGATTTGCCCCAACTCCTCATACTCTAGCTGCTGATTACCCTCCTCTGCTACTACTGCTCGTCGGAATCGGCCCTTCCCCACCACGATGAGCTCAAATTCTGCGCTCTGTGCGACGCTCAGCAGCTCTTTTCTGATTTTGTATTCCCTTTCTCGACGAACCTCACTGTGCCATCCCACTTCTGCCTGAATTCTGCTAGACTCGTCTCGTCCCGCTCCTGCAAGCATCTTACAGGTTTAGTATGATTTTGAGGATAACTAGTATACATAAGAGCAAATATCAGTTTAAATCTCATAATCAATTTTCGATATTTTCTCAATCATATCTTACATGGTCCTCTATTTCAACCACTTGCCATGTCGATGGTTGTGCTCATTCTCACCATTAGGTCGAGCTTGTCCACATAACTCAAGCGGTGATCCTCAACCCGGATGATCCACCATCCGGCGCTCAACTCGGACTTCACGGTCTGTCGGTCTACCTAGAAGGAAATATATCAAACTACACACATTTCTAAAAGTGTATACAATTCACGCCCATTTTACAAAATCAATACACAACATACCCATTTATATTTTTAATATATATTTCTAGTGAGTTTCGCGGTTTGGTCGGTGAAATGACATAACACCGACTCGAAAACATAACAAATCAATAAATGATTGGGAAATTATTTTGATGTATTGGATATTATTATTATTTTAAATTACTTTATATATGAATGATATCATTAAATCATTAAATTATGTTAAAAGCATTAAATTATTAAATCATGTATCTCGTGGGAGAGAGGATTTAATTAAAAATCGAAGGAGAGAGGATTTAATTAAACATTCAAATTTTGAATAGGTCGATTGGATGCATCTCGTGGGAGAGGAATTAATTAAAATCGACCGAGAGAGGATTTAATTAAAATTCAAATTTTGAATAGGTCATTGGAGCAGGATTTTAATACAATTTTAATTAATTCGGATCGGAAACATCAAAGAATTAATAATTAGTATTAATTCATGTTGAAATTGGTCGTGGGAGAGGAATTATGAAATGAAATTAATACTAATTATTAATTCATGTCTAAATCCGACCGGTAACATCAAAGGGTCGTAGGAATCAACGATTTTCGATCGGAAACAAGGCTAATTAATTTAAATTGAATGTATGATATTTAAATTAATATTTAAAGGTAATCTATGGAAATTTTGTAAAATATTGAAATCTGAAATTATAACACAACTTATGAATTTTGAAATATTTAATATTGAAATTATCCTTCATATTTACCGTATTAATTAATAGTGTACAAAATAGTACTACGAAAGTAAAAGCTTACAACTAAAATTGCAGAAAAATTGAAGAAGACAAATAAATTACAGCTAAAATTGCAGAAAAAGTAAACCAATAATTGAACCAATTCTCTCCTATTTATACAATTCGATAGTAACAAATACAAATCCAACAAATTGCTATCGCTTCGCTTCCCGAATTTTCGTTCTTCATTACATTGCTATTGCTCTTGCTCCTAATTTTCGTTCTTCATTTCGATCCACAACCCAGTAGCTGTGTCTCAACAAGTAAGTTATTCGAATTTTTATTTATTTTCGACGTGTTTTGAATTTATTGTTGTTTATGATATTAATTTGTGTTTAGATTTATTATTGTTATTTTGTTTAGATTTATTATTGTTTATTGGTATGGATAAATTATTATGTTTAGATAATTAAATTAATTGGATAATTCATTTAGTGTTTTGAATTTATTGCATAATTCAGTATATATAATTTAGATAATTAAATTAATTGGATAATTTGTTTAGTGTTTGGATTTTATTGTATTATTAGTATATATAATTCGATATAATTCGTTTAGATAATTATTTATAATTATATAGCATATAATTAGTTTAGATGAAATTAGATGTTTTATACGATTTTATGGCTTTTTATATGAAAAATAAATGAATTAAAGGAATCCTCTCCAAATCGATGAATTAAAGGAATTATATGAAAAATAGATAAATAAATGATTTTATGGGTTTTAAAAAATCATAAATGAATTAAAAATTAAATTACATTAAAATCCTCTCTCCTTCGACCAATTCCTTGATTAGGTCGTAGGAATCAAGGAATTGGTCGTCGAGAGAGGGATTTTAATGTAATTTAATTTTTTATTGATTCTCATAAACATAATTAAATTAATTATTCATTCGAAAACATAAAATTGGTCCACGAAATTATCAAATTAACATCGATTCTACGACGGAATCTTGAATTGTCGACCGAATCTTGATTTGTCGACCGGAGAAAACTATTTTAAATAGGAGAGAGCTTATTTTCGAACGGAATCTTCTAATTATCAAATGAATTTAATACTAATTATTAATTGATGTCTCCGCTCGATCGGAAACAAGGAAATATCGACCGGAGACATAAAACTATTCGACAGGAGAGAGATTTTTTGTTTTAGAAATTAATTTTAAATTAAATCAATTAGGATAATTTTAGATTTATTAGGATAATCTTGAATTATTGTTAGGATAATTTTAGATTTATTAGGATAATCTTGAATTATTGTTGTTGTTTTAATTTTAAATGAAATCAATTAATTTTAAATGAAATCAATTAGGATAATCTTCCAATTATTGTTGTTTATGATATTAGATTTATTATTGTTAGTTTTATTTAGATTTATTATTGTTAAAATTTTTAGATTTATTTTGTTTAGATAATTCGAGCAATTTATAATACTATCTTTAGTTTTATTTAGATTTGTTATTATTATTTTGTTTATTTTGTTTATTATTCCTATCTTTAGATTTATTATTATGTTAGATAATTCGAGCAATTTATAATACTATCTTTAGAATTATTTTGTTAGATAATTGAGCAATTTATTATTTTGTTTAAATTCTAGCAAATATCTTTAGATTTATTATTATTTTGTTTAGATAATTCGATTGTTTCGCAATTTATAATTATTGGATAATTCGCTTAGATAATTCTTGGCATAATTCGCTTAATTAGACTTAGATTAGATTGCTATTTTTCTTATTGTAGCGATAATTTTAGTGTAAACATTAAGACATTAGAAAAATCATGTTAAGACTGTATATTTCTGTTAATGTAATCTTGTATTTGTTATAGATGTCGGGATGGAAGAGCATTATTGTTCGATATGGAGGGCAGTGGGATCCTTCTTTATGTTACATTGGCGGGTATCAGTCAAATGCCTTTGTTCGAATGGACAATGTAATTTTCTGGGAGTTCATAGAGATGATTAATGAAATTATGTTGGGAAATTCGTTGAGTACAACCTACCAACTGCATTATCTATCGAGATCTCGAGTGGTAGAATTATCAAATTACTTTTGAGTAATGATGATCAACTTTTCGATTGGCTCATGATGCCCAAGCAGAGGTCTATGTGACTCACGATGCCGACACATCCCAATCGAGCAAGAACTATATAGACCTTCGTTTGAGATACCATCCTCGCCAACATATGACTACACTTCCCAAAACATATCGTTCGATCGTCGTTGACACAACAATTTACATCATCGATTGGTTTGATGTCGATACATCTCAATATATGCCGCAACACATGGATCCATCCAGAATTGCATTTCCAACATATCTCGCAACCACAACCGGGGTGATACACTTGTTGAGGCGGCGATGACGACGACTACGTTGAAGAAGAAGATGAAGCAGTCGATGAAGAGGAAGAAGATCGCGAGTGCCTTTGGTGAGCTATGGCTCATTTGTAGAGTTTGACGCATGGATCCGTCGAGAGGGTGGATTCGGGAAGCTTCTATCTACGATTATGCGAGTAACACGCGAGAGCACGTGGGAGGCCTAGAGCCGAGAAGAAGTTGAGGAGATGAGCAGCGGCTAGTCCTGTTATTCCTCATGATGCTTGATTAATCTCTTTGCTCGTCCTCGGACTCGGTTCCGGAACCAGATGAGTGAGCGAAGGTTCCATCTTCGATGACAGGGTGAATCAAGATATCCGTGAGGCTATGGCATTTGGAACGTCGAGTAGAATTTGTTATTCCCATCCGATAATTCGAGGATTACATTCAAATGTCGATATCATAATCGGTGTCCTTTTCTACTACGTGCATCGCGACGAAGGTGGATTTTGGTTTGTCCGCAAGTTTGATGCTATACATACTTGCGCACGTAACCTAGTGAATATCGGAGTAAGGAAGGTTAATGCCGTGTAATTGCAGCATACATATCACGAAAAATACGCCAAGACGGTGAAGTGCTAAAGCCGAGGTCCATTATGGTCGATTTGCGGCGAGTACGGTGTACACGTTACATACGATGTAGCAATGCGAGCCGTAATAGGGCGATCGAGATGATATACGGTGGACATGAAGAATCATTTCAGCTACTACCGAGTTATCTGCATATGTTACGGATGAGCAATCCCGGTTCGATGGTGACTTGGATATTGGATCGGATGGTCGGTTCCGTCACCTCTTTGTCGCCCTCGGTTCATGCAGTTGGCGTACACATTGTGCCTCCGACCCGTGATTGTAGTCGACGACGCGCTTGAAGGACCGCAATAAAGGCATATTATTCGTTGCCGTGACAAAGGACTGACAACGAGCAAGTTTTTCCATTAGCTTATGGAATTGGTCCGATCGAGAATGATGTCTCATGGACTTGGTTTCGCCTCGACTACAAGTCGCTTATGGATCAAATCCGGAGATGTTGATTGTTTGAGATGCCCATGTCAAGATAATGAACGCGGTCAAGTGTGTCTACCCCGATGCAACACACGGATTATGCTACTACCATCTGTGAAAAAATCACCCGCTTGGGCAACCATCCGCAGTTATTTCGTAAAGCCGCTTATGCGTGCAAGATGCACACTTTGAAAAGCGATGGCTATGTTAAAGTCTCGTGAAGGCTGATGGTAGTGGCGCATATACCAAGTTGGTGGAGGTTGGAGTGCAGTGGGCTAGATCACGGTGCCCGTTAGGCGCTACGGTTTATGACATCGAACATTGCCGAATCATTCAATTCTCGAATATTGTGGGCTGAGCGATTGCCAATTTGCTCAATGATTGAGGCAATCCGTCACATTACGTAAAAATGGTTCGATGAGAGACATGAAGCGAAGAAAGAGTGCGCGGTGAATTGACCTCAAGCAACGCGTAAGATGATGGTATCAATGGAACTATCACGCAGATACGATGTAGTGCCTCATCGACTCCACTTTCAAAGTCAAGCACGGAAGCAAAACATTGAGTCAATCTCAACACGCAATCGTGTGCGTGTTTGGAGTGGGACATGGATATGATCTGAGTGTTCTCATGTTGTTGCTGACTATATGGTACTAATTTAAGTTTAATTATGTTAATTTTTTGATCAAATTGATTTCACTTACATATAATTGATTATATAAATTTTTAGTCATAAAGGTCACCATATATCTAACTATGTGGGAGTACTACCATTCGCAAAGCTAGCCAAGCATACTCGTATCGGATCAATCCTGCTCACCATTCTACTTGGACTGCTCCTCCGTATGTCTTTGGAATTACGATTATGCCTCCTAATAGAGTCCGTCAGTGGGCGCCCGAAAGTGGGTCGATATCGCCATCCAATGAAGTGGGATCGAGTAGTAGAAGTCGCACTACGGACATGTAGCTTGTGTGGTAATGAATCTCATACGCGTCGGAAGTGTCCTTACTTATCCGAGACGAGTGACATTGTAATGAAAGAAAACATTCATGTAAAGATATTATTAACATTATTATTATTTTAACTTAATCAAATTGAATTGAATTGAATTGACACTAGAAAAAACATGCGAAATGACGGAAAAATCCGTCGCTAAACATCAACAATCCGTCGTAACACATATATATCTCACTAACTAAAACATTAATCTTTATCAAAAAAAAAAAGAAGAAGCTTGAGCGATGAAGTTTGTTTGTTTGTTTGAATAGCGGTGAAAAACTTTGATCTTCACGAGTTTGTTTGTTTGTTCGAATAACGCCTGTTTCATTTTTACAGTTATGTAATACTTATTTCATTGAGCTATGATTCTTCAAAAAAAGACACAAATTCATTCAACGATCTTAGCTTCGAGTTAAATACTAAGTTGTTGTCACGAGGATTAATAACTATCGATAATCAAATATTCGATAAATAATATGAACATCCATTTGCATCCAATATACCAATACATACCAATATACAAATACATACCAATATACCAAGACATGCTAATTTCTACCTCTTCCTCTTCCTCTTCCTCTTCCTCTTCCTCCCGGCCTTATATGGATCACATATCTCATATATTTCCACCTACTTTATGTCTATATGCTACAACATTAGACATACCCCATTCGATGCTCGGTGAACCAGAAATAAGACGTTCCACAGTCATGCACGCAAATGGACCATCACTGAAATCGTCTTCCTGGTCAAATACCTCGAAGAGGCTCGTGTAATAACCGCATCATTATTCCATGGTGGTATCTGGTGGGAGTTAGCCTCGAACCATCTAGTGAAGAGAAGAAACGGCCGCAATAATCTAGTCAGGCACACGAAGTCCATCATCCTCGCATCCACTTGATCCTGGTCCATCCTCCAAATACGCGAGTCAAACAGCACGCAATGACCAGAGTGCATATCCACGCGTACTATCACGAAACGCCGCTCGATGACGCAAGGGATAATGATCTATAAAAATTAATATTTAGATAAAATAAACAAGGACACGTAACCATTTAGATAAATTAATATTTATTGTATTAAATAAGGTTACCTGCGTGGCACGTAACCATGATGTATAACCCGCCATGCCGAGGACAACTGCTATCCAATGCTACTTGGTGGCGCCATGTAAACAATGCTCTCGGGGTCATGATCAATGGTGCCTCACGCGGGTCTTGAATGTAGGACGCAAGGATTGCGTGTACCTCGGACCATGAATTTTGCAAAAACATCTATTCAACATTGAAAATTAAGTAATTAGAGATACTACACATATATACTATATATTGATTGTATTAAAGACTTACGAAAAAACTAGTATCAAGGATGATTGTGTTTTGATAATCCACCCATCCAATAAGTCGATCCCGCATCGAGTCTCATCCTCAAATACACCATGAATAGATCGACGACCGCAAAATTATTTTAGGGATACATATCAATATAAGTAGATGTACTTTAAAAACCGAAGCATATTGTATAAAACGCACCGAACATCAAACGCCTCTCGGCATTTCGATATTCACGAAAAATGCAACCTGGACTTGTCGATCAGACTCGAACAACCACCATTGCTTTATTTGTGTTCAAGAAACGGTAATTTATCAATGTATCATCGGATAATGGACGTGGCATCGGGCTATTCACGATGGTGACCTCATTCGGTAGAAGGTCTCCGTGCCCGCTCACCTCCCCGGATCCCGAACTACAAACATTTAATTTAGAGAAAATGAAAACATAACAAATATAATGAAATATTATAAACCGCGAATATGAGACTTAATAGTTAATCGTTCTCCAACTGCCAGACGGCTCGAAAGTCCGCTTCACGACGTCCCGAGGCCGATCACTAAATAGGTCCGGTCCCATCATGGAATGATGAGATGTAGTTCCAGGATGGTACCATGGATCGTGTGAGTAGCGGGAGGGTATCACCGGGCGATGCGGTCTTTGCCTCACCGGCTCAATATGTCCACCGCCTCGGGGACATACGGACTGGGCGGTGATGTGGTCTCTCGATCTTCACCTCTCGTCGTCGCCGCCGTCGGATGACGTGGGACATGAGGTGCATGTGTAGTCAGATCATCCCTATGTGTGCAACCACATCGAGTCTTCTAAGAGGTTTTCAAACCACTTTTTATCTTTGAAATAAATTTGTCTTCGATAGACCTCTCGATCGTCAGATCGCCTGTCCTCCCTCCCGGACAGATTCCGGATAGATTCTCGAATCCAACGACGATCGGCGAACTAAGACATACAGGTGCCGACCACCACCGCTCGATGAAGAAGCCTCCCCAGTGCATCTTCCCGTATCCCGCCTCTCAACGGATGGACGGCTATCCACATATGGCGCTGCAGCTCATCAACGATCGGAACCTCAACGAACCCAACCGACGATGTCCTCGGCCGGGTATCGAAGGTGAAGGCTCGAGGCTCGCTCGATGGAGACCCCGAAGATCGGGATCCTCAACAAACCGTGGAGCCCTCCGGAACTCGACGTCTCGTCGAGGCTCATCCTCCGGTGGATGAGACACACCACGACGAGAAGGGCGCCGTCCCTCCTCAAAGGATTTGACGGTATAACAAAAGTCACACCGAGTGGAGAGGGTGTGAGGCAGACCCAAGAACGGTGCTAACCTCGAATGAGTCCGGCTCGATGGATGTGAGATGATAACCGACCCACAATAAATTGAAAGATGTTATTTAATATTCTAATAAATACAATACCTCATACATGATTTAAAATTATAATAAAATTCAATACCTCTTGCTCAAAAAGTGATCAGAAGTCACGGTGAGAGCTACTCTTGAACTTCCACCTCAACACTCTCGGATCTGACACGCAGGATTGATGTCGCCCAGCTATACTTCCCAAGCCCGGTATGATCTCGGTGACCAAGCATATAGTGCCCAGATCGGTCCGTAAAAGTGGTATTGAGCATTAGGTTGACATTGCGTCGTATAATATCTCAATATCTCGTAACCGTAGGCCCACACTGAAATCGGCAAAATGCCCGGATCGTCAACCAATGCCCAAACCCAATCAGCTATTATCTTCCCGTATCGTATCCAAATACGAACCCATAGAGGGTAATAACGTGGGCCACACGTAAATAGTGACTAAGATCTACATCATCACTAAAATCACTACTACAAAATCTATCTACTAGATTACGTAATGTAATCTGTGTGCCCCCGCAAAAAAGACTATAGACCTCAACGTCGCTCAAGTCGTAGTCTAGTGTGGGATCAAATGATGATGACCCAAATTGCAGGCCGGTGACTAGAGCATAATCTTTAATCGAAAAACATATATATCTTCCATTGATGAAAAAATACATCTCCGGATGCGTAGGCTCTATCTGACGGGAGACTAAATGGTGCAAAGAAAAACTAGACTTAGGCCCGGGAGTCCAATCAATCAGATGACCAAAGCAACCCCCCCTAAACATATCTACCAACTCTTCACGCCTTATCTAGCAAGACATTCTTAATATATTTAAAATAATCAGTCCTATAATAAGTCTTTACATCCGCCACCACATTTATCGTGGTAGGCCTCAAGAAAACAGGATCGACCTACAATTATATCAATGTCACATATTACACAACGTACAACAAACCAACAAACTACTACAATAATTATTTCATTTGTATATAATTCGCATCAATAAACATCCTATCATACAAATATAAAAATAATTAGAACTACAAATCACCTATCAAAATCGCCATAATTAAGTAATACAATTTAACCATTCTAAACCATAAATGAAATATTATTCAATCATATACCATAAACGCTATTTATTCAATCATATTCTAAAGCAGATATCTCGAAAACATACAAGCTATAAACAATATTAATATACTCAATAACATAATTCATATTCAATTATATACAATCATATTATTCAATAACATTTACCAACATTTATCCAATCTCAATAACATAATTCAACTACTCATATTCAATCATATACAATCATATTATTCAATCACATCTACCAACATTTATCCAATCTCAATTACAAAATATATTTAAGGTAAACATACTAAGGGTTCACACGAAAACATACCGGTAAATGTGACATATTGCCTTCGAAAATAATACCTGCATCATTACAAAATTCAATTAATAATTTCAATTAATAACTAATAATTATTTCAATTAATAACTAATAATTAACAACTAATTATACAAAATTCAATTAATAATTTCAATTAATAACTAATAATTGAATTAATACCTGCATCATTACAAAATTCAATTAATAATTTCAATTAATAACTAATAATTAGAAAATTAAATAATTCAATTAATAACTAAATATTAATAACTAATTAATTTGTTGTCTCGATCGACCAATTGAACTTTCCGATCGGTGAAGGCTTCTCCCGGTCGACCGGAGAAGCCTTCACCGATCGAAAGTTCAATTGGTACAACAAATTAATTCAATTTTAATTCACCTACTTCCGATCGGAGACAACAAATATATTGAAACAACAGTTGTTTCGATCGATCACACTTTCCGATCGGTGAGGCTTCTCCCATTCGTGGGAGAAGCCTTCACCGATCGGAAAGAGGTGAATTCGATCGAAACAACGAATAACCAACAAAATATTTCCTATATTTCCTAAACATTATTATAATCTTACAAAAATCAAAAATCATCAAAATCATCTTAACATATCAAAACAAAATCGCAAAAATCGCATAACTATATTTATAGCAAATAATATGGCGAAAACATAAAACATACCAAATATTCTCGCCGATTCGAATAAGCAACCAAATATTCTCACTTCTTTCTTCGATTCGAATAAGCAAAACCCTAATTATTAGAAAATTGAGTTAATACATAATTATTAAAAATTCAAATAAACTCTCGGTCGACCGGAAACATCCCACCGAAACTTCAATTTTGCGAAATTATTTTGGCGTTACCTCTGTTCTTCACGCTCTTCTTATCTTTCGACGGAATGGGAATGGTAATGGAAATACAAATCGAAATTCACGAATGGGAATGAAAATTGAAGAAAATTATGAAGAACGAAATTCAAATTTTCAAGAAGAATTTGAATGAATTGCGTGAACGTGGGTGAGTTTTCAAATTTTTGAAGAAGAATTTGAATGCGTGAATTGAATGCGTGAATGTGGGTTGTTTTAAGAGAGTTAATGTTAGCACAGAAACAAAAAAAGGAATCAGATTCCATTTCGCACAGAAAAAAAGAGATTCCATTTCGCACAGGAAAAAAGAATAGATAAGACGCCTCGCAAAATTTACGCAAATTTTTCACTGTGTTGTTCTGCAAATTTTGACTGTTTTCGAACAAGAATATAGTTTTTTAATAGTTTTGGGTATAGGGTGTAGTTAATTTTTAGTTTGGATATGGGGTGTACATAATTTTTGATAGTTGGGTATATAAGTTGGGCCCCCTACCTAGAATATGTATGCTCACCTCCTTATATCGCTCATCCCATTGCAGCCCGATCGAGCCAAAGCCCGAGCCCAAACCCGGTGATGAGCAAGGCCCTAAGGGTGAGCCACCGTGCACCATCCGGATCCACTATTTTAGGGGCTCAAATAATTATATTTGCATATATATGTGTTTATATATATTTGGACTTGAAAAAATTAATTTTGCTTATAAATACATGGTTTTATATGGATCCAAAATATTATTGACTTAAATAAAGTATTTTTTTAAAGGGCTAAAGTATTAAATTTTTTTACATTTTGTTTATAGATACATGTCTTCACTTGGGCCCAAAATATGTTACTATTGATATTGATATGATTATTAATGATTTTGCATCGGTAAAATGCTCGAAAAAACGATTTCTCTTTGTTATAGATGAGAGTTGAGATGTAGAAATATAAAGAAGATGACAAGTAAATTGTAAGTTTTTGACAATTTTTTATTATCCGTTCTGTTTGTAGATTATTTGAATTTTATGTAAATTTATAAATTCGATTTATTTATATGTATAACATAAGGGGCCATATATTCTTTATTTTGCCTATGACCCATAAATATCAAGAACGGGGCTTCCGACGAGCAGGGCGACTAAGCAATGTGCATGAGCCAACACCATCTCATTGCGAGGGAGGGTAACCCTCCTGGCCCTCTGATGCATGCTAGAATTAAGAGGTGGTTGTCGCCACCGCTACAGCGATGGGATTCCGATGAGGTTTTGCTGGGAATGTGGGTGCCGTGGGATGAAAGGTGGTTGTCCGGCCAGTAGATGACCATCAGTATGGGAGTTGTTAAGAAGGTGGTTGTTGGAAAATTTCCTTAAGAGCTGGGAATAAGTCTATCTTAACTGTGTGTTTTTTGATTAGATTCAAAAACCTCTGATGATTGCTCTATTGATGTAACTAATATTGCTCACTTGTTCTGGAGTTAGAATTTTTGTTCTGTGTTTCAAGAGAAGAATTATCACTGGACAGCCCAAGGCGAAGGAGTTCGATAAGATTAAAGCGGTATATTGATAGGAGTATCGATGCCGGCCAAGAATCGATAGAAGCTCAACTTATGGATCGCGATCAAGATCAAGTCGCTAGCGATGTCCAAGATCAAGTATAGCGATGATGATGAATAGAGGTACTGGAGTAAAGTTGAAGACTGAAGATCAGAGACTGAAGACTCGACGCTGCTGGAAGCAAATGAGTCAGGATATGACTAAGTGTCATACCAACAGCTGACTGCCCATGCTGGGAAGTCTAAGATAGCTACTAGAAGTAAAAGATGGTGACTAGAAGTCAAAACTATCGATAGATAGTCAAAGCTGGTGATAAGTAGTCAAAGCTGCCTGATGAAAGTCAAAGTTGACTGATGAAAAGTCAAACCTGACTACTTATACGTCAAGTTGAAAGCATCATATTGACTCAGGTTCCCAAACTGACAAAAGAAGGAATCCAGCCCGTCGATAAAAGACGGAGCAATCTCGACTGGCCCAACCTGAAGTCAACGTACTGATAAAACACTTAGTCAACTCAACTGAAAAAACACATAGACATTTAAGCCTTGAGTGTTTGACTCGCCACATGTCATAGTATATCTGTAGAAGATCCTGACCTACTAGAAGACTTTTTCAAAGTTGTAGAGCTACAATGTATAATGATGCGACCCTGACAGAGACGTACGAGGATTTAAACATGAGTTTTCAACGACAAATAGAAGGATGTGATTGGTGCTCTCTCCAGTGACACTAATAATCATCTTCTCTATAAATACCTGTAGAATTTAACCTTTGAAGGTAACCGAAACGCTGCATATTTTTATTATCAAAAGCACTCAAAAGCTCAAAGTTTAAGAACTATCACTCAACGATTTCGAAGAAGAAAGTCTTTAGTGAAATCAATAAACTTTCAGAGCTCAAATATAATTATCAGCTCAAGGTTTCAGTATACACTTTCTTTTAGGTGGAAATACATATATATAGCCATCTCAGTTAATGAATGTCAAATTATAGCCACCAACATAAAAATGTCAAATTATAGCTAAGTTGTTGGCCCTATTGGGACTATTATCACCAAATAGTACCAATAGGACCAACTATTTTGTTGGACCTATTGGTACTATTTGGTGATAATAGTCCCAATAGGGCCAACAACTTGGCTATAATTTGACATTTTTATGTTGGTGGCTATAATTTGACATTCCTTAACTTGAATGGCTATATAATCGGCGCGCTCTTCTTTTAGTCTAAGATACACTATTTGTATGTTTTAAAGCCTAGAAATACTGAGTTTGTCGTCTGTGACAGCTTAGATTTTAGTTGGAAAACTCCTCTACAAAAACATCTATGTTTAAGTAAAAGCTTGGGCAAGTAGGCAACGAATGTTAGGTGTTGAAAGCTTGGTTCTCTTGCACATATAAGCAAGAGGTTTTTGTCGACTTATACCCGTAAGTAGTCAAAGGTTTTCATGTGGATTGAGACAATGTCACGTTGATACTGCAACTCCAAAACTCTCGTCACCCTTACCTAGCTCAAGCTTGACAAGAAGACTCCACTATGATACGCAGAAGAAACGCCTTCTCGAATGGTGCGTGTGTGTGCATAAGTGTGGCTTTTTACGAGAGCTGAATAGGAAAGAGAGAATGTATATTGAATTATCAAAGTTGTGTACATATCAACATAATGATGCCCCTCCTCTCCTTCCTGATTCTATTTATATCTACTTCTAACAAATCTCCTAACTATATTCTGTTTTGCCGCTGCATACCAACTAACAGACTAACAGCTTGCCTTTGCATGCTAACTAACTAACCGCCTTCTTGTTAGCCATTCCCTTCTCTGCATGTATGTGCGCCACATGTCATCTATTCTTGCTCTTCATAACAACTGCCCCTCCCTGAAAATGATGGCTTGACCTCAAGCCATAAGAGATGGAAATCTGGTCTGGATATCCTGCAAATCTTCCCATGTTGCCTCTTCTTCCGGTAGATGCGCCCATTGCACTAAGACTTGTGCTGCTGGTCGGTTATTACGTTTGATAATGCGCCTTGCTAGAATTGTCACTGGTTGGAGTAGCATACGTCCTTCGTCATCGAACTCGGGTAATGTGACTGTGATTAGATCCGATGGCTTAACACCTTTCTTCAAACAACTGACATGAAAAACTGGGTGAAGTTTCGATGTTGTTTGTAGATTCAATTCATATGCTACCGATCCTATTCTCTTCTTGATCATGAATGGACCCGCGTATATTGGACTCAATTTCCAGAATTTGTGTAGCCGCATTGAAAGTTGTCTGTACGGTTTAAGCTTCAGATAAACCCAATCACCTTCTTGGAAATTTCGATCCCTACGACCACGATCCGCTGCTGCCTTCATACGATCTTGAGCCTGTTGTAAACTGCGTTGGAGTTGAGCTTGAATTTCCTTCTTTCCCTGTAAATCTGTCTCCAATCCAACAACTATCGGTTGCATATACGAGTATAAAGCCAATGGTGTCGGCTTATAACCATATAATACCTCAAATGGGGTTAGTTTCAAAGCAGTATGAAACGATGTATTGTACCAAAATTCATTAAAGCTATCCACTTAAACCATTTAGTTGGGCGTGATCGCACATGCAATGCAGATATAGTTCTAAACACCGGTTTACGCCCGCTTGCCCATCCGTCGAGGGTGGTAAGCTGTACTTAAATGGTGTTTTATTCCTACCGATGCTATGAAATCCTTCCAAAATAAGCTAGTGAATATTCTATCCCTATCCGAGACAACGCTTTCCGGTAAACCATGCAATTTATAAATGTGTTCTCTGAAAGGTGAGCAATATGAGACGTAGTATAAGGGTGATGCAGTGGTATGAAATGTGCATACTTAGTAAGGCGATCAACAATAACCCAAATAGAGTTGTGTTTATTCGAAAGAGGCAAACCTTCTACGAAGTCCATAGTGATGTGTTGCCAAGCCTGGGCTGGAATTGGTAATGGTTGCAAGAGGCTCGGAGTGCGAGTATTTTCGTGCTTACTTTGTTGGCATAGCTAACATCGCTCCACTGTACTTCGAACCTGCTCCCTCATCCCCGACCACCCGAACATAGTGTTCAGCCTTTGATAAGTGGCGTTAATACCCGAATGTCCTCCATAATTGGATGCATGATAGTATTCTACTACTTTGCTTCTGATTTCACCCTTGGATCCTAAATATAATCGCCCTTTCCACCTTAGTAATCCATCTGTATATCTATACAAAGACATATTATATGGCGTCATGACACTTTCTGCAATATTACTTTGTGCCGTATCATCCCCTTCGTAGCTTTCCTGTATTTCCCCAATCCAAGCCGGCTTCATCATAGTAATCGCTCTGCATTCGATTGATTGGTCTCTTCTTGATAAGGCCCCGCCACTTTGTTATTTACCCTTCTTGTATTCTATCTTGTAGTGAAGCCCAATAACTGGTTAGATACTTGTCTTTGTCAGAGTAAAGATCCTCTGCTCCAACAAATACTTAAGACTTTGATGATCCGTTCTAATGATAAACTGCTCATGCAGAAGATACGCTCTCCATTTTTCCGTCGCGTGGATGATAGCTAGAAATTCCTTCTCATATATGGATAATCCTAGATTCTTCGGAGCTAGTGCTTTGCTAATAAAAGCCACTGGATGATTTTCTTGTACCAACACCGCTCCCAATCTACTGTAACATGCATCCGCTTCCACTACAAAAGGCTTACTAAAGTCCGTAAACGCAGACCTGAGCCTTAACCATCGCATCCTTGTTGTTGAAAAGCTTCTGCATCTTTTGACCATTGGAATTGTCCTTCTTAGTCATCTCGGTCAATGGTTTAGCCAAGATCCCATAATGCCGCACAAATTTTCGATAGTAACCTGTTAATCCCAGGAAACCTCTCAGAGCTTTCACCGTTTTTGGTTTAGGCCATTCTACCATTGCTTTGATTTTGCTAGGATCGGCTGATACTCTCTTTCCTCCTATCACATGTCCCAAGTAATCCACCTCTCGAGTTCCAAACGAGCACTTCGACGCCTTAGCGAATAACTGATATTTGGAGAGTAATTCAAAGACTGCTTCCAAATGCCCTATGTGTTCTTCCATGTTTTGGCTGTAGACAAGAATGTCATCGAAAAATACTAATACGAACTTGCCAATACAACTCTGAAATACTGAATTCATCAACGATTGAAATGTAGCTGGAGCATTAGTGAGGCCGAATGACATCACTTTAAATTCATACAATCCACTTGAAGTCACAAAAGAAGTTTTATGGATATCTTTCAGATTCATACGAATTTGGTGGTACCCGACTCTCAAGTCGATTTTTGAAAATACTACTGCTCCATTTAACTCATCTAGCAAATCATCAATTAATGGAATAGGAAAGTTGTCTTTTACCGTAACGGAGTTTAGCTTCCGGTAGTCGATGCAAAATCGCCATGTTCCATCCTTTTTCTTCACTAATAAAACTTGAGAGGAGAATGAGCTGGAGCTGTGTTGGATGATCTCGGTTTCCAGCATCTCTCTGACCAATTTTTCAATCTCATTCCTTTGGAGGTAGGGATATCTGTAGGGAGTTTGTTTGAAAGGTTGAGTATCCGGTTTAAGTGTTATGTGCTGATCATTATCTATAGGGGGGAAGTTGGCTGGGTTTCTCAAAGATGTGGATATATTTAGTTATAAGAGGTATGAGGTTTGGGTCGGGTTTGCTTTCCTCCAGCACTGTTTCGATCGATATCATACATAGACATCCAAACACAGCTCCCCTACTCTTCTTATATACTTTTCTGAACTGATCCCCACTGATCATCTTCAATGTGATCTCTTGGTTCATACCTTGCAGTGTGATTATTCTTTCACCTTTCTTGAACTGAATATTCTGCTCTTCGAAATTAAAAGTGACAGGCCCCAATTGTCTTAGCAAGTCCACTCCAACTACTACATCACAGCCTCCTAGCTTTAGAATTTTTAACGCAACACTGAACTTGCAATTCCCCATTTCACATTCTAACTTTGGATATCTAGTATTGCACTCCAACTTTCCACCATTTCTGATTTACAAGTAATGGATGGGTATACTCTAGCTCACACCCGATCCGTTTGGCCGTCATTTCATCCATGAAGCTATGCGTGCTTCCCGTGTCTATTAAGATAGTAATGTGGTTTTTTCCCACTTTGCCTGCTAGCTTAATAGTATCCGAGCTACCCGACCACCAAGGCATGAGCGATATATGTAACTCCTCTTCTCCTATGCTTGCTTCATCGATAGTAATTTCTCATCGTCCGGGGCTTCTTGTTCGCAAACTATAAAAACAACTTCTTGCATCGGTGTCCGGGTTGATAAGCTTCATCACACTTGAAACACGATTCTTTTCCTCCTCATCTCTATTTCTTCCGAGTTAGTCGCGAAGGTTGGACTTCTTTTAACCGTGATGCGTGATGTTTTATCCTCGTCATCTTCTTATCCCCACTTGTAAACGGCTATGGCTTCCTTACTAAAACTTTTCGGTCCTCTCCCCAGTGAGTTGATCAATAATTCCTGTTTTTTTGCTAATTGGATTGCTGCATCCACAGTTTGAGGATTGAACATTTCCACCATCCTGGCTATTTCCTCTTTTAATCCGCTCAGGTAACTCTGGACATAGTACTCATCCGATAGATTCTTTGTTCCATTTTTGCTGCTCCTCTCGTGTTGTTTTTCGGCATATGCAGACGTGGATCGTCCGGCTCTGATACCAAATGTCACGTTGATACTCGTAACTCCAAAACTCTCGTCACCCTTACCTAGCTCAAGCTTCAGCTCAGCAGCACTCCACTATGATACCTGCAGAAGAAACGCTCTTCTCGAATGGTGCGTGTGTGTGCACAAGTGTGGCTTTTTACGAGAGCTGAATAGGAAAGAGAGAATGTATATTGAATTATCAAAGTTGTGTACATATCAACATAATGATGCCCCTCCTCTCCTTCCTGATTCTATTTATATCTACTTCTAACAAATCTCCTAACTATATTCTGTTTTGCCGCTGCATACCAACTAACAGACTAACAGCTTGCCTTTGCATGCTAACTAACTAACTGCCTTCTTGTTAGCCATTCCCTTCTTTGCATGTATGTGCGCCACGTGTCATCTATTCTTGCTCTTCATAACAGACAAGGTCGAACTCGAGGCCAACAAGGAAGAGGAACAAGAGGAGGCCGATGCTCGCCACTGACTCTAAGATTGGAGTGCTCCTATTGGCGGGAAATCCAAGGTATGAAGTGTTTGTTTCGGCCCAAAACCAATGGGAGTATGATTACCCTTTGCAGGGGACATCATATTGTTATTGTTAGATGAAGGATTTTATTTTATCAAATGTTTGAGTTTTAATTTTAAGAGGAAAATATCATCTTCTGTGCCAATTGTTTGAATTTTACAATTGTACCATAACGCATGCGAATATAAATTAATATCTATACTATTATTGATGATAATGATTCTATTGCATTAGTAAAAATAATAATTAAATATGATGATAATAATTCTATTGTATTAGTAAAAAAAATATTCGATCTTTTTTTTCTTGATGCATTAGTTCCGATTGATATGATCATTTGTGAGTGAAATTGAGACCACAATGGGAAAACTACTTTTTACTTGAACTACAAAATCCCTAAATTAATATCATAGTCCAACAATGGATTGACGTTGAAATTCCACATTAAACTGTCAGAAAACCTAAACTCTACAATGCCAAATCGATGTTGGTTTGGAAAATTAGTTTCAAATTTTTACAATTCAAGTCACAAGGATTTTGGTATGGTCTTATATCGTATATCGATGATTGGTTGGTCGAAATTGATGCAACAAGAAAACATATTCGACTTTTTCTACTAATAGTGTAGAATCATTAATAACAATAATATTATATTTATTAATTTATAATTTTGTAAAGTTGGATTATAATTGTAAAAAACATAAAATGGTATTTTTTTTCATTTAAAAATACCATTTTGAATTTGTTAGTGAGGAATTAGTTTGGAAAATTAATTTTCTTTTGGGGGAGCTTGAAGCTAATGATTCAAAAAATAAAAACAAAAACATGTTTTACTATTTAATCTTTTCCTTTTTTTATCTTAGTATTTATATGTCTAACAGTCATTATATTAAATTACAACAATCTATGGAGATTTAAGAAGGAATCAAGTGTGAACAACCTCTGAATCAATGATTAAGCATTATAATTCAGTGACATTCCTTTCCTCTATAAGATTAAGGGGTGTTTGGCTAAGCTTATTTTAGAAAGCTTATAAGTTTCAAGAGCCTATAAGATGTTTCAAAAGCTTATAAGAGGTAATGTCTCAAGTGCTTATAAGTTGTTAAAGTGTTTGGATAATTGATCTTATAAGATAGAGAAATAATCGTGAGTCAGAGAAATAAAATTGACGAGATATGAAGTTGATAGTGTATGTGTAGGAAATAACGAACTATAATAAGATTATTTTGGTAAATTTATGGTTGCTGATAAGTTTATGAAAAAATAAATTAGGGTTGACCAAATTATTTTTAGGAGAGCTTATAAGCTGTTTGGGCTTATTTTCATAGCTTATAAGCTGTTTATGAGCTTATTTTGCTAAACACTTTGCAACAACTTATAAATTGTTTTAAAGAGCTTATAAGCTCAGCCAAACACCCTCTAAGTGAAAAGGATACGAATCTCATTCCTCTCATTTTAAAACTCAAAAAAAGGAAGCAAGAGGAGCCAAGTGAATGAGATTTCTGCACAAATACACCATGAAGATGCATTACTGGTAAAACATTAATCTCTTATTATTAACCTTATAATATAATAAGAATATTCACAATAAGGGGAAAGCATAGCGGAGTGGATCTTCACTTTGCCACACCCCATTATCAGAAATGTTGCAATTTGTCATGATAAGTAGTAACACATGAAAAGTTGATTTTAGAAAATAAGTAGTTGGAGTCATTAGCTTGATTAATTATGAAGGGAGAATTTTGAAAGTAATCAGTGCATGTCCTGATTAGTCGGGATTGAATATAATGATAACACTACTTTATTTTTGAGTGGAACACAATAGTGCGTACTGATTAGCCCTTGGGAGATATTTTGATCTAACTTCTAAGTGGAGTGTAACTAACCATATATTTAGTATATTTAAATTGTTTAACGTTTCCAAAATTCAAATTCGCCACTCGACTAGCTAGTTCACTTCATCGAATAATCATTTAGGATAATCATGTTAGCATATATTGGATTCTTGCAAATGGCCCCTAATTGACTGCATATTCGTTATCCACCTAGATATATAAATTTACATAAATAGCACATAGGAACATGTTTTGTTCAGTAAATTATACTTGATTGAATTATCAATCAATATCAATATCCAAACAAAGATTGGTGGTTCATTGTACGTACATAAGTATTTTATATTATGTCTTTACGGACTTAATTCAGTTGGTTTAGAAGAGTTAATAGATTTGAAGCAAGGATTAAAGATCGAGTCGTAATCGCAGTATAAGAGTTTTACCTTCTTTAGTGATGACTCTTTGTGCGCACTATGCACTGGTTGTCAAAGCTACTTTAATCACTCAATCACTGTGATTTCTATTATGTTTAAAATGATTTTTTTTTAAATGATTTAATAAAGGAAAATAAAATTTTCAGAAGATATTGTATATCTTTGATCTTTAATTGATGCATAAAATCAGTATTTGTAATGTTACTGACTTAAAATCATTTAGTAGAAAAGATTCGTATCGATAATTATGATTTTACATACATAATTCCTCACAAATTACAACGAACTTATGTACAAGTTTGCAAATTAAAAATAAATAGATAAATAAATAAATAAATAAAAACATTATAAAGATGAACATTAGGAAGAAGCAAAATATGAAAAAGGTCCAGTATCCAATTCCTCCACATGTGGAACCAGAATCAAAACGTAATAATTTCAATTATTTTGGAGATGTCTCTATTTAACTTTTTGACTTATTGTGCAACATATGATTCATATTTTTAATAATTTAAACTACAGTGTGAAAGATAACAGACCAAAGCAACTATAGTCAATCAAGAACTATTTTCCTAATTAACTATTTATAAAGTCTATTCATACCAAATTGGATTTTTGGTCAAGGCCGCCACCATCCTCTCCCATTGGACTCTTTGAAACCGATATGTCATCTGTGATGCGTCGTTGAACCACCAGCACAGAGGCGGCGACGCCTTGGTAGGATGAGGCCAAGATGTTGCCGATTGGGCCAAGCTCCGGGTGCTCCACCGCCGGAGCCGCCACCATGGTGGAGGAGCACGGCCAACCTTTGCCCACTATTATTAAGTCGTACCCACCGTCTTTCCCGATTGCAATGACTTCATCTACTATTTCGGTAGCTGTTTTCTCTATCAACGCTATTCTCCCTTCCATTCTATTTATGAACTCTGACACTGCTCCTTCATCATATTCCTAAAATATATATTTGATAGATTAGTTCAAACTTAGTATATGGTAAGTGTTATATAAATAAAATATAAGATCACGATACTAAATGGAATACAAAATTAGAGACATTGAGTAAAAGGAAAATGTAGCTAGATAAGTAAAATATTATATTGGAACACCAAGTATAGGAAATTATTGCAAATATCTTTATCTTTGTTTCACAACTTTTTTGTGTCTCGTTATTAAAATTATATTCATTACAAAAATAAATTTTCTTATAATATAATGAATCATAATTAACATTTATTACTTAAAGAGTTATATGTCTAATTATGAAATACTAAATTATCAACTAAAATTTTAAAATTAAACACTAATAACAATCCCTAAATAGATATAATGATTACTAAAAATAATTTCAAAAATAATTTAAAAGACAACATTAAAATTGAAATTGAAAAAATTATTAGTGAGACACAAGTGAAACATCAAAAAATGAGACACAGCACCATATCTTTGAGTGTGAAATGACAATTATACTATTAAATTAGTAACACAATTTATAGTTATAGATTTAACTAAATGAGAACATAATTACAATTAGAGATGAATCCTTGTGAAAACGTCTGCATGTGTGCAGACAGTGACATTTTTTATTGCAAATGATATTTTTATTCGGTGAAAATAATATTTTTTAATTATAAAGTAAAAAATAAATGATATATTTTTTTAATGTAAATGATATTTTTTTATAGATTACAACTATGTCACGTACCTATACTTATATTATTTTGTGCTAATTAACTTTATTTTAATTTTCTTTGGCATTTTTGAAATTATCTACCTTCAGTTCTGCCGCAGTGGTGTTTCCAGCATTGTTGGTAAATCTTATCATCGCCAGCTTCACCGCTGGGTGCTCCGCCATCCTGCCGCCCAGCTCCAACGCCTCTCCGTCGTCCGCCCCTCCTAAAACAGGACGCAGACATTTTGCACAGCCACAGAAGTGGCGGCGGCGCCATATCCACGGTCTACCAGCACCGCTACCGTGCACTGCGCCTCCTTTAGAACCCCCTGATTCACCGCGCTCCACCCGTGGCCCTCACTCTCCACCACATCCTCGCCGTTGATTTTCCTCCACTGTTTGTGAAACGGCAGCATTATCATCGCCACCGCCTTCTCCTCCGCCACGTGGAGTATGTCTTCATGCATCGACGCCAACGCCGATATGGCGCTGGCCGGACGGACGCTCACGCGGCCGAGGTTGCTGTATGCCTTAAAATCCACAAATCCAACGAAAATCAATTAATTGCATAGTAATGAAAAAATATGCACCGATCGAGTAGTATTGATTCAATGTATGTCCAATAATAAGTAAATCAAATAAAATACTATCTCCATAAAATTTGTTTTTTGATTTTAACAACACTTATTTTAGTAAATGAAATGAATGTAAAGTGGGTGACTGTGGAGACTTCCGATGGAGAGCTTTTCCTTTTAGAAAAATAAAATATATTATATGAGTGGAAAATATGAGCCATGAGTAATTTTTTATAAATAAGTAGGTTGATTATGAGTAAAAATTACGAGATTTATGTAAAGGTCATATCTATAAAAGAAAATTTAACATTTTATGGACAGATTAATACGAAACTAAGTGAATATTTTTTTTAAAATGAAGGGAGTATCTATTTTTAATTGATGGCTTAGACTTCCAAAAGACAAAGCTGCCTCGAGCAATATTTTGGATTGAAATCGCACTCCACTTATTACGACCATGGCAACATCCCGTAATAATAATGAAAAATGTACAATTATAGTACATTATATAATATTAAATTTTTATTTTATAATAACTATTATTAAAATAGTAAATTAATAGTGGAGCATAGTGGGACATAAAAAAATGTGGGACAATAGATCCCATCAATTTATTTACTTACCAAAATAAATATCTAAAAAATGAATACTCCCTCCATTTTTTATAAGTATCATATTCTTACTTTTTTTTTTCTTATTTCTTTCGTTCCCCAATTATTTTCTTGAATTTTTTTATATGAATTTTAATAAAAATTGTTAAGTGTATTGTGAGTGGAGTAAAGGTCTCATATTAGTATAGTGTTTAAATTAATGAGTGGTTGACCATAGATGATAAAATGGTAAATAAATAGATTGTTGAGGATAATAAAAAAAGGATAGTGGTGGTGGTTCATGAGTGGTAAAAGATATAAATAAAAGGTATTGTTGAGAATTATAAATTTAGAGTATTTTGTGAGATAGTTTATATAAATGGAATAAAAAGAAAAATGAAGGATGTACCAAAAAATTAGGAGGAAAATAATGGGTAGTTAGTATTTTTAATGACAAAACTTGGGTGAGTTCAACCTCACCGTGAGCTCACCCTTGTTTTTGTTAAAATAAATATATACTCCCTCCGTCCACCAAAAACGTGCATTTAATTTCTTTTGCCCGTCCACCAAAAATGTGCACTTTCCTTTTTTTAGAAACACCAACTTTACATTTTTACCCTCAACTTATCCACTTATTTACAAAAAAAACACTCATAGCCCATCTTTTTACACTCACAATCCATTAATATATTCATTTATTATCCCAACGACACACATTTTTATACACATTTACTTTACACCCATTACAGTTTTCTTAAAACTCGTGCCACCAAAATCGATGCACGTTTTTGGTGGACGGAGGGAGTATTAATTATGGTGAGTAAGAATAATTAGATTTTGTTAATTTATAATTAAATTTATTAATTTTTAATTCATAATTAGAGTTTATTAATTCACAATTAGGGTTTATTAATTCAAAGTTAAGGTTTATTAATTCACAATTAAGGTTTATTATTCAAAATTAGGTTTTATTATTTCCGATTACGATTTATTAATTCAAAATTAGGATTTATTAATTCCAAATAAGGTTTATTAATTCAAAATTAGGGTTTATTAATTCACAATTAGGATTTATTAATTCAAAATTAGGATTTATTATTCAAAATTAGGGTTTATTAATCTATGATTAGGGTTTATTAATTCAAAATTAAGATATATTCATTCAAAATTATTATTTATTAATTTACAATTAAAATTTATTAAACTAGTTAATTTAATTAAAATTATTTTAACTAATTAATTTTAATAATTAATTAATTAATTAAATTAATTAATTATGATTAATTAATTAAATTAATTAATTATTATTAATTAAGATTGATTAATTAATTAATTAAGGGTGGTCTCACCTCCTGTGCGCGCACAGGAGACCATCCTTTTTTTAATAAATGTCATGGCTCATAATTTAAGAGCAAAACTATGTTAGTCATCCTATTTTACCTTTATTTAATATTTTTGAAATTTGAAAATTAGTTACTAAATGCATTTGTTATGTTAATTTAAAAGTTATAAATGCGGCCGAAGACATTTGTAAAAAATGGACAGAGTGTATATTCAGAAAAAAATAAATTTAATTTTTCAAACGTTGTCTGGTATTTTCCATAAATTTTAAGTAGAAATCCGCTAACCTGAGAAGCGGCGGCGACTGGGTCGGCCAAGTGGGTTCCAGCGCCACGGAGGCGATTGATGAGAGGAAGCCATTTTTTCTGAAACGGTGGACCATTATAATGGAGGAGGAGCGCTCGGTGAGTTCGACGAGGTGCATAACGTATAGTTTCAGGCGGGAGGATTTGTCGGCGGACCGAATCGACTCAGTCAGGTTCAGGAGACAGGGGATATTTCCGGGGCCGTGGACGCACGCTAGAATGCGTAATTCGCCGGAAACAGACTGCAGGCAGCGGTGTGCAGCGGTGGTGGAAGTGCGAGCTGGTTGGTAGATGGCGATGACGGCTGGGGTGGTGGTGAAGGTGGTGAAGAGCGCCATTAGGACTAGTATGGCGAACGCCTCGTCGTTCAGAACCTTATTCAATCAAAAATTATATAATTATCGTTTTCAAAAAAAAAATTTATATAATTATCTTTAACCGGTATTATATTGATATTTCTCTTGACAAACAAAAATATATTGATTTATGATAGGTAAGTAATTAGCTTTGTGTTTCTACTAGCATTGGCGAGGTACACATGGCCCACAAAAAGTGAACGAGAATTAATCCTCAAATGGGAAAATGGAGAATTTAGGTTCGGTACAATTACATGCATTAGTGAAAGAAGCAAATATAAAGTTTGGAGTATTAAAGTAAAAACGAAAACAATTACAAAAAGTACAAAAATTGAAAAAATTTGACGACAGACTATCCACAACTTTCTTATATGTTTCAACTTTTTTAACACGGTCATAACTTGTCTAATTATTATGAAAATATACAAAAGACCAAACTTGGATTTTGAGGTTCAAAATTATTCTAATCTCTAAAATTAGTAATAAGAGTTAAAATTTGGTCAATTTGACATACCTTCTTCTCTCGGCCAATATTAAGCACAATCAACTCCACCAGCCCTTTCGTATTCATCAAAAATCCTAGCGTGATCGACTCCCTCGCCGGAATCATGCATATCCTCGCCGCTGCAAAAGTACCGATGATTTTCCCGGCGCACGCCGCCGTGATCACCAGCGCCAGCAGCCCCCAAGCCTCACTTCCTTGGATCGTCGTCACGTCGGTCTTCAGCCCGCTCGAGACGAAGTAGAGCGGCAACAACAATCCCGAGACAAAATCCTCAATTCTCTCCATCGATCGCCCGGCTAGATCTCCGCCTTTTGGAATCACCAGGCCGAAGACAAACGCGCCGAAGATTGCGTGGAGGCCGATCAGATCTGTGACGAAACCCGCTGCCAGAACGCCGCCGAGGGTTAGGCAGATGTAGGCCCTTTCCTCGGTCGTGCCCCGTCTCGTCGAACATCGCCGGTCCACCCACATCATTGCTGGCTTGATCACCACCATCATGAAGCCAACGAAAATGACACCGCATAGTAGCACCCATAATGAGATCAACGGGCTTTTCCTTGGCCCGGGACCATCGTTACCTGCGACGGAAATATGTTAGAAATGGTGAATGAATAATAAATGGTAGTTTAAAAGAAAGTCTATACAGTCAAATCTATCCCAAAATTACTATAATTTTTTCTCAATTTTATTCTAAAGTATGAACTTTGAGTAATTAATACCCAAACTACAAAAAATTATACAAATATATCCCAAATGTATTTTTCAATACCTAAAAGTTAAGTATGATCATCAAGAATTTGACGTAGTTTGACGTAGAAATCCATGAATACTACGATTTTTTTTTCCAAATCCATCAATTTATATGAAAATTCGACTATCCTACTCAACTTTCAAATACCCAATATTTTGTCTGAAGATTAATATATATAACTTCTAACAATTTGGATATTAATTGACCAAAGTCTATAGTTTATAGGATGGAACAGAAAAAATGATAATAGTTTGGGATATATTGAACTGTTTAGTCTAAATTTAAATAGGTATTATTCAATCATACACGGAAAACGCTTAAACGTGAGTAAAATTTTTATACTTTTAAGATAGTTTATGTAATTTTTAAATATTTTTCCTCAAAATACATAGGTATAATTACTCTAAAATTGAATCTTAAATTTAAATACACATATATTAGTTTTTGTGTATAAATAAAACTTATATGTTTTCAAGCTTGCGGCTGAATTTTATTTTAAACTATTCTAACTCTAAGATTTTAAATTTATGTAATCAAAATTTTAAAAATTCAAAGACGGCATGCAGTTTTCGCCATACCCGCGAGAGCGACGGCGAGGGCGAGCGAGATCCAAGCGACGATGTCGTTGAGCGCCGCGGCGGCCATGGCAGTCTCCCCGACGTGCGTGGTGAGGAGCTTGAGCTCCGCCAACACGCGGGCCAAGACGGGGAAGGCCGTGATGGAGAGGGCCACGGTCATGAAGAGCAAGTACTGAGCGAAACCCACCGCGTCGGCGCCGTCCACGGCCGAGCGGAAGACGAAGGCAACCCCGACGCCGAGCACGACGGTGAACGAGATCCCCGCCGCCGCGATGGCCGATGCCCTCCACCCGCTCCGCCGTATGGAGCTGAGATCGAGCTCCAGCCCTACCAGGAAGAGGAAGAAGAGGAGGCCGAAGCCCGCCACGGATTCGAGGATCGGCGCGCTCCATTTCGGGAAAATCCGGTGCATGTATTCTTCATTCCGGCCAAAAACGGACGGCCCCAGTAGAATCCCGCCCTGCAAAAAGCAAGTTATTAAGTAACGAATAAATTAGATAAATAAATGCCTTTCTTTAATATAAATTTCTATAAAATTGAATTTACAAACAAAATAAAAGAGTGGAAACGAGAAATTTTATTTGTGTGTCAGGTGTAATTCTTTAAAAATAACAAGTTTTATGAGAGAGAGGGAGTACGAGCATCTCAGCGATGACTTGGGGTTGACGGAGGGGTTTGAGGAGGACGGCGAGCAAACGGCAGACGGCGAGGATTAGGATAGTTTGGAGAATGAGGAGAGGGAAAGCGAAGTGTAAGGGGTTGTCGCCTTGCCAAACGCCGTTTGATGATGTTTTGATTGAGCTTACGTTCACTGCCATTATATTTTTGGAGTATGTTTTAATAGAAACTAACTATTTTGAGCAATATGGAGATTCTTGATTTCGTTGGGTTGTGTATATATAGGAATGCTGGTGCAACTATTTTGGATCCAAACGTGTTGATGAAGTCGTACGAAAAGGACGCTGCCTTGTCAATTTTACAGAGGAAAATAAATCCGAATTAGTGTCATTTAAAAACTTGACGAATAGATGAATTCACAAACATTAGGACGATTCCACGATGTTCGGTGGCGCGCTTCCAACACCTGTGGATTGAGACGAGGTCGAACTCGAGGACAACAAGGAAGCGGAACAAGAGGAGGCCGATTAGGGGTGTGCACGAACTGAACCGAACCGGAAAAACAGACCGAACCGATCGGTTTCGGTCGGTTCGGTTCGGTTTTTGAAAAAGTCGGTTTTCGATTCGGTTCAAATTTTTAATTAAAATCGATTTTCAGTTTTATATTTTAGGTTCGGTTGGTAACCGAACCGAACCGAAAATATTGTTTTTATATATTTATATATTTTATATAATAATTAATTAATATTTTAATTAAATAATTAGGATTAAAATATGTTTATTTAAAAAATATATATATATAATATATGTTTCGGTCGGTTTTTCGGTCCGACCGAAACCGATCGGTTTTTTCATTTCGGCTTTTGGTCGGTCCGAAACTATAAATCAGCTCGGTTCAGTTCAAAAAATATTTTCGGTTTGATTTTCGATTTTAAAAATTTCGATCGGTCGGTCGGTCGGCTCGACCGACCGATGCACACCCTATGCACGATGTAATCATACTCCCATTGGTTTTGGGGCGAAGCAAACACTTCATGCCTTGGATTTCCCGCCAATAGGAGCATTGCATCTGTCGGTCGGCCGACCGAAATTTTTAAAATCGAAAATATTTTTTGAACCGAACCGAACCGATTTATAGTTTCGGACCGATCGAAACCGAAATGAAAAAACCGATCGGTTTCGATCGGACCGAAAAAAGATCGAAACATATATATATATATATATATTTATTTTAAATAAACATATTTTAATCCTAATTATTTAATTAAAATATTAATTAATTATTATATAAATATATAAATATATAAAAACAATATTTTTGATTCGGTTCGGTTACCAACCGAACCTAAAATATAAAACTGAAAATCGATTTTAATTAAAAATTTGAACCGAACCGAACTGACCGAAACCGATCTGTTCGGTCGGTTTTTCAGTTCGGTTCCTGCACACCCCTAACCGTGCAGGGGACATCATATTGTTATTGTTAGATGACAGAATTTATTTTATCAAATGTTTCAGTTTTAATTTTAAGAGGAAAAATACCATTTTCTGTGACAATTGTTTGAATTTTTTTGCTATTGTACCATAACGCATGCGAATATTAATTAATATCTACACTATTATTGATGATAATAATTCTATTGTAAAGATAGTTGTAGATTTTGAATTTGTAGTGAGGAAATAGTTTGGAAAATTATTTTCCTTTTGGGGGAGCTTGAAGCTAGTGATTCAAAAAACAAAAAACAAAAATATGTTTTACTATTTAATCTTTTCCTTTTTTTATCTTTGTATTTATGCATATGTTAAAGGTCTGACAA
This sequence comes from Salvia rosmarinus, assembly GCA_036937905.1. NCBI lineage: Eukaryota > Viridiplantae > Streptophyta > Magnoliopsida > Lamiales > Lamiaceae > Salvia > Salvia rosmarinus. Next base: position 84,000,398 of record CM072816.1, on the reverse strand, counting down.
TCAGGGTCGGTCCTGACAAATAATGAGCCCTGGACGAAACAACAAAAATTGACCATTTTTCACTATATAGTTACAATTGAATATATCTAAAAAAATATCCAATATCATTTATAAAAGAATTATTATTTTTTTTACAAAATTTGGGCCCCCAAAAATTTATAACAAAATTTTGAGACATTGAATATTTTATTTTTTGAAGGAATATTTATATTAATATAAGAGGATATATAAAATTTTGGGTCCCCTAAAATGATTGGCCCTGCTGACAATCATTATATTAAACTACCACAATCTATATATATAGAGAGAGATTTAAGAAGGAATCAAGTGTGAGCAACCAGTGAATCAATGATTCAAGCATTATAGTTCAATGGTATTCCCTTTCTTTATGTGATTAAGTGATAAGGATACGAATCTCATTCCTCTCATTTTTCAAACTCAAAAAAGGAAAAAGGAGGGACCAGGTGAATGAGATTTCTATATCCAAAACCAAAACCTTCAACATGAAGATACATTACTGGTAAAACATTAATCTCTTATTATTAACGTTATAATATAATAAGAATAACGATGATTGTTTGAACTATCAATAAGGGAAAGCATAATCGAGTGGATCTTGACTTTGCCACACCCCATTATCAGAAGTTCTAATGCTAGAAATGTTGAATTTTGTCATAATAAGTAGTAACACATGAAAACTTGATTTTAGAAAATAAGTAGTGGAGTCGTTAGCTTGATTAATTATTAAGGGGGAATTTTGAAAGTAATCAGTGCATGTCCTGATTATTCGGGATTGAATATAATGATAACAATACTTTATTTTTTAGTGGAACACAATAGAGCGTACTGATTAGCCCTTGGGAGATATTTTGATCTAAGTGGAGTTTAACTTTTTTCAGAAAATAAATTTAAGTGGACTTTATTCTGATTTTTTCGTGTGATCACTATGGGATGTTCTTTTAGAGTTATTATACTTTATGATTCGATTTTTAATCGAATTACAAAAATAGTACAATCTTTGAAATATACAGGAGAAAAAGAACTTCGACTTTAAAAAACAACTGTGAATATGACACTTACAAAAATTTCATCATCGAAAACATAAGTTTGATTAATGGAATTTGCCTTGTACCATATTAACAAATTTTTGATAAAATGGTCCAACTTATCTTTCTCAAGTCAGAAAATTTTATATTGTGCTGTATAAGTAACATTTTTTAATTACAGATTATATTTTTTTACTATTACAAATTTTAAAGGTCATATCATTTATATAATTCGATTCAAAAATCAAATCATTAGGTGTAACTAACCATATATTTAGTATATTTAAATGGTATCACGTTTCCAAATTTCAAACTCGTAAATTTAAAATCAAGAGATTACCACTACACTAGCTAGTTCACTTCATCGAATAATTATTTAGGATAATCATGTTAGCATATTTTGGATTCTTGCAAATGGCCCCTAATTGATTGCATATTCGTTATCCACCTAGATATATAAATTTACATAAATAGCACATAGGAACATGTTTTTGTTCAGTAAATTATACTTGATTATCAATAAATCAATATCCAAACAAAGATTGGTGGTTCATTGTACGTACATAAGTGTTTTTATATTATATCTTGACGGATTTAATTCAGTTGGTTAAGAAAAGTTAATAGATTTGAAGCAATGATTAAAGATCGAGTCATCATTGCAATATAAAAGTTTCACCTTCTTTTATGGTGATTCCTTGTGAGCACTAAACACTGGTTGTCAAAGCTACTTTAACCGTTCAATCACTGTGATTTCTATTATGTTTACATTGAATTTTTTTAAAATGATTTAATAATGAAACTAAAATTTTCAGAAGATAATGTTTATCTTTGATCTATAATTGAGGCATAAAATCAGTACTTCTAATGTTACTGACTCAAAATCATTTAAGTAGAAAAGATTTGTATTGATAACTATGATTTTACATACATATATAATTCCTCACAGATTGTATCATAATTATGATTTACATACGTAATTCCTCAAAATTACAACGTACTTATGTACAAGTTTGCAAATTAAAAATACATAAATAAAACATTATAAGAAAGATGAACATTAGGAAGAAGCAAAATATGAAAGACAAAAACATGGGTGAGCTCCGCCTCACCGTGAGCTCACCCTTGTTTTTTGTTAAAATAATAATATATTAATTATGGTGAGTAAGGATAATTAGATTTTATTAATTTATAATTAAATTTATTAATTTTTATTATAATTTTTAATTTCAAAATTAGAATTTATAATTCATGGTTATGATTTATTAATTCACAAGTAAGGTTTATTAATTCATAATTAAGGTTTATTAATTCAAAATTAGGGTTTATTAATTCAAAATTATGGTTTATTAATTCATAGTTAGGGTTTTATTAATTCCAATTAGGGTTATATATTAATTCAAAATTAGGGTTTATTATTCAAATTAGGGTTTAATATTTAAAATTATTATTTATTAATTCATAATTATGATTTTATTAATTTATAATTAAAATTTATTAAATTAATTAATTTTAATTAGAATTAATTTAATAATTAATTAAATAAATAATTAATTTAGTGGTCTCACTGTGTGCGACACCCTAATATGAAAAAGGGCTGGTACCCAATTCCTCCATACTTGGAACCAGAAACAAATCGTGATAATTTCAATTCTTTGTTGGGGTTTGTCCGATTCTTTTGGAGATTTCTCTCTTTAACTTTTTGACTTATTGTGCGACATATGATTCATATTTTTAATAATTTAAAATACAATGTGAAAGATAACAGACCAAAGCAACTATTTTCCTAGTTAACTAGTTATAATAAAGTCTATTCATACCAAATTGGATTTTTGGTCATGGCCGCCACCATCCTCTCCCATTGGACTCTTTGAAACCGATATGTCATCTGTGATGCGTCGTTGAACCACCAGCACCGAGGCGGCGATGCCTTGGTAAGATGAGGCCAAGACGTTGCCGATTGGGCCAAGCTCCGGGTGCTCCACCGCCGGATCCGCCACTATGTTGGAGGAGCACGGCCAACCCTTGCCCACTATTATTAAGTCGTAGCCACCGTCTTTTCCGATTGCAATGACTTCATCTACTATTTCGGTAGTTGTTTTCTCTATCAACGCTATTCTCCCTTCCATTCTATTTATGAACTCTGACACTGCTCCTTCATCATATTCCTAAATATATATTTGATAGATTAATTCAGACTTAGTATATGGTAAGTGTTATATAAATAAAATATAAGATTACGATACTATATGGAATACAAAATTAGAGACATTGAGTAAAAGGGAAATGTAGCTACATAAGTAAAATATTACTATATTGGAACACCAAGTATAGGAAATTATTGCAGAATTTCTTTATCTTTGTCTCACAACTTTTTTTGTGTCTCACTATTAAAATTATATTTATTACAAAAATAAATATTATTATAATATAATGAATCATAATTAACATTTAATACTTAAAGAATTATATGTCTAATTATGAAATACTAAATTATCAACTAAAATTTTGAAAATTAAGCACTAATAACAATCCCTAAATAGATATAATGATTACTAAAAAATAATTTCAAAATTAATTTAAAAGACAACAAGAAAAAATTTGCATAGGAATTTTTGTGATACAACTATGTCTCGTACCTATACTTTTCTTATTTTTGTGCTACATAACTTTATTTTAATTTTCTTTGGCATTTTGAAATTAACTACCTTTAGTTCTGCCGCAGTGGTGTTTCCAGCATTGTTGATAAATCTTATCATCGCCAGCTTCACCGCTGGGTGCTCCGCCATCCTGCCGCCCAGCTCCAACGCCTCTCCGTCGTCCGCCCCTCCGAAAAACAGGACGCAGACATTTTGCACAGCCGTAGAAGTGGCGGCGGCGCCATATCCACGGTCTATCAGCACCGCTACCGTGCACTGCGCCTCCTTTAGAACCCCCTGATTCACCGCGCTCCACCCGTGGCCCTCACTCTCCACCACATCCTCGCCGTTGATTTTCCTCCACTGTTTGTGAAACGGCAGCATTATCATCGCCACCGCCTTCTCCTCCGCCACGTGGAGTATGTCTTCATGCATCGACGCCAACGCCGATATGGCGCTGGCCGGACGGACGCTCACGCGGCCGAGGTTGCTGTATGCCTTAAAATCCACAAATCCAACGAAAATCAATTAATTGCATACTAATGAAAAAATATATGCACCGATCGAGTAGTATTAATTCATTGTATGTCCAATGATAAGTAAATCAAATAAAATTCCCTCTCCGTCCATAAAATTTGTTCTTTGATTTTAGTGACATGGATTTTAATAAATGTAAAGTGAACGGAAAAGATACCATATTATAAAATATATTATATGAGTGAAAAAAGTGAGATATAGTAGTTTTTTTTGTAAATAAGTGAATTGATTATAAGTAAAAGTTATAAGATTTATGCATGGTCATATTTATAAAAGAAAATTGGACATTTTTTATGAATAGATTAAAAAGAAATTAAGTAAATATTTTTTAAGAAGGAGGGAAGTATCTACTTTTAGTTGATGGCTTAGACTTCCAAAAGGTCAAAGCTGCATCGAGCAATAATTTGGATTGAAATCGCACTGCACATATTACGACCATGGCAACATCCCTTAATAATAATGAAAAATGTACAATTATTGTACATTATATAATACTAGATTTTTATTTTATAATAACTATTATTAAAATAGTAAATTAATAGTAGCGTATTGTGGGGCACATAAAATTGTGGACAAAAGATCTCATCCACTTATTTGCTTATCGATAGGATACGCCCAACTACTGCGGCGGCAAGATCGCGCCCAATACAAGTAAGCTCGACATCAAGCTCGGCTGGACAAGTTCGCCCAAGAAGACTCCTAAAACCGGTGGGAGCGCAGGCTTCGGCCATATCTAAAAGAATTCTAATGGGAAGACTTTGAATCCTAATGGAAGACTTGAATCCTAATGGGAGAAGACTTGAATCCTAATGGGAGAAGACTTGAATTGGAGTCAAACTCATTATATTTGTGTATAAATAGAGGCTAGATTAGACGAAATAGATCATTCACACTCTTTGTAATCGCTTCTTACACATTCAATACACGAATACTCTCTCTCTCCCCGTGGACGTAGATCTTATTCATAGATCGAACCACGTAAATCCTTGGTGTTTTGTGCATTTATTTCCTTTACGAAATTAAGATCGATCACTGGCGCCGTCTGTGGGAACCGAAATTTTGTGTTTTCGATCAACCACCGCTTTACGGAAATAATCATGACCGGTACACCGAAGTTATGCATCGGGACCGTCGCCGCAACAACAACGACGGCGAAGGAACGCCGAGCTCGGCTCGGGAAGAGCCCAATCGAGAAGAAACCCCGAAGGACATGTCCAAAGTCTTGACGAGCACGGACACCCCGCCCTGCAGGAGGCAGGTTACCATAACGGCGAAATCGCAGCAATAATCCGGGAACATCCGGCTCCGCAAGTAAACCTCGACGACGCCGTCGAGGGTTTCTCGAGAAAATAAGGAGAGCTTTCTCCATTACCTCAGTGAAAGCACGTGGTCGACCACGTCTGAAGAACGGAACGAAGCCTCATCTAGATACGAGGCACCACAAGAGGTCGGGGCCCAAACCGACCGCGCAAGGAACGAGCAACGCGGGAGAGGATGTCGTGATCGCCGCGAAGCCGGCCTCGATCGCCAGAATGAATCCATCCAGCGAACTCCGCCCCGATCTCCAAGGGACGAGCAGCGCAGGAAAAGGCATCAGGGCCGTCGTGAAGTCGGTCCGAGTCACCTAAACGAGTTCGATCGTCGGACTCCGTCCCAATCTCCAGAGGACGGCTTCGATGGATACGGGAAAATAGTCACCCCGTTCTCAAATAGGATACTGAACACTTCTCTCCCGGATAAATACCGGGTACCAAGCATCGCCCCCTATGACGGGCTGAGGGATCCACAGAACTTCCTCTCGCAGTTCCAATACAACATGATCAACCAACGTCTCAGCTCAGCTCCGTTCATATGTGTAAACTCTTCCCGGAGTTACTCGTCGACAACGCCCGCAGTGGTTCGACGCCTACCTACGGAAGCATCGGCTCTATCGCGACCGATGGCGCCTTCCATCAAGGTTCTTCCAAAAGACGGAGTCAAAAACATCGTCGACACCTCCTCACCATAAGGTAAAGCCGCAACGAGTCCATCGATGACTTCATGACGAGGTTTAACAAGGAGTGTTTGAAGGTCGAAGATGTGAACGACCGTTAGTCATCTCGGCCTTCCAAATGGCATCTTGCCGGGGCCTTATACCGAGAGATCGTCAATGCACGAACCCGTCGCAACAGTAGTGTGGCGATAGCCAACCGGTTCGCCAAAGCGGACGAGGGCGACAAGAGAAAACGCCAAGGCGGCAAGGCAGGACCTCGAAAAGGAAGAAGAGATGAAGGAAGGGAAGATCGGAACCAAGGCCGGCGAAGCGCCTTGGAAAGATTACATCGCCCGATAAGGTCCAGGCTCGGTCCGCGTGACGCCTCGAGCGACCTCAATACACCCTCGACGGCCGAGGCGTAAATCTACGCTCCATATGAACTGTCGAGAAGCCTCGACCGATGACGGGGAGGAAGAGGCGCCGAACTGTGGATAATCTTGCTCATTCCACGGAGACTATGGGCACGACATCGAAGAGTGCAAGGAACTCATGGGAGAAATAGAGATGTTGGTTCAAGATGGACCTCTGAGAAAGTACCAAGGACAGGGTCGCCAAGCCGACCAGAGTCAAAAGAAGAAAAAGCAGGAAGAGGGAATTGCGCACTTACAAAAAAGCGCGCGCGACACCGACGAAGAAGGAGACGACGAGCCCCAATATGACGGGTGGTCTCCACTATTACGGGCTCCCCGTGAGTCACGAAGTCTTCCTTGAAGGCAAGCCAAGTCCTAGAACCGACGAGCCTAACAACAAGAGGTTCGAAAGGACGAGGCGATTACCTTCTCAGAAGGCGACCCGCACCAAGAATAATACCCCACCGGGATGCGCTGGTGATTCGTAGTGGTCGCGAATAAGTTGGTGAAGCGTGTACATTGATAGCGGCGTCGGTAAGCATCCTTTTCAAGGAATGTTTTGACAAGCTAGGGATAGAATAAAGCGCTCGCACAAGCGCCGCGCCACTCGTAAGCTTCGTCCAAGAAGAGACGCGCCGGAAGGGATAATTGAGCTACCGTCACGGTGGGAAGTCACCAACGAGCTCCACCAAGGTGGTGCAATTCTTCAGTAGTGAAGGCCCACTCGCCATATAACATCATACTAGGGCGAGATTGGTGAGCATTTGTAAAGCGCGTGTGTTCAACGTACCACCTAACAATGAAGATACCCACCACGGGGAACAGCCGTGATCCGAGGTGATCGAAGCAAGCCAAAGAATGTATGCAAGTTGTTTTACGAGTCTTTGGGACCTCGGTCCAGCCCCAGGGCATAGCAATTAAAGAAACCCGAGGAGTGGAGTCGAAGTACATCGCCACTCCACCGCGGTCAGGTGGAAGAGGTCGCATTGTACAAAGATGAGCCATTAAAGGTCGTCAAGGTTGGTTTCACCAAGGCACCTAAAGTGAAGGATCAAATCATCCAACTCCTAAGGAATTCCGGACGTGTTTGCTTGGTCTCCCTCGACATGACCGGAGTCTCGCCGAGTATCATCACCCACCGGCTCAACATCGACCCGAACATAAAGCCAGTTCGACAGAAGCAAAGAATTTTTGCAGCCGAACGAAACCAAGTCATTCATGACGAGGTGAATCAGCTGTTAAAAGCACGCATACTGTTCGAGGTCAAATATCCGACCTGGATAGCCAACCCGGTGATGGTAAAGAAAGGAGGAGGGGGATGGCGAATGTGTATTGACTACACCGACCTCAATAAGCATTGCCCAAAGGATTGCTATCCCCTTCCCAACATTGACAAGAAGGTCGACGCGCTGGTCGGATACGAAGTCTTCAGCTTGGACTTATAAAGGATATCACCAAGTCACGATGGACGACGAAGACGCTGCCAAGACAAGCCTTCATTACCGACTTGAGTCTTTGCATATAAAAGATGCCATTCGGCCTTAAAATGCAGGGCTACCTATCAAAGGATGGTGGACAAAATATTTCACCCTACATAGGTCGAATGTGGAGTATATCGAGACGACATCGTCGTTAAGAGCAAGGAAGAAGCGCGGTGTTGCCGACCTCCGGATCGTCCTCGGCCTTCTTCGGAAAATCAACCTAAAGTGAATCCCGTAAGTGCACATTTGCGGTCCGGTCGGAAAGTTCTTAGGGTGTTGGGTTTCACAAGAATGGCTAAAAGCAAACCCGTCAAGGTCCAAACCATTTTAGAAATGAATATGCCAAAGACCATCCATAGCGTACACAAGCTAACAGTGCATAGTCAAGACCGAGCTTTCTTATCAAAAGCCGCGGATAAGCAGCCTACCTTCTTCAAGATACTCAAAAGCCCCGAAATTCTCATGGGACGATGTACACAAGTCCGCTTTTGAAGATCTCAAGAGCTACCTGCCAAACTCCCACTGTCCGACCCAGAAGAGGAGAGGTCCTTTCCTCTACCTCGCCGCCCGACGAATCTGTAAGTGCAGGTCTTGTGCGAGAAGAAGGACGTCGACTCCCGTGTATTTTATCACCGAGCACTAAAGGCCCCAAACGAGGTATCACCGGAGAAACTTGCCTTAGCGTTGGTAAACGCCGCAGGAGACTACGCCCATACTTCCATGCACATCCCATACAAGTCCTCACCGACTACCCACTTCGCAAGTATTGACGAAACCCAAGCCTCGTGGAGAATCGCGAAATGGGCAATCGAACCGGGCGAACACGATATATCCTTCGCCGCCAGCCATCAAAGGTCAAGCCTAGCGGATTTCCTTGCCGAGGCTAACCGAGAAACCGAAGCCCACCGGTCCGTCCAGACGACAATGCCGAAGAACCAATGGATGAAAGACCAAAGGAGTCTTGGCAACTCTACGCTGACGGGCTTGGGAAAACGGTAGCGAAAGGAGAATCTTACTCCCAGGCCCGGACGGCCAAGAGATCACCTACTCACTTGGTTCACATTCAAAATACGAACAACGAGTGGAGTATGAAGCATCGATCGCAGGACTTCGCCGCTCAAAGTCTCGAGATACGAGCCGTAAGTTCACAACGACTCTCAAGTCATCGTGAGCCAAATGTTGGGAAAATACGAGGCAAAAGCATGAATGAAGAAGTATCTTGAAAAGCAAAAGCCCGCAACGGACTTTCACACTTCGGATAGTTCGCATCCCAAGGAGCAAAATAGCCGGTGACATCTTAAGTAAATTGGCCTCGCCATCAACGAGCCCGCCAAGAGAGGAAGTCCGGCGTAAGCATAGACGATGCCGATAACGAGCCGAGGTCAACGTAGTCTCGGATGAAGAACCCAATTGGATGACTCCCATTCGAGAGCACTGAGAAGGCGAGCCGCCCCATGACAAGTTGGAAGCTAGGAGGATCCCAACAAATCTGCGATATACAATTGAGCGGGGGTCCTATACGTAAAGTCATATCTCCACCTCTCTTAAGGTGCTTGGGTCCGAACCGAGCTAATTACGTTCTACGAGAAATACACGAAGGATCGTGCGGAAGCCACATCGACCCCGAGCCTTGTCAAAGAAAGTCATGCGATGGGGATACTATTGCCAACAATATTCCATGACTCAATGGACCTCGTAAAAAGTGTCCAAGTGTCAAATCCATGGAACGCACCAAGGCTACCGCACCGACCTCACCTCCATACAGGCCCTCGCCGCTTATGCAATGGGGATCGACATTGTGGGCCCTTTTGTAAAGCACCGGGACACTCCAATCTTAATTGTTGCGATCGACTACTTCACGAAGTGGGTGGAAGCGAGCCCTTGGCGAAAATAACAAGCAAGAACGCCTCAACTTCGTCGGAAGAACATAGTGTGTCGCCGCATCCCTCATATCCTCCTTTCGGATAACGGAACACAATTCACGGATAAGACATTCAGAGATTGGTGTCAAGAGCTCTGATCCAACAAAGTTCACCTGGTGGCCCATCCTCAAGCAAATGGTCGGACCGAAGTTACCAACAGACCATCGTAAAGGGTCTAAAAACTCGCCTCGACCGAGCTAAGGGCCTCGGGTGGAAAATTTACCACAGTCTTATGGTCGCATCAACAACACCTCGGACCTCGAACGGAGAAACACCCTACAGTTTGGTGTATGGAACCAAGCGTTGATCCTGCAGAGACGGAGTACCGAGTCCGTACCACTATGACTTCTCCGTCAAGCAATGGGGAAAATCTACGAGCTGATCTAGACCTACTCGAAGAAAGAGACCTCGCCACATCAAGAAGCTCGGTGACAAGCAACAAGTAGCTCGGTATTACAACCAGCGTGTTAAAACCCGACAATTCCAAGTGGGCGACCTCGTACTCAAATAATGAAAGTCAAGAAAGCCGCAGCTCGGTGGTGGAAGCCACATGGGAAGGACCTTACCGGTCGACGAAGTCCTCGCAAAGGGCCTATAAGCTCGCTCAATTGTCCGTGAGCAATTACCCAACGATGGCACATCATTCATCCGAAGAGATATTATGCATAAGTATCAAGGTCGGGTCTTGTTCGGTCGTGTCTTTAAAGTCTGTTTAGAGTCCGAGTCTTATTTGGTGGTCGCGTCATCTTTTATCAATAAAATATTATTTTTGCAAGTTCTACTCGTTACTAATGCATAATTAATCTTCACATTATTATTTACCCTCTACGGAGGACGAATTCCTCGACGGAGGTCGATTACCTTCGTTTCACAATAAGGTAAATTTAAACGCGCGCATGCCTACATACGAGATCAGATTTCCTTCGTTTATATCGAAGACAGTACTCTCTATGTAGATGATAAGGGGACCACCCCTCCCGATGACCTCGGCAAAAAACAGAACAATTCCTACATACGAGATCGATTACCTTCGTTTATTTCAAGACGGTTCTCTATGTAGACGAATAAGGGACCACCCTCCCGATAACCTCGCAAAAAACAGAACCATTCCTACATACGAGATCGATTTCCTTCGTTTATTTCAAGACGGTTCTCTCTATGTAGACGAATAAGGGACCACCCTCCCGATGACCTCGGCAAAAGCAGAACCCCTACCTTCAGACGGAACGGATTCCTTGACGGAACTCTACGAAGACAAACTACCTTCGTGATATTACTCTTGTTCAATACAAAGTCAATAAGAAATCATTCTTATTAAATAAAAGATATACGAGGTTACATTTTACGAGGACGGAGCGGATCGGGAAAAGTCGAGCCAATCCCTAGAAAAATCGGGATCAGCAGACTCATCTATACTAATCCTACCTCACCTCGTCCTCGGTCTACACCACGGGCCCCCGCCGCGACCTCGGTCACTTGAAGATGCCGCTCTGCGAGCTCGACCCGGACACTCGAGGGCCTTTGGTTTCGACCCTTGAGGATCCACGTCGCTCAAGGGCAATAGCACGCCTCTTGAGCGCACCACTCCGGATCGTCATAATTCGGTTCATTTATTCTAGACCGAGAAGCTCCGCAGAAGAAGAGGCCTCTGCATCCCGTCAAGCATTTCGCTGTTGTGGTTGTCGGCGATGACGATTTTGTATATGCTCCCGAGCCTTTTAATTCAGCGTCATCGCCCGTGAATTGCCGGGAGGTCCGACCATATTCGCGCGGTACCTACTGCAGACAACGGGCAGCAGCCTCGACAACCTGGCTTCAACTTCCGGGATCGTCATCCCACCATTTCGTGGATAACCTCCTCGACTCGGCATGCTCCTCGCCTATCACCTGGCCTCCTCATGGCGACCTCGAACGCCTCCTCCATTCCAAAAGGCGAGCACTGAGCTCGTCACGGCTCTCGAGCGGCTCTATGCTTGACATCGAATCCGCTGTACATGACCAAGCTGCCTTTATATGGAGAGTTCGACCTCTTTCAACTCAAGAGCCCGCATGACGGGTCTTGATTCGATTCAACCAAGGAGAAACATCAAACATTTCAAAGCGACAACCGAATAAAAAGATAAGTGTTTTCATATAAACTTGTGATTCTATTAATATGCCCTTAGGCCGAAAACAAGTGTACATTTACATTCAAAAAAAAAAAAAAGGATCAACTGACCCTCCAGATGCCTCGGGCCTGTCCACCACAGCCGCCTCCGGAGCATGGAAAGCCTCGGCCTCCTCCGGCCTAGCTTCGCCAAGCCTGGCTTCAGCCTCCTCAGGAACTGCCGGGGCCTCGCCGCCCATAGAACCCCCAGCTGCAGCATCCCCTGACCCCTTTGTAAGATTGGCCATTAGAGCATCGGTCAGGGGATCTCGGTCCGTGGCAAGCGGCGAGCAGACTCGTGGTCGTGAGAAGGAGATGAAGTCAAGGCCCGCAGCACGGGAAGCTCCTTCAGGCCGCGAACAAGGACATCGAAATAGGCCCGCCTCAGGACATCGTCCTCTATCTCCTCATACCCATACTTGGATTTATCCACAGGTAGTCCTCGGCGACTTCTTGATTGCGTGCGAGACGGCACGCTTATTGAGGACCTCGCCGACGCCCACCATCCCGAGAAGCCCCAGAGAGAATAGCCTCCATGAACGCCCAAAGCATCTCGCCTGCGACCTCGCTACCTCGGCCTCCCGACGCCGAGACTCCTCCAACTCTGCCTTCATTAAAGCGACTCGGCCTCCATGCGCCAGCCCCGCCCTAGCCCTGCCGCCTCCATCGCCTCGCCGCCTCCACCGCCGCCGCTGCCTCAGCCGCCAGATCCGCCGCCTCTGCTTGACGAGGTCCGGATCTTCGCCTCGGCTCGCTAATCTCTTGGACGAGGAGAGTCTTCCTCCTCCATTCCTCGAGCATACCGGGCCACCCGTCAAGCGGCTAACGGGCCCTTTCAAGAAGTCCGTTATGAAACCGGACATCCGGGCCGTCCGTGGACATCTTAGCCACCTCGGCCGACACGATCTCGAATTTCTATACGTAATCCCAACAAATCGAAGAATACATTATTTATATCACTTCAAGGAAGAATGATGAGTGCGCTACCCGGGAAAGGCGGGGAGCTCGGCGAGAGCCAACGACGATGCATTGTGGTCGGTGAAGAATCGGCCTCGGGATAGCACGCTTAACCTCTTAAAGCGCTAAGAGGCTGCATGCTCGGGAGACTTCAAGCCTCCTCGCTCACTTGGCGCGACCTCGACATCTTTCAAAATCGAGGATGAGAGTTCGACCTCCTTCAAAGAGAGGAGGAGCTCGACACGGCTCGAATCCTTCCTCTTCTTCCTCTTGTCTCGATCAAGTTCACCGCAAATAAATACAAGAGGTCGCATGTACACGCAAATAATCATGTGACAAAAGACGGAGAGAAAGGGGCCTCACCTTCACCGACTCCACCACGGTGGCGGGATCATAAGGCTAAGCCCGCAGTGCGAGCTCGGCCTCGGTAAAGGCCTCATCCACGAGACCTACTCGCATCCGGTGCCTCCTCCAGCCACCGTCAATCTAAATCAACCACCACATCGGCGATCTTTCTCCGATCGCCATATAAACTCAGAGATCCATCGAATCGACAAAAGAAAAACTTCTTACGCCAGCCGAGATCTTCGACTTTATCTTGGCTTTAAAGTTACGACGGGGTGATAAATAATACCACCCGAACCACCCTTCGATTGAAAAACGGAGAACAAGCCCCAAAGTGAAAGGAAAATTATGCCGATAGCATAGACACCTAGCCCACCAAATGCCGAAAAGAATTTGGCGTAAGTTGGGCAAGTGATATGCCGAACATCTCAAGTTCGACATATACACGAGGATCTGAATACGAAGACCAGCCGGAGGCTGTCTTCGAGAGCGATGACAAACCCTTCCGGAGGAGAACAAGCCCTATGCTCCGGACGGGGCAACATAAATTATATTAGAAATATGGTATGAGAGACAATCTCCTTTATATTGGAGGTTGTTAAAATGGAAGAAAAGGAAGACACTTTACCAAAATCCCGAAAGGGAAGCAAGAATACCGCCGCGAATCCGACATGACACGGACACGATCTGAAGCTCGGAAGATTTAGAAGAAGAAGCCATAACTTTTCTTTTTTTCAAGATGATGGTGATGAACTCCGAGACAACAATGGCGACGTTATATCGCTTTTCGAAGTTTTGGAAGTCGAAATTTTGAAATCGCAAAAGTGATATGAGAAATGGCGATCGAGGAAGATATTCCCTATTATACGGCTTTATCGGAATCCAACCGCTGTCGCATTAAATGCGCATTAAATGCGATCTGCGTCCCCGCACTCAATGACGCGAAAAATCCGTGTTCGGCATCGACGCGCGCTCCGTCGGGTGAAGCGGCCAAGACCTCGACGCGCCTCGTCGGGTGAAGCGATCGAAGACCTCGACAACTTAACGTCGGTGAAGCGGTCTAAAGACTCGGCATAACACCTCGTCGGTGAAGCCGTCGAAGACCTCTACTTAACACCTCGTCGGTGAAGTCGTCGAAGACCTCGGCATAACGCCCGACGGTGAAGCGGTCGAAGACCGCTAACGCCCGGCGGTGAAGCGGTCGAAGACCTCGGCATAACGCCCGTCGGTGAAGCGGTCGTAAGACTTCGCATAACGCCGTCGGTGAAGCACAGTCGAAGACCTCGGCATAATGCCCGCGGTGAAGCCGATCGAAGACTTCGCATAACTTCGTCGGTGAAGCGATCGGAAGACCTCGGCATAATGCCTCGTCGGTGAAGCGGTCGAAGACTTCGCATAACTTCGTCGGTGAAGCGATGCCAAGACCTCGCATAACGCCCGTCAGTGAAGCTGCAACACCTCGGCAAGAGATACAAACAAGACACGTGACCTCGGCAGACGCCCGCAAGCACGGATACGATATACGACGTCAAGCATCGACACGCACAAAGTCGGGCCCGGAGAAGAATGTCAACGGATCGCTCACGCCCGACGTCATAAACAACCCCAATCCAAGACGACCTAAACCTCGCGTCTTTTTGGGGGTTGTGATAGGATACGCCCAACTACTGTGCCCAAGCATCGGACCCAATACAAGTAAGCCGACATCAAGCTCGGCTGGACAAGTTCGCCCAAGAAGACTCCTAAAACCGGTGGGCAACGCAGAAGGCTCGGCCATATCTAAAGAATCCTAATGGAGAAGACTTTGAATCCTAATGGAGAAGACTTGAATCCTAATGGGAGAAGACTTCAATCCTAATGGGAGAAGACTTCAATTGAGTCAAACTCATTATATTTGTGTATAAATAGAGGCTAGATTAGACGAAATAGATCATTCACACTTTGTAATCGCTTCACATTCAATACACGAATACTCTCTCTCCCCGTGGACGTAGATCTTATTCATAGATCGAACCACGTAAATCCTTGGTGTTCTTGTGCATTTATTTCCCTTACGAAATTAAGATCGATCACTTACCAAATGAATACTCCCTCCATATAAGTGTCACATTCTTTCTTTTTTCTTATTTTATCTGTCTCCCAATTTTCTTCTTGAAAATATCTGATACAAGTTTTAATAAAAATTATTGCATGTTTATAGGTGGAATAAGGGTCTTATATTAGTGTAATGTTTAAATTAATCAGTGGTGTATCATATGTGATAAAATGTATAAATAAGTAGATTGTTGAGGTTAAGAATGAGAGATAGTGATTGTTTATGAGTGGTAAAAGATGTAAATAAAAAATGTTATTGAAGATAGTAAATATGGACTATTTTGTGAGTATTTTATATAAATTGAATAAAAAAGAAATTAGGGAATGTACCAAAAAATTATGAGGAAATTGAGGGTAGTTAGTATCTTTTAATAATATTTTAGCTCGTAATTTAAGAGCAAAATTATGTCAATCATCCTATTTTATACTTATTTAATACTTTTGAAATTTTGAGAATTAATTGTGTGTATGTATTTGTTATGTTAATTAAAAATATTACAAATGTAGTTTTCTATTTTTTAAAAGTAATTTGACAGCTAAAGACACTTATAAAAAACGATTGAAGTATTTAATCAGAAAAAATATGAATTTAGTTTTTCAAACGTTGTCTGGTATTTTCCCTAATAAATTAAGTAGAAATCCGCTTACCTGAAAAGCGGCGGCGACTGGGTCGGCCAAGTGAGTTCCAGCGCCATGGACGAGATTGATGAGAGGGAATCCATTTTTCTGAAACGGCGGACCATTATAATGGACGAGGAGCGTTCGGTGAGTTCGACGAGGTGCATAACGTATAGTTTCAGGCGGGAGGATTTGTCGGCGGACCGAATCGACTCAGTCAGGTTCAGGAGACAGGGGATGTTGCCGGGGCCGTGGACGCACGCCAGAATGCGTAATTCGCCGGAAACAGACTGCAGGCAGCGGTGGGCAGCGGCGGAGGAGGCGCGAGCTGGTTGGTAGATGGCGATGACGGCTGGGGTGGTGGTGAAGGTGGTGAAGAGCGCCATTAGGACTAGTATGGTGAAGGCCTCGTCGTTCAGAACCTTATTCAATCAAATTTATATAATTATCATTTAACCGGTAATATATTGATATTTCTCTTGACAAAGAAAAATATATTGATTTATGATAGATAAATAATTAGCTTTGTGTTTCTTTTAGCATTGGCGAGGTACACATGCCCACAAAAAGTGAATGAGAATTAGACCTCAAATGGGAAAATGGAGAATTTTGGTTCGGTACAATTAATATGTTACTCAACAAAATAGTTTGATATTCAGTATATCTGTCATGCATTAGTGAAAGACGCAGAAGTAAAGTTTGGAGCATTAAATAAAAACAAAAAACAATTTACAAAAAGTACTAAAATTGAAAACAAATTGACGATAAACTATTCACGACTTTCTTATATGTTTCAACTTTTTCAACATGGTCATAGCTTGTCTAATTATTATGAAAATATACAAAAGAAGAAACTTGGACTTCTGAGGTTTAAAATTATTCTAATCTCTAAAATTAGTAATAAGAGTTAAAATTTGGTCAATTTGACATACCTTCTTCTCTCGGCCAATATTAAGCACAATCAACTCCACCAGCCCTTTTGTATTCATCAAAACCCCTAGCGTAATCGACTCCCTCGCCGGAATCATGCACATCCTCGCCGCTGCAAAAGTACCGAAGATTTTTCCGGCGCATGCCGCTGTGATCACCAGTGCCAGTAGCCCCCACGCCTCACTTCCTTGGATCTTCGTCACGTCGGTCTTCAGCCCGCTTGAGACGAAGTAGAGCGGCAACAACAATCCCGAGACGAAATCTTCGATTCTCTCCATCGATCGTCTGGCTAGATCTCCGCCTTTTGGAATCGTCAGGCCGAAGACGAACGCGCCGAAAATTGCGTGGAGGCCGATCAGGTCGGTGACGAAACCCGCTGCTAGAACACCGCCTAGGGTTAGGCAGATGTAGGCCTCATCGCCGGTCATGCCCTGCCTCGACGAACAACGCCGGTCCACCCACATCATCGCCGGCTTGATCACCACCATCATGAAGCCGACGAAAACGACGCCGCATAGTAGCACCCATATTGAGATCAACGGGCTTTTCCTTGGCCCGGGGCCATCGTTACCTGTGATGGAAATATGTTACAAATGGTGAATAAATAATAAATCGTATTTTAAAATAGGCTATATAGTTAAATTTATCCCAAAAATATCACCAATATTTTCTTAATTCTATTCTAAAGTATAAACTTCGAGTAATAAATACCCAAACTACGAAAAGTTATACAAATCTATGCCAAATGTATTTTTCAATACCTAAAGAAAGTTAAGTATGATCATCAGTTTACGTGGTTTGACCTGGAAATCCATCAATGCTACAATTTTTCCAAATCCATCAATTTATGTGGAAATTCGGCCACATAAATATCACTTCTCACAATTTGGGTATTAATTGACCAAAGTCTATAGATTATAGGATGGAATTGAAAAAAATGATAATAGTTTGGGATACATTTAATTGTTTAGTCTAAATTTAAATAAGTATTATTCAATCATACACGCAAAACGGTTCGACGTGAGTTGAAGTTTTATACTTTTAAGATAGCTTGTGTGATTTTTAAATTATTCTAATTCTAAGATTTTATATTTACGTAGCCAAAATTCTAAAAATTCAAACACGGCATGCAGTTTTCGCCATACCCGCGAGAGCGACGGCGAGGGCGAGCGAGATCCAAGCGACGACGTCGTTGAACGCCGCGGCGGCCATGGCAGTTTCCCCGACGCGCGTGGTGAGGAGCTTGAGCTCCGCTAACACGCGAGCCAAGACGGGGAAGGCCGTGACGGAGAGAGCGACGGTCATGAAGAGCAAGTACTGAGCGAAACCCACCGCGTCGGCGCCGTCCACGGCCCAGTGGAAGACGAAGGCGACGCCAACGCCGAGTACGAAGGTGAACGAGATCCCCGCCGCCGCGATGGCCGTGGCCCTCCACCCGCTCCGCCGTATGGAGCTGAGATCGAGCTCCAGCCCTACCAGGAAGAGGAAGAAGAGGAGGCCGAAGCCCGCCACGGATTCGAGAATTGGCGCGCTCCATTTCGGAAAAATCCGGTGCATGTATTCTTCATTCCGGCCAAAAACCGACGGCCCCAGTAGAAGCCCGCCCTGCAAAAAAGCAAGTTATTAAGTAACAAATAAATTAGATAAATAAATGCCTTTTTTAATATGAATTTCAATAAAATTGAATTTACAAACAAAATAAAAGAGTGGAAACGAGAAATGTAATTGGTGTGTCAGGAGTAATTCTTTAAAAAGAACAAGTTTTATGAGAGAGAGGGAGTACGAGCATCTCAGCGATGACTTGGGGTTGACGGAGGGGTTTGAGGAAGACGGCGAGCAAACGGCAGACGGCGAGGATTAGGATAGTTTGGAGAATGAGGAGAGGGAAAGCGAAGTCTAAGGGGTTGTCGCCTTGCCAAACGCCGTTTGATGATGTTTTGATTGAGCTTACGTTCACTGCCATTATATTTTTGGGGTATGTTTTTATAGAAACTAACTATTTGAGTAATATGGAGATTCTTGATTTCGTTGGGCTGTGTATATATAGGAATGCTGGTGCAACTATTTTGGATCCAAACGTGTTGATGAATTGAAGTCATACGAAAAGGATGCTGCCTTGTCAATTTTACAGTGGAAAACAAATCAGAATTATTGTCATTTAAAAAATTCGTGTTTTGAATCATTGTTATATTTTAGAATTCTATGCAAAAATTATGTCTAATGAAATTCATCCTTGATCAACTGTTAAATACTACTATCATAACTTGGTAAACTCCTTATCAATTCGATGTAAAGAGCGTAAACTTTCCAACTTAATTTCTTGATGCATACTTCTTTTTATTTGTTCCAAACTCAGTGGTATATTTTAAAATAAAACTTACCTCGAATAAATGTCATATTTTATAATTCTATGCAAAGATGATATCAAATTAATATTATTCAATTTTTCAATAATACTTATATTTTGCAAGACTTTTCGTATTTGCCACAATAATTAGGATAAAGACTAAAGATAAAGATTTCCCTACCTTGTATTTTTTAAAAAGAAGTATCACTTTAAACCCCAAACTATATTTGCTTTATCAAAGATGTCTCGGACTTTTAGAAACATTTATTTAAATCATCAAAAATCAACTTTATATATATATAAATCTTGAATCCATTTTTCGCCCCTCGAAATCTTGATGTGGCTTGTTCGATACCACATAAAAGAGAGCAAATATGA
This sequence comes from Salvia rosmarinus, assembly GCA_036937905.1. Classification (NCBI taxonomy): domain Eukaryota; kingdom Viridiplantae; phylum Streptophyta; class Magnoliopsida; order Lamiales; family Lamiaceae; genus Salvia; species Salvia rosmarinus. Next base: position 83,980,576 of record CM072816.1, on the reverse strand, counting down.
AATAACATTGATGCCACATGGATTTTCGTGGAATTTCCATGTGCTACCCAACAAGCCACGTGAAGATTTCGATGGTCTGAAAATGGACGCTGACATTTTTGATACGATACCGATAGTTAGCGATTTAAATAAATATTTAAATAATCTTAAGATATTTTTAATAAAATGTGTAAAGTAATATTTATTTTTTTATTTAATATCGACTTGTGATATTTATTTTAGGAGTGAGGTAGAATGTTACCTAAAAGCCAATGGAACTATCATATTTATCGGACTTAATTATTATTGACAATCATTTCCCCGTTTAACCAATGCATAGTAGCGACTGCGGGTTCCCCATGATATCAAAAAAAAATAATAAATAAATAAATAAATAAATTCGCAACAACTATCATTATGTTATTGTGATTTTACCACTACAAAATCTCTTGTATGATTGCTATTCTTAAAGGTTGCATTTTGGATTAAGGAAGTTGATTTGACGTGTAACTTTTTATTAGAAAACGCTGTCAATCATCTATTGGACTTTCAGTTATTCTTATTAAAGGGAGTAATGTATATATCTTGTTCGAAAATGATAAGCTATTCTTTCTTCTTTTATGAATCTTTACACCCTAACTTCATAAAAATATGAGATGATAAATTACGATGATTCAACGATTAAAATATTATGAAAACCTTTATATAGTATTCATAAAAAGTCACCTTAAAGATTGTGAAACTCCTACATTGCAGCTAGTAAGACTCGATCATTTGTCTTTGTCTCAAATCTACTAACTCTTAATCAACTGAGCTAAATTCATGAAGGCATAAATATATACTCCCTCCATTCTTTTTTAAATGTCCTATTACCATTTTTTTTCTTTTTTTTAATAAATGTCTTGATTCGTAATTTGAGAGTACAATTATAATGTATTTCTTATTTACCCTTATTTAATACTTTTAGAATTTGATAATTACTTGTATACATTTATCATGGTAATTAATGAGGTTACAAATGTAAATTTACGTACTTCCTTGGTTTGTGTGATTTGATGGCATATGATACTTAAAAAAGAATGGAGAGAGCATATCTATATGTATATATAAGACATTGAACTTAATTTAATATAGCCTAAAATTTGATTTATTTTTAGGTCAATATTCAATATTGCATGATTTTTATTCGTGTAAGTATTTTATGATTTTACATTTCAAAATAGTCTGATGGGTCTTGTTGGATACGTACTGATATATAAGGGGATACACAAATTAGACAAATTTAAAAAAAATTCGTAAGACAAGACTGACTAGTTGTTAATAACATGACTAGTCGGGTAATCGGCGATCAAATAGTGATGTCGATGTTGGCGCTCAAATAAATGATGTCTTATCTTGAGTTATATCAATTGGCAAACCCATCGATCGTTAAGGCAAAGAAGTCATTGACCGATAACTATGTGCGTGCAGAATATGGTGATTATTGTATTTGTCTTACTGAAAACTAAGACTCAATTTGAAACACTTAATCGAATATTGATTAGTCAGTTTTTAGTTGGGATCTCTTCAGTATCAAGAGGATACTAATAGAGGGTTTCAAAACTATGCTTTGCTGATATGTGACATGTAATATTGAAGTAGTGTTGAAAGTAAATAACACGTTGATTTTTTCGTGTTCGGAAAGTTTCGGAGATATCAACTTTACCTTCACGGATGATTGCTCACCAATCCACTAACCGATTGGTCTTGTTTATGGGTATAAGAGTAAACCTAGATATTGAAGTCATCTTACGTAATCCCACCTAATTTAGTGTTCCTCCCACGCTTGTCGATGCTATGAAACCTTAACAACTTTCAAGACGTAGTCGACTTAACCTCTAGTTTCGGTTGTTAGAAACCAAGCTTTCAAAGAATTGACATTTTGTTGCCTACTTGCCCAACTTCTACTCAATTATGGGGGTTGTAGAGGTTTTCAACTAGTAATCTGAGTTATCACATACGATAAACTCAGGATGTCAAGGCTTAAGATATACAAGATGAATATCCTAGACGTAAAGAAATGTATGTGACATCTCGAGCTGATAAGTATATGTGAGCTCTTGAAATTTACTAATACAATTGAATGCTTTGAGATTTCAATTGTGCAACATTTCAGTAATCTTTAAAGATTTGGATTCTGCACATATATAGAGAGGAATAAGAATAGAGCCGTTGGGGAACTACCATTCAAATCCTTCTATTTTTCGTTTAAATTCTTCCCGTTGAGAATCCTCGTACGTCCTTTGAAAAAGGTCGCATTATCGTACACTGTAGCTCTGTAATTATGAAAATATGGCATGGCATGTCAGGATCTTCTACATATACGCTATCACATGTGGCGAGTCAAACACTCAAGGCTTAAATTCTTCCGTGTTTCTTCAGTTGAATTGACTCCGTGTTTTGTCAGCATTGACTTCAAGTTGGGCCAGTCGAGGTTGTTTCTAATTTTTATCATCATTCGACTCCTCTTTGTCGCCAGGACTCACGAGTCAAGATGATGTATTCAGTTAGACGTAGATAGATAGTCAGTTTTGACCTTTCATCTACCAGCTTTGACTTGATATAACCAACGTTGATTACTTGTCATCAGCTTTGACTATCGGTAGGCAAGTTTAACTAATGGGCATCAGCTTTGACTCCTGGTAGTCAGCTTTGGCTACTGGTACCTAGCTTTGACTTCCACATGGACAGTCTGCTACCTGTATGTAGGGGTGAGCAAAATACCCGAAAACCGAATAACCGAACCGAACCAAACTGAAAAATCAAATTTGGTTCGGTTAATTGGTTATTTCGTTAATTCGTTAAACCGAATTAAAATTGATAGTTCGGTTTTCGATTGGTTCGAATTTTTTAACCGAATAACCGAAAACCGAATTATATATATATAATATTATTTATTTATTTATTTAGAATTATAATTTTAATATATCAATATCCTTAATCCTATTAATTTCTCTCTCTCCTATTATATCAATATATAATATTTGTAAAATATAATACTATTTATTTATTATATAATACTATCAATTATTATTATTTTGCAAAATACTTTGTATATATATAACATAGAAAAATATATTTTTATATATAAATATCAATATATAATATTATTTATATATTCATTTGAAAAATAATTTTTTGCTAAACATAAACCATATATATATATATATTTTATATATATATATATATTATTTATTCATTTGAAAAAATATTTCTTTATGCTAAAAGTTCGGTTTAACGAAATAACGAAATATATTCGGTTATTTGGTTCGATTCGAATTAAATTGATTCGAGTTCGGTTATTTTTTGAAAAATTCGGTTAATTCGGTTCGGTTATTTTTTCGTCCGAAACCGACCGAATAACCGAATACTCACCCCTACCTGTATGACATTTAATCATATCTTGACTTCTTCTTGTCCATCGGTCTTTGAGTCTCGGTCTTGATCTTCGAGCTTGAGCCTTCTTATGTCGATCTTGCTCTCGACTTTACTCCATTAGCTCTGATCATAAGCACCGTTTGTACTTTCATCTTCAGATATAGTTGGTTTTTCTTCAGTTTCAATCTTTAATACACGATCATTTAATTGAGTTGTCATCAGTTGCACTGATATTGATACTCTTATCAGTACTGTTTGAACTTCTTTAGTCTTGGGTCTGTACATGTTGATAGTTCTCTTGCTGAAACCTGCAACAAAACCACATAGATCCAAAACAAATCAGTAGCATTAGTTACTTCAGCAAGGTAATCATCAGAGGTTTTGAGATCTAATCAAAACACACAATTAAGATAGATTAATTCCTGATACTCAGAGAATTTTCTCAATATTCCCGATACTTAGGAATTTTTCCAACATAGTCAAATGTGGCTCAATTATTTTTAATTTAGCTCTTGTTTTACGACATCCATGATTTGTCGATGTGTAGTGATGGTTGATGATGTGTTCGTTAAAGTTATCACATCAAAAAAAAATTACATCGTTTTCGTCGACTTGGAGTGACACTGATGATGTCTGACATTGCGTTTTGTCTGATATGGCAAAGTTAACGGGCACATCATCAGTCGTCACTCCCTGCTGACATGGTCTTGAACGTCATAACATAATTGAGCTATATTTGTAATAAATGAGCAATTATTGGGTTATATTTGACAATTTTTAAATGTTAGACCATAAAGTAGTCACATAGATAAAAATCGGGCCATATTTGAATATTAACCCTTCTTTTTTATTAGGATTGTATTGATCTCGTGTTGTCGGGCTCAATAGATGTCAAACTACTTTTCGTGATGACATCCACCAGCCAATTATCACAACAAATGAGTTTGAGGAAAAGAAAAGAAAACAAAACTTAGATGCCCTATCCTCAAGCATGAACTCGGGTCAAAAGAAATGGTCCTTAAATGAGTAGCTTTTATATATAGGTGGGAATACACCTAATAAAAACTTTCCTTTAATTAGTTTTTTCGATATGAGGCCTACAAACGGTTGACTAGCTTATCGTTAGAACGTTATCGAACTAACTTTAGTGTTGAATGTGGTGGTGTAAAACCCATCACACTATGGGAGCTAGCCATGTTCAAGTCGTAACCTTAACCTTAAGGGTGGGATACGGGGCTAGTGACCTGAGTGAAGTCAAGCTTACTCGGTTGGATTAGAGAATACTTTTCAAAGATTAAGCTCGGATCGTTGCCAAGAGCAAACTCTCCTACATCCACAAACTTGATGAATAGATTAATTCATAAACATTATGAACTTTTATTTTATTCTATAAGGAAGTGACTACTGAATCCCACGCACTGTGAGATCTATGATCCTTGGGTTATCTGGTAAAAATAATCACCTTCTTGCTTCGCACTTTCAAATAGCAACTCTTAGTTTCTTACTTGTCATTACACGCCAACTTCCTTACAATCTATTTAGATGGTTGAGTGTCACGATTTTTCCAACTATCTTTAGTTATTCTTCACAGTGAGTACGGAGGATTAGATAAGAATCACTCAATCTAAGCTTTGGATATTACAAAGGATATTGCCTAAAGATATAGTGGGAAGTCAATATTAAGTTTTGGAATCTCTGGTAGAACACTTGAAAAAATCTATCTAGTTTCGAGTGTTATTTGAAAAGGAGCTTTTGATGCTTAAGATTCATTTGAGCTTTGAATGCTTCGATTTCTCGTTTTTTGTATTTGTTGATGAAGTCTGCTATTTATAGAGAAGATATCATGTTGGGAAAAAAATTCTTGACTGTGTGTTTCCATTAGATCCCAAATCCGTTGATGATTGCCATGCTGATATAACATAATGCTATCTATATGTTATGGATTTAAGTTTTTTGTTACAGGTTTTACCAGAAGAACTACCAGTTTGGATATGCGTAATACTGAAGGAGTTCAAGTAGTATTGAAGTCAGTCATACTGAAAGAAGTTTCACATCGGTCAACTAAAAGAAGCACTATCAAGAGTCATGGGATCAAGATCAAGTCAAGCATCGAAATCAAGATCAAGTACAATGACATTAATATACAGTGCTACTGAATAGTGAAGTCGAAGATTGAAGATTGAAGTCAGAAGACTGAAGACTCAGCGTTGCTGAAAACAAATGAGTCGTGAATATGATCGTCATACCGGTGAAATGAGAAGTCAAAGCTGCTGACAACTACGTCTAGTTGAAGCTTCACATCGAGAACCGATAAAGATGAAGTCCAACCAGTTGATGAAATACGGAACAGACTCGATAGATACGACACGGGTGAAATCATGAAAAGACACAAAATCAACCTAACTAAAGAAACACGGAGTCATTTAAACTTTGAGTGTTTGATTTGCCATGTGTTGTAGCGTGTCTCAAGAATATCCTAACATGCCAGAATCACTGTTCAAAGTTGCAGAGCTACAATGTACTATTATACAAACACCGACAACAACGTACGAGGATTCAAACAGGCAGATTTCAAATGACAAATAAAATGGATATGATTTGTGTTCCCTTCAACAGAACTATTCACTGCCCGCTCTATAAATACATACAGAATCCAACATTTGAAGGTTATCAAGTCTGCATATTTAAATATTCTAAAGCACCCAAGGCTTATACCTCAAGAACGATTATCCAAATGATTTTGAAGAGAGAGTTCTAAAGTGTTACCGAAAAATCTTCAGGGCTCAAATATACTTATCAGCTCAAGATTTCAGTATACACTCCCTTACATTCTAGGATAATTTCTTGTAATATTCTAATCCTAGAATTATTGACTTGTCGTATGTGATAACTCAATCATTAGTTGGAAAATCCTCGACTCAAACCCTCCAAGTTTAAGTAGAAGTTTGACAAGTAAGCAACTAAGTGTTAGTTACTGAAAGCTTGACTATCTTTGACTGTAAGCAATAAGTTAGGTCGACTGCATCCGTAGCGATCGGAAGTTTTCTAGCACCCGCAAGCGTAGGAGAAATGTCAAGTTAGGCGGGATATAGAAAAGGTTAAAGTCTGTATCTAAATTTACTCTTGTACCCATAAACAAGACCAAATCCTAAGTAGTGGATTGACTATGTTATTAGTCTTTAAATATAGGAGTTGATCTCTCTAAACTATAAAACTAAGTGTTTTTTACTTTCAAGATCTTATTTACTTTGCATTTTATTGAACTGAGCATCATCAGCACAAACATCATAACATACTGTTTTGAAACACTCTATTAGTATTAGTTGCATACTGAAGAGATAATATGAAAATTGCTAAACCAATATTTGACTTGGTATTTTTATTAGTTTGAGTTTTCAGTAAAGGAAAAATGTAACCACCATATTCTGCACCCACATCAGTTATCAATCCAACTAATCAGCTGCTCTAGCAATAAGTAGGTTTGCTCACTGATATCACTTTGTACAAGACTCATCTTACTTGAACTCATCAACAGTACTGACACCAATACTGAACTGACAACAATTAACCGATATCTTCTGATCAAGTAGAAGGTTCAGTCTTATAAAAAGTTTTAATTTTCCTTAATTGGTGTATTCTCCTCCCTCCCACACACTAGTACAAACCGCCAGGACCATCAATTGGTATTCGAGCGGGTTGTTCGCAAGAACTACTGACTTTCCTAGTGAAGGTTCTATCTGAACAGATCCCTAACTGATATATTTTTGCAAACTAACTAACTATAGCATGTCACCATCTCTCCCCACGTTCACGGTAGACAACTATGAGATCTCGAAGTTCAGACTCAAGAGCTACCTCAACTGCACAACATTGTTGTATCTGGGAAGTCATCACCAACAAGGCCAATCATTATCAGAGAAAAGATTACAAAAATTGGCATCGAACCTGGAAAGGATCTGACCTATGAGTACATGCCAAATGATTGAGCTGACTTCACGTCAGAAGAGCACAAACAAGATAGGCTCAACAACCAGGCCAAGAACATCATCTCCAAAACAGTACCCAACTCTCACATTGGAAAGTTGATGAAATGTGAAACTACTCAGGAGATGTGGGACGCTCTAGAGAGACTTTGTGCAGGCTCAAAAGTGAACAAAGAGAACAAGTTGACGATAGCTTGTTAGAAGTTTGACAACTTTAAGCAAAAGAAGTGAGAATCCATTGATGATATGGAACTCAGGTTCGCTACCATCATCAATGAGATTTTCGCTCTGTGCAAGGATAAATACACACAATGCGAGATCAACCTGAAAATCCTATGGGCGCTCCTAGCTACTGACTAGAAAGTATACACAATAGCACCTCAAAAAAGAATAGGTCTTAACGAGATGTCTACTAACAAACTCTCATCAACACTAAAAGCTGATGAGTATGACATTAGGCGTACTAAAGAGTCATCTAAAGTTGATGCATCTGAAGAAGAAACTCAAGTTACCACGAGCAAAGATGTTATCCTTAAAACTGATAAGAGCAAAGAAACGAAGAAGACATCCAAAAAAATAAGAGTGAAGCAATGATGAATTGTTGACTCAATACAAGTTGATGGTTGAAAGATTCGGAAAGACGAAAGCCCGCTGAAAAGGTATAGCAAGTATCGAAAGGAGATAAGCAGTCACGACATAAGCAATAAAGAAAGATCAAACAAGGATCAGATAGATGAGAAGCACAACCGACCTAAATACAAAGACGACGAGTGCTTCAACTGTGGAAAGAAGGGACATTTCAGACACAACTGTCCTAAACTGAGCTACAAAGAGAGGAAAGCATTGAGAGCTAAAAGCGATAAAAAGCTGAATAGACGTAAGACTATATTTGCTGAGAAGGTTAACACTTCAAGCTCATCAAGCAGATTCTTCTAGCAACTCCTACAGTACTGACAACAAGTGTCAGTGTCTGATGGTAAGAGAGATCAGTAGCTATGAGTACAGCTGCATGGTGGGAATTGATAACAGCCTCGATAAACCCGAGGTAACTTCTCGATTCTCTACTGGAAATCTCTCACATACTATTATATTATCTGAACACGCGTCAAACGCTGAAGATACCTCAATCAAGTGGGACGATAAAGCAAATTATGGTTGATTACAGAGCAGTCATGAAAATATATGAATGAGTGATGGCTGAGAACTAGAAGCTGACTGATAAGCTTCAGCTTACTAAAAAAAGTCATTAGTTAGTTGCTCATATTGAAGTTGAACTGAAACTCACTACTGAGCAGACAAAGCTGAAAAAATAACATATTGATCAAGTCAGCATGATAAAGGAACTGAAGACTGAATGATCCGAGCAGGAAAATGAAATAGTTCAATTGAGAACTGAATTCACGAGATCAACTTGAAGTTCAACATACTTCACAGGTAGAGGCTTCACCGTAAGATAAGATCAATACACTGAATGGAGCAATGAAGAAACTAGACTTCATTCAATCAATTCAGAGGTGTCTGTTGATCATAATTGGAATAGGGTATGATCCAAGTTCAACTGTGAATGATGCATCCACTAGTGGCACCAACACTATAAGTCTATTGAGAAGATGAAAGCTACAGTGACTGAACAAAATGATACATGACAAACTGAGAAAATCCAAGGATAAGTATAAATTACTTAGAAGAACTGATCCTATCAAGCAGTCCTAGGTTAATCAGCTAAGGCACTCTCAGCACAAGAATCATCAGCAGAGAAAACCTATACTAAAATCACCTCCAACCAGAAAGTATGCACCAGTATATATCCCAGTCTATCACAGACGTCCTCAGCATAGTAAAGCTTTCTTTAAACTTCCACAGTACATACGTGCACCACACCAACACAAGCACAAACCCAACTCTTCTACCAAACCTGTACAGAAGTCCAAGGCTCAGTCGAAGAAGCCTAAGACAGTTTATGTAGACTTCCAAGAGAGACTGATCAAGCCTGACAACAGTGTTAGAATCATCAGGCAGATCTGGTAAAGGAACTACTAATGTGCAAATATGATTTTTGCAGGCCGTGTTGATCAATTAAAAGAAGAAGAAATACCTTTCAACCCAAATCATATTTGGTACTTGGACATCGCATGTTCAAGACATATGACTGGTTGCAAGGAGTATGTATCAGATTACGTCAAAAAAGAAGGTGTGAAAGTCATTTTTGGTGATAACTAAATTGGATACACCAAAGACTGGTATTCTTTTGATCGGTCAAGTCAAAATTTTAATGTTAATTATGTTCTTGGTCTAAAACATAATCTCCTCTCTGTTAGCCAATTATGTGATAGCAAATCGTTGTTAAGATTCAAAAGAATGAATTCATAGTTAAAAATAGTTCAAAGCATATCGTACTTACAGGAACAAGGCACGAAAACCTATATGTTGTATATTGGGAAGACTATCCTCCTAAAACATGCTTGGTGTTAAAGATTGTTGGATTTCGAAACAATTAAATAACTAAGACAAAATAAGAAATAAATCAAGATAAACTGGATTTGGTTCGAATAAATCCACACAAGTTACTACCTCTGAACATCGACGAAAATATATATTAATTCCCATGGACCAACTAGTTATAGGGTACCGTGAATGCACCAGACATACCCCAATTCCTATGTGTTTTATCGATAATTAGCAAGAAACGCTAAATTAATTATTTCCCTTATCAAAACACAACCTAGTTGGAAATGTCAAACCTAGATTTAATGTCCTAATAGCTTTAAAAATTGAAGGAACCCAATTTAGACAAATTACCCAAGAACGCGAGTAATAATTCATCTACAATTTATTTCCTACTACCAATACGATAGTTTTGTCATTAATTAGCCATATTCCAATAATTATGGATTGGGGAAACCAATTGACACTAATCTAAATCAACCTAAGGTGATCAGGCTTAAAAAATCAGATTGAAACTCTCTACTCAGGGAACAAATCAAAATCCAATTGAATTAATTAAGCAACAAATTAAGTCTCGCAGATATTAAACTAGTGTTTCATCATTCTTCCAGAATCAAGAAATTAACTACTCATTCTATTGAAATTAAACACAATGAAATAATAAAAAGAAAACATAATTAACCTAATAAACTCAAATATAAATAAGAAATTGTCACCAAAAATTTGATGACAAGAGAGATGTTAATCCAAACTTCAAAGGAAACAAATAAAATCAAACTATAAAAAAAACCTAGTAACTCGAATTCCATATGTTCCTCTCGCCAAATATCCTCCCTACCTTGAGAACAAAAAATAAATAAATAATTAATAAAAGCTCCTAATCCTAATCTTCTCCCTCTGCCCACGTCCCGGAGCAGCGCCTCTTCGCACCAAAGCTGCTCTGCCACTATGACACGTCCAGGAGCCTCTCTCTCATTTTCTAATCTATGTCCCATAAGCCAAAAGCCATAATACTATTTAAAAAATCATAAACCTAATCCTATCTCTACTAGCCGCTAGCTCCTATAATTAAGGAAAATAATATTAAATAATCCTTAATCCTAATCTCTTCCTCCAAGTTGCCGTTAGAGATAATATGGCCCAAATTAATAATTAAAAGCCCAATAATCCTTCATGATTTGATCCATATTTAGTTCAATCTTTCTTGTATCTTCATTTCTTCAATAGTTACACCAAAATTCTTCTTTCTTCTCTTTCTTTTATTTGACTCCATCAATAATGATTTTCTCAATTTCTGCATTAAAAAGCACCTAAACGTGTATATTAAATCCAAATAAACATAGAAAAATTCAAATAATATGAACAACAAAATACACACATCAGATGCCTACCAGACCCTTTAAGGTAAAGCGATATAGAGCCAAAGAGGTGTTAGAATTAGTTCGTTCTGATCTGTGTGGATCGATGTCTACAAAAGCTCGTGGAGGATACGAGTATTTGTCACTTTCATTGACGATTACTCAAGGTATGGATACGTATACCTGCTTCACCGAAAGTTTGAATGCTTTGAAAAAAAGAATTTAAGGTGGAAGTGGAGAAGAAACTAGGTAAAATTATCAATTTATTGCGGTCAAATCGTGGTGGCTAATCCTTCAGCAAATAATTCATAGACTACCTAGTGCAGTGTGCGATTATCTCCCAATTCACTACACTAGGCACACCGCAGCAGAACGGTGTTTCAGAACTAAGATATAGGACTCTCTTAGAGATAGTTAGATCAATGAGGAGTGATGCAACTTTGCATATTTCGTTCTAGGGATATACTTTATAAACAGTGGCACACTTGCTCAATCTAGTATCATCCAAGTTAGTCGACAAGTGTAATAACCCGAAAAATTTAAAACTTTTATTAGTGATGGTTAAACCAATTACTTATGGTGCTTAGACCTTAATTTTGTTTAAGGTAACCAACGAAACGAATTAGAATCGATTCGGAGATCGAAAACTAGAGAAATAAAAAACTAGTGACTAGTCCAACCGGATTAGGGTTTCCTGAATAGCCTAAACATAGAATGAAAGATCTAGAATAAATCTCAACAAAAGAATTTCATTTCTAGAATCGTCTCACGAAAAAATGTGAGAAGCCAAAGAATTGGAATTTTCGGGCATGCTTGCCTGATCAGTCTGAAAAGTACTATTCACGAGCCGGATCTAATCCCAGTCCATGCTAATCATGAAAATTAGTGATAACAATCAAAATCATGAAGGAATATATTATTATGAATTTATAATTCATAAGAATAAATTTTTGAACGAAATTCCTAAAGAACTTAGCCGAACACCAGGAATATACACCGGAAAAACCCTAAACTGATCCGAACGAACCGAAACTTGAACCAAGGGTCTAAATCAATAAGAAATGATTTATAAGACTCAAATTAATTATGAAAGTTCAATAATTCAATAGAAATTTGAATGAGCATAATTTAATCGCTGAACGTTGTTTTTCCGCGATAATTCAGAATTGACTTACCGGATGTCATCCGAACTTCATGAAATTATTATAAAATATGAATTAAGTCTTTTTAAGGTTATTTAGGAAAATAAAACCTTAAGGCTCCAAGAAATCAATCGAAAGTGCGATAAAACTTAAAGAGTCGGTATTAACATGCCAAATCGAATTATTTGATTAGTATTTTCCAACCACCACAATGGACCACTCATATAGACTCCCAACAGCTATTTTGCTGCCATTTTACAGAGCCAAATTTCGTGCCTTCTCTCTCTCTTTAGAACACTAAAATTCTTTCTTTGTTTTTCAAATCCTTAAGCTTTAATTCTTCTTTCCCAATCATTACAACCCTCAACTAATTTTTGTAAGACCATAAAAATGTAGCATTCATCATTCTCTTCATTTTTAATGGAGTAAAAAAATTTAGATTTTTTTAAAATTATTTCATGAAAAACCCTAATTTTTGTTCTTCATTTTCTTCATGACTTTTGAGCCACCAAATGCTCTCAAGCCATGAATAAAATATGCTTAGAAATGTGTTCTAAGGTTGTTTTTAAAGTTTGAGAATTTTTGGAGCATGTTTGTTATTTTCAAAATTTTGTTAGAATTTTTTTTATAGAAGATAAAGCATGTTCTTGTGAATATTATTTCATATTATTGGTTGTTGATGTGTTAGGAGTATATAGGATTAAGATGAGAATTTTTAAATTATTTCTTCTATTTTTTTGAAAGGGGCTGAATATATATATATATATATATGTATTTTTAGGCCATTGTTTTGATTTTATTTGTTGAAAATAGTAGATATAGTGTTTAATATATGATATGAATATCATGTATTAATCTTGAAATTATTGAAACACGTCTCCTATTTTCTTCAAGAAGGCCGAATATATATATATATAGACCATTGTTTGATTTTATTTGTTGAAAATAGTTGATAAATAGTGTTAAATATAGGGTAAATATCAATTTAAACCCTGAACTATACATGTTTTATCAAATAAATCCTGAACTTTCAAAAATATCAATTAAAACCCCAAACTATCATATTTTGTATAAAAAATGTTATAGTTTGGGGTTTAATTTGTATCAAATATGATAGTTTGGGTTTTAATAGATATTGTTGAAAGTTCAGGATATTTTTGATAAAACATGTATTGTTTAGGGTTTAAATCTAGGCTTTGAATCCAAACCCGAGTAGAAAAACGGGAAAAACTGAATTCCTTCAGATGAAATTGCTCCAAAGTGATTACAAAGCGTTAATCAAACGTAGAAGTACGATAATCTAAAGACTAGACGCTTAAAATCGAAAGCTAAAGTAAAAGTATGTGAAAATAAACTGAATTCTGAGAAAAAACGTGGAGGGAGGCGTGTGCACAAGTCTAGGGATATATATAGGCAATAGGCTGAAACCCTGATTCGCGCCAGGCCGCCGCGCCTAGCGGCCGGGCTAGCGTTCGCTAGCTGTGAGACAGTAGGTTTCTTTGATGAGCTTGCGGCTAGGTTCGCGGTCGCGTGGTTTGTCTAGCAGTCGCTAGCTCGGTCGCGAGTTTTGAGACAAAAGCTTCTTTTCGGAATCTCTCGTGGGCAGGCTCGCGGTCGTTGGCTTTACCTAGCGGTCGCTAGGTCGGTCGCTAGTCTTTAGACATAATGTTTTCTGCCCGAGCTCGCGGCCGGGCTACCGGCCGCTAGGGTGGCCACTAGCCTCTGTTCCTTTTCATCCTTTGGTTCGTGCTTCGCTTCGTGTTTCGATTATCATCTTAAAAGCCTACAAAACACCAAAGAGGAACCCAAGAGCAATATCTTCCAAAAATAGCTAAAAGCATTAAATCAACTATATAAACACACTTAAACTGATCTAAATTCATCTTAATATATCCTTAATAAACGAGTAAAAAGCGCGTTTATCAAACCCCCAAACTTGAAACATTGTTTGTCCTCAAACAAAAACAAAGACACAACGAAAGATCAACGAGTATCAGCAAAGGCGGTAGTTATAACAGGCCTCAGAAATCTTTCAAAGTTCGAAATCAACAGCACACATGACGACATTAGTCAACTCGACCATGTACAATAATTGAAAGCAAAATCTTATTCAATCCAACCCTCAAAACATATGGACTTTGCCCATTTCCCTTTTTTCTTTCCAACCTGCTAAATCAATATTCATTAAACTTGAAATACCTATATTTTGATGAAAATCCCTTTATGCTCACATTATTCATAATATTTTTCTTTTTCTTCTTTTTAATAGAGCTTATAGGGTCCATTCTTTTACACACATGTATCATTCTTTTCCACAGAGGTAACATTCTTTTGCACAGATGTATCTCTCTATCTTTTAACCCGACGTAATACATCAAATTATTTTACCCCCTTGATTCTCATATCCATCCTCACCTCCTATTATCCGGTTAACAAAATAATGAGGTCTAATAAAGGCTCAAAGTAGGTGACAAATGGTATATATATAATTGGGTTAGTGTATGGGTAAAATCGTGGTTCACAAAGATGGTCTTTTATCCTTTCAATATTCGAAACACATATTGCAATCTCGACATAGAAAATACGACAAGTTCTAGAAGATAAATACACACATGATATCACACATTTAAAAGAAACTGTAACATGATGTTTATACAGTGAAGCGTAAGTTCACGGTTAAGGTAAATGGTGAAAAATAACAAGCTAAGCAATCTCAAGTCATCCATGCGTCGTTTTCTAACATATCATGTGCACCATCAACGTATTTCTCAGATAATTTCTATCATTATTGGCAACATTGGTTAACACTTTTCACTTAAGCTCGTTGATGGACAGCCAAAACAACAAAAACAACGAAAACAAAAGACACCAAAAGCCCCAAAACATAAAAACTTACAAGACAAAGCAAAAACATAAAAAGGACTAAACAATTAACCAAACTCTTCAACTCCCCCAAACTTATTATGAAATGTAGAGCAATAAGGTTTGCAGAAAATAGTGGTTGGGAGAGAGACCTTACCTTAGGGGTGAGCATAACCGAACCGCAACTGAAAAACTGCACCGAACCGATTGATTTCGGTCGAAATCGGTTGGTCGAGCATGGAGTTCGGTTTCGGTTCGGTTAAAAAATGTAAAACCGAAAATATGTTCGGTCGGTTTCGGTTTTCAGAGCATGGATATCGGTCTTGACCGAACCGACCGATTAGGATTCAAGTTAATTATTTATTTTTTAATCCACTTAACTTTTGCTTCTTGTGCTGGCGGCTAGGGTTAAAATTTCATTCACCATAGTGAACACAGCACACTCAGTCACTCACCACCGCAGACTTGAACCTTGCGGCCGCCGACCAGATCATCTCCTCTCATCTAGCTTTCTCGGTGCGGAGCCGGTGCTCGTAATTTTCGCATCAACTGCGACGCACGCCCACGGTGGTTCCCATTGCGGTCGCGCTCTTTGTTCCTCCGTCAGAGCCAAATTCCGTAGCCCATGGTTAGTACCTTGCCTTTATCATTCTTCATCTTCGCTTTCTCTCGACTCCTCTGCCTCTCTAAGTTTTATTTTGGTTTTTGCTTATGTCTTCTCTGCGTATGATGTCTTCTCGTGCAATTTTTATTTTGGTTTTTGCTTCTATCTTCTATGCATATGATGTATTCTGAGGACTCTTCTACATGCAATTTTAGTTTTGAAATTTGTAAGTATATATCATGGGAGGCGAGAAAATTTGTAAGATCTCTGTGCAATTTTAGTTTTGAAATTTGTAAGTTCATAGAATCATATCTAGTACTACATTTTAAATCACCGAGATCCGAAATTGCTTCTCAACTTGCTCGACAAATCTGGTGTTATTGAAGATAATATTTCACTTGAAATTAGGGTGTCTGCAGGTTGAAGAAAATTATAAGTATGGGTGTATTTAGTTAGTCAACTAAATTTTAAGATTGATTATGACTGTTTAACTATAACTATTAAACGTAATTGTTATTGGGGGAGATCATTTTGTAGTTTACCAATAAGCATTTATGTATACCATTATTTTGAAATTTGGAATAAAATTTGAATAATTATAGTAAGTTACAAATGTTTATGTGATTTTTGCATTTGTAATGTATGATTCTGCATAGCAATGGCTCTTATTGCAAAGAAGTTAATTAGGTACTTCAGTTTTATAACATTTATTTTTACAAGGTAATCTAGGACTGTTTAAGATATTAATATAGTAATCAGTATATAATCTTGGATTCACGAGAATACAGAGAAATAAATTATCTTTAAGTTTGTTATCATTCTACTTAATTTGGGTTTAAATAATTGAGTATTCTTGACTAATTCATATTGTTGTTTTATGTTATTCTTCAGATGTCTTAAAGTCAAAATAAAACTCAAGGTGATAGTGTTCAACCTATCACAAATGAGTCTCCCCATGAAGGTGGTTCTTCAACGGCAACCAATGCAAAGAAGAAAGGTGGAAGGCAACGTTCTGAAGTATGGAATCACTTCACTGAGTTTTTTAATGAGGATGGAGCAAAAAAAGGTAAATGTAATTATTGTAGTGCGAATACTTTGCCGATCCAAGAAAAATGGGACTTCGTCACTTAGGGCTCATCGTAATAATTGCAAAAAGAATCCGCTAGTATTGGTGTCAAACAAGCTCAATTGAGCTTGCAACCTATAGCTGAGGGGGGTGATGAGAATATAGGTAGTCTTACCTCTTGGAGATTTGATCAGGAATTATGCAGGAAAAAGTTGAATGAGATGATAATTAAGGATGAACTCCCTTTTAAAATTGTTGAGGTGAGGGTTTTGGGAGTTTATTAGCACATTCGGACTAAGTTTAAGATCCTTCAAGGTGGACTATATTTAGAGATTGCTATCAACTTTTCCCGATCGAAAGAGGAAGACTTGTGATCTTTTCATTGAAGCGGTCAAAGTGTATGTATTACAACGTACACTTGGACCTCGTTACAAAAGTTGAATTACATATGTATTCTCGCACATTTCATTGATAGATCTTGGAAGTTAAACAAAAGAATTATCAATTTTTGCACCATTGAAACACATAAGGGGGAGGAAATGGGTAGACTAATTGAGAATTGCTTGCGAGAATGGGGTATTGCTAGGGTGTTTTCATGCCCATTGATAATCGCTTCTAATGATACTTGTCTTAACTATTTGAAAACACGATCGACTTTCGGGGTTGTAGTATGGTGAAAGGAAATATCTTCATATGAGGTGTGTGGCTCATATTATTGATTTAGTAGTTAATGATGGCTTGAAAGAAGTAGGTTCATCAATTAAGAGAATACGAGATCTTTGTGAGATATGTTAGGCGATCTCCTGCGATTAGTAAAATTTAAGGAGTGTTGTAAAGAAGAAACATTTCGTGCAAGAGTTTGTTATGTTTGGATGTGCCTACTAGATTGAATTCGACTTACCTAATGTTGAGTGTGGCTTGTAAGTTTGAAAAAGCATTTGAGCAATATGATGGCAAAGATCCTTATTTTAAGCTAGATCTTGATGATGGTGTTCCGATGGGTATGGATTGGGACAACGCAAGGATGACGAGAGACCTACTTGAGGCTTTTATGAATTGACAATAAGAATTTCAGGCTCATTGTATGTCACTTGTAACTAATTCTTACATGAGATCACTACTGTTAGTGACCGTTGAAGGGGTTGATAGTGACGACTGAAATGTCAAATTAATGGGAATAAAATGAGGGCAAAGTTTCACAACATCGGGAGATCCAACTAAAATGAACAATATCATTTTCTTGAGTGTGATTGTTGACCCTAGATATAAGTATAAATTTCTTTAGTTTGTACTTATTGAAGAATGGGGTGTAGAAATTGGAAAACAATTAGCTCAAAGTGTCCTTGATAGTTTGCATGAGTTGTCGAAGTTTACAAAGGATTGCATGATGTTCCAAATAGTAGTGCAACGAGCCAATCTTCACAACAAAGCGAGTAATCATCAACAATCTTTGGGAAGAATCGTGTTATGGTTTAGAAATACAAGAAACAAAAGGTCGATGAGGAGCAATTTCTTCAATTGATGAATTGGATGTATATTGCAAAGAAGCGTTGTAGGCGAAGAAGACTTTGACATCTTGTATTGGTGGAAGCTAAACCAACACAGCATTTCCCATTCTTTCCATCTTTGCTCGAGATATCTTGGCGGTGCCTATTTCTCTGATTGCCTCTCGAATCCACTTTTAGCGCGGATGAAGAGTTCTTGATCCTTTTAGGAGTTCTTTAACTCCTAAAATTATCGAGTGTCTCATATGCACTCAAGATTGGTTGAGGAGGTCTAACGACCTAATATCAATTGAAGAAGATTTAGATGCTCTTTTGAAGCATGAAGAAGGTTATAACCTCTATTAATATTCATTTTATGTATTAATTGTATTTCTTATTCTTTTGAATTACACTAATTGTTACTTTTATTTTTTGTTTTGTAGGGTTAAAAAATCTTACTTTAAATGAGGTTATTTAAGTGGTTCAAACGAAGACCACCAATCCAACACCATCAACAACGGAGACTTGAACCATTATTATTTACATGGTTGTTTGGAGTTTGAATTTGAACTTTGAAGTTTTATTTTGAATATTTGAACTTATTGTTTTGTGGATCATTGAAGTCTTTAACAATTGTGGTTATTTGGACTTTGAATATTTAAACCTATTATTTTTGGTGGCTTTGATTCGAAGTTGGAATTAGGGGTGTGCATCGGTCGGTCGGTTCGACCGACCGATCGAAATTTTCAAAACCGAAAACCGAATCGAAAGAATTTTTTTGAACTGAACCGAACCGATTTATAATTTCGGACCGATCGAAAACCAAATCGAAAAAATCGATCGGTTTCGAAAAACCGACCGAAATATAAAATATATATATATTTTTCTAAAGAAACATATTTTTATCCTAATTATTTAATTAAAATATTAATTTATTATTATATAAAATATATAAATATATAAAAATAATAGTTTTGGTTCGGTTCAGTTACCAACCGAATCTAAACGTAAAATCAAAAATCGAACCGAAAACCGATTTAAATTAAAATTTTGAACCGAACCGAAAACCGACTTCCTCAAAAACAGAACCGAACCGACCGAAACCGATCGGTTCGGTTCGGTCCATGCACACCCCTAGTTGGAATATGAACTTTATGGAATATTTTGTAGCTTTTTTGTTTTGTTTATGTAATGTTAATTACTTATGAGTTGATATATAGGTATTATTTCTTACTGTTGATACAGCAAAAATAGGGCAAAATGAAATAAAATTATGGCAAAATTCAGAAGAAACAGCGTTGTCGGTTTGGACCGGAACCGACCGAACCGAAACGAATGGTTTCGGTCAGTTTCGGTTCGGTTCAAAGATATTTAGCGGTTCGGTCGAGTCGAGACTTTATTTTTATTCGATTGATCGGTCGAATCGGTTCGGTTCGGTTTTTTGACCGAATCGACCGTTGCTCACCCCTACCTTACCTCATACGCCGCTACTCCGGCGGTGGATAGAATCCTCGCCACTGATTCCATTATTGCATCATCTGACGCTGGTGCTCTTGATGTGCCTGATGTCGGGCGAGGAGGGTCTGTTGTTGGGCCATCATGGAGGTCAGGCTCCCATCTATGTGGTCGAGACGACCATCTATCCGATCAAGACGCTCATAGATCACGGGGTCACCTTGGATGGGTGGTGGGTGTAACACGCCACCTCCCTCATATCGTCGCCATCCCTGCTCGCCTCTTCCTCTGGCTCGACCTCTCATTGCGCATTTAAGCGCTGAGCCCATCTATAGTGCTCGTCTGAACTCATGTTCCCATTGGCGTCGAGCTATACAATGTCTATTAATCTGGTGAGATAAAGATGGACTGGCCATTCTTGTCGTGAGCGCCAGAGAAGCGTCGTGAGTCTCGCTCAGAACGCGTCGGACATAAAGATATGACTTGTCCAGAAGATATCTGTGAGATCGATCCTCATGGTGCCACCAGAAAAAGTCGGCAATAGGGGTGACGAAACCGCCAATGCAAATCCTCGCATTCCCAGAAACTTCTGATTGCATCTGAAAATGCTGGGTGAGGAACATGCTTGCGTGCATCTTCTGTCTGGTTGCAGCTCCAATCAAGATGCTCATATCTTGGGAGAGGCATGTGCCGGCATTGGTGCAAGCAAGGATCGTGAAAGTGAGGAGGCGGTGGAACTAGCGAATTATGGGATTCCGTATCGAGCTTGCCTTTGCCCTCGTGGCATCATAGTATGGGGTCCGCTCCACTGCTGGATCAATGAATAACGGCCACATCTCATGGGCCGAGTTCTTGATATCTCTAATGTACTTGCCTTCAGGGGAGCCATTGATGATTGCATTAAGTTTATCGACCGTGAGCTGTCGGGGCTCATTGCCCAACTGGAAGGTGATGTAATTTGGCGACCTTTGCGTCTTGTGGACATATATGGTCGACAGAAACTCCAGTGTGAGGATCCGGTATGTCAAATAATTCGCCGTATTGACAGAATAAAGACCGGATCTCTCGGCTAGCCACGTGACATCGTTGGCTATCCCTATCTCTTGACAAGCATTTATGCACATAAATATGGAATCTCGGGGCTTCAGCTGCACCAACCTCCTCCATCGGTCCCTTGAAGAAGGGCTCGGCAGACGTACCCCATAATTTTGGGGGTGAAAGGGTGAAACTAATCTATCGTTTCCTCCCGTGAGGAAGAAACAGGCTCCTTCCCCCTTTCTCTTGCTACCAGATGTATGCGACGACATTTTGTACCTAAAAGATATTTCAATATTAGTTCATATATATCAAATAAATTTTCTAAATAAACGTCAACCCCATTCAATATATAGCTCCCCAAACTCGGAATTAGCAAAATTCCTTCCCCCACAATAACATATGTTCGTATAAGGCATAACAAGGGAAAGAAACGCACACATAGGCTCAAAACACGCGAAAACACCACTCTGAGGTTGCCTCGCGGCCGCCCTAGTGACCGCTAGGGTGGTCGCGAGGCATCGAATTTAAGCGACGAGTCGCTAGTCGCGAATAACAGCTAAGGTTTTGAGATTTTGACCCCAAAACAACAATGCAGGTGAATTAATCCAACAATATACTTCAATGAACACAAATACACCTAACAATGTAAGAAGCATGCTCAAAAACCATATAAATCTAGGAATATATGTTCTAGTTCCTCAACTCATCAATATTCCACAACAAGAAGAAATAATCGGTGAAACTCTTCTAATTCATGCTTACAAGCTAAAATGTAAGAAGAATTGAACATATGAAGCATACCTTGAGTTGAATTGAATTGGAAAGCACAAGAAAGTGAAGAACTAGGGTTCGAGAGCTTGAGAGTGTGTGTGTTGCTGATATTTACGTGTGTGAGTGTAAAAAAATGTGGGGAAGAAGTATAAAAATCAAGCAAAACACGCGGGTTTACGTCTGGATATCGGGCCGGGTCGGGCCTCGCGGCTGAGCTAGCGATCGCTAGCTCGGTCGCTAGTTCTACCCAACACGTTCTGGACACTTTCTCGCGGCCACTCTCACGATCGCTAGGGTGGTCGCTAGTCTTGATGAATATGTTCTGTCCACTTCCTAGAGACTGGGCTAGCGATCGGTAGCTCGGTAGCTAGTCGACCCTTTTTATGTTTTAATAAAAGTAATTATATTTTGGGACACAAAATGACCAACAAGACACGACAAGACAAAAATAAAGAAAAATAACACAGACAAAAAGAAAAACATAAAGCATGTAAATATATTGGGTTACCTCTCAGCCAGTGATAAATTTTTTTTTCTCCGCTAGCTCGACGTTACCTCTCATCATGGCTCATTAAGCTTGGTCACCTTGACTTCACGGTTGAAGTGCGACTTGAAGTAAGATTTGAGTTACTTCCCATTCACTTTGAAGATGTTGCCACTCGAATCTAACAGTTCATAGCTCTCATCATGTGTCTTGAGCGATGTATGGCTCCGACCATCTTGATTTCAGTTTTCCAGAGAAAAGACAGAGTCGGGCCCAAAGAGCATCATCTAAGTGTTTGGCCCAATCCTTCCTATGGACAATCGATTTCTCTAATATTATCTTGATCTCTCAGTTTACGAGCTCAGCTTGCCCATTCGCCTACGGGTGATAGGGAGAGGTGACTCTGTGCTTCACGCCATACTTAGCTAGGACATTGTCTAGCCACATGTTGTTGAAGTGCGACCCTTCATCGCTGATCAACACCCTAGGTACACCAAAGTGAGTTAGAATGTTTTTATGTAGGAATTTGATAACTACCTTGGAGTCGCTAGTGGTTGTGGGAATTGCCTCCACCCATCGTGATACGTATCCACAACAAGCGTAATGTAGGTGAAACCACAAGACATGAGAAACAGACCCATAAAGTGAATTCCCCACACATCAAATAATTCCACTTCCATGATGCTATTCTGCGGCATCTTATCCTTCTTGGTAACGTTTCCCATCCTTTGACAGCTGTCATATCTCTTCACAAAACTTTGGCAATCCTTAAAGATAAAAGGCCAGTAGAAACCACTCAAGTAGACCTTTGCTGCAGTCTTGGCCGCTGCAAAATGTCCTCCATTCAATGAACTGTGGCACTCATGGATTATCTCCTCCCATTCCTCTTGGGGAACACAGCGACGTATCAAGCCATCGGCATATCGGCGATAAAGATGGGGGTCATCCCAATAATATAACTTCACGTCGTGGAGAAACTTCTTCTTCTAATGATGGCTGCACGACGAGGGCATTACTCCAATCACCAAGTAGTTCATGAAATCCGCATACCATGGAGTATGATCAACTATGCTCAGGATATGCTCGTCTGGGAAGTTCTCCTTGATCCCAATTCGCTTATCTTTTCCTTCGACTAGCTTCTCCAATCTAGATAGGTGGTCTGCTACCACATTCTCACACCCTTTTCGGTCCTTGATCTCCATGTCGAACTCCTGAAGAAGGAGAATCCATCTCACCAATCTCGGCTTCGAATCTTTCTTGTTGAACAGATAGCGAATGGCGGCATGGTCGGTATGGACAATAGTGTGTGTGCCCACCAAATAAGGTCTAAACTTGTCGAAAGCATAGACCACTGCAAGTAACTGTTTCTTCGTGGTAGTGTAGTTCATCTGAGCCAAGTCAAGCGTCTTACTTACGTAATAAATGACTCTGAACAGCTTATCTCTTTTCTGTCCCAACACGGCTCCCACTGTCCAATCACTAGCATCACACATAAGCTCAAATGGTTGCCCCAATCAGGTGAGACCAAAACTGGAGTCGAGATCAGAGCTTGCTTCAATTTCTCAAACGCCTCCATGCAGTCAGTCATGAACACAAACTTGGTGTCCTTCTCTAGTAATCCACACAGCCGCTTCGTGATCGTGGAAAAGTCCTTGATAAATCTTCTGTAAAAACCGACATGTCCGAGAAAGCTCCTCACTGATTTTACATTGGTGGGAGGAGGTAGCTTCTCGATGAAAACTATCTTTGCTCGGTCTACTTCCAAGCCCTTCGCAGAAACCTTGTGGCCAAGTACCATACCTTCCTTAACCATGAAATGGCACTTCTCCCAGTTGAGCACTAGATTCGTCTCCTCACATCTGTGTAACACTTGGGACAGATTGTGGAGACAGTGGTCAAAAGAAAAACCAAACACAGAAAAGTCGTCCAAGAACACTTCCATAATGTTTTCAATCAAGCCATGGAAGATGGACATCATACATCTCTGAAAAGTGGCTAGAGCATTGCACAAACCAAACGGCATTATCCTATAGGCAAAGGCTCCATACAGACACGTGAACGCCGTCTTGTGCTGGTCCTCTGAGGCGATGACAATCTGATTATACCCTGAATATCCATCCAAGAAGGAATAGAACTCATACCCTACCAGTCTGTCCAACATCTGATCAATGAAGGGCAGGGAAAAATGGTCTTTCCTTGTGGCCGCATTCAGAGCACGGTTGTCAATGCATACTCGTCATCCTGTCACAAGCCTTGTTACTACAATCTCGTTCTTCTCATCTCTAATCATGATGACACACTATTTCTTGGACACCACTTGAGTTGGGCTCACCCACTCATTGTCTGAGATAGCATAGATCATGCTCGCGTCCAACAGCTTCAAAACATCCTTTCTCATGACCTCTTGCATTGTCGGATTCAGGCGATGTTGAGGTTGCACCTTTGGTTTGTACCCATTCTCTAACAGGATCCGATGCATGCAAATCAAAGGGCTGACCCCCTTGATATTAGAGATAGTCCACCCAATCATAGACTTGTACTGTTTTAGCACGATCATCAACTTCTTTGACTCTTCCTCTATCAACTCTGAAGAGACTATAACCGAACAAGTATCATCTTTGCCTAGAAAGGCATACTGAAGGTGGTCAGGTAACTCTTTTAACTCCATCTTGGGCGTGTGCACTTTTGTTGCCACCACAACATCCTCTCCTCCAATCGGCTTCCTCACGTCTAAGTAAGGCACCGACTCCTCGGAGAGGGCCTTTACTTCTTCAATGGCTTCAAGGTACTCTAAAATCTCATCAAAAGCCTCATCGAGGTCTGAGGATGAGAAGATCGAGTTCTGTATACAAAACTCCACCGAATCTGCTGATTGTAAGTGAGTGGGTGGCAGTTGTTCTATGACTCGACATTCTTCCATGATCTTCTCTTCAGGTTGCTTCATCACATCGTAAATAGATATTTTCATCTCCTCATCATTGTCCCTGAAGGTGAGGTCTCCATCCTGCACGTCAATCAGTGCTATGCCTGTAGCTAAGAACGGTCTACCAAGAATAAGAGGCGTGTTCCCATCCTCTGGCATGTCAAGAACTACGAAGTCCGCTGGAAAGATAAAGTCTCTAACTTTGATGAGCACGTCTTCCACTATCCCTTTCTGATAAGTCACAGATGTATCTGCCATCTGGAGAGCAATGGTCGTAGGCTTGATCTCCCCAATCTCCAATCTATTGAATATAGACAACGGCATCAGGTTTATACTTGCCCCTAAATCGCACAACACTTTGGAGAAAGTTTGCCCTCTAATAACACACGCGATTGTGAAGCTGCCTGGATCATTTTGTTTGAGAGGCAACTTCTTTTGCAGCACAACACTGCACTCTTGAGACAAATTAAAAGTCTCGAACTTTCCCAACTTTTTCTTATTGGTCACAACATCTTTCAAGAATTTTACATATCCCGGCATGTCTCTGAGTGCATCTAGTAATGGAATATTGATGTGCACCTTCTGAAACATCTCCATGAACCGGGTCAGCTTATCGTCATACTTTATCTTGGCTAACCGACTTGGGAACATAACCGGATTAGTGTAGGTTAGATATCTCTTCGTCGGGTCTGCCTCACGGCCACCCTACGACCGCTAGGGTGGTCGCTAGGCACTGGAGCCGCGTCTGCCTTCTTTCTCGTGGCCGGGCTAGCGATCGCTAACTCGGTCGCTAGTTCTTCGTCAGAACTCTCTGTACTCTTTCTCGCGGTCGGCCTAGCGATCGCTAGTTCGGTCGCTAGCTTCTCGAAAATATGATCTGTATCATTCTTCCCGGCCGGGCTAGCGGTCTGAGCTCCTCCTCTTTCATCGTACGTCCTTCTCCTCGTTCCGTGTGGTTCTGGTAAACTTTTCCACTCCTCAGCTGGATGGCATTGCAATGATTTTTCGGGTTCACCTCCGTATTACTAGGAAATTGGCCCGACATGTGTTGCCCATTCTGCTATGCGGCTGTTTGACTGATTTTGTTCTACATCATCTTCAGGTGTTTCCACATAGCCGTCACAGTGGACTCCAGATGAGTCATCTTCTGCCCAGTGTTGCTTATGAACGAGTTCTGCTGCATCGCCAATTGTTGGTTGCACACAACCAACTGCTGCATCATATCTTCCAAACTCGGCTTCTTCGTCTCTTGAATCATTCCATTCTGCATTGAGAAACCTGGTGGAGGTTGCTGGAAGTTATTGGGGTTGGCATACGAAAAATTAGGATGATTCTTGTTGTTCGGGTGGTACGCCGGATTTCCCCCAGGACGGTTCCTCTGATTTATGTAATTCATGTCTTCCGCCTCTATCATGTCTGACTCTGCAGCGGTGATATGAGCCATCCCATGTGCTTTCCTCTCATTTTCAAACTGACTCTTCAAAAGAGTGAACTTCTCCATAAGAACATCGTATTTGAGTCGAGCCCATAGCGGTACCGCCTTTAACCACAAGTGTCTTCTCCATAGGCCATTGATAGTGTTGGTAGCCATCTTTTCTAGAATCCTGCTGGCATCCTCCACTCGTCGGTTTAATAGGCATCCCCCTGCCGACGCATCCATAACGCTTCTCATGTGAGGTGTCAGTCCACTATAGAACTGCGTGATCTGCTGCTCCCTGGAGAATCCATGCTGAGTGCATTTTCTTAATAAGCCTCTGAATCTCTCCCAAGACTCGAACAATGACTCACCTCCTAGTTGGGAGAAGTGAGAGATCTCGGCTATAATCTTCTGGGCTTTGGCCGGCGGAAAATATTTCGAAAGAAACTTCTCGCAAAGTTTCCCCCAACTGTTGATTCCAGTACGGTCCAGGCTCTTGAACCAATCCTTCACCTGGTTACGCAGAGAAAATCCAAACATGCGCATCCGGATCGTATCCTGTGGCACCCCATTCTGCTTGATGGTGTCACATATATCCAAGTATGTCTCCAGATGAGCATTTGGATCTTCTGTCACTCCTCCCCCGAATTGCTCTCCTTGCACCATGCTGATTAGGGTCGGTTTCAGCTCGAAATTGTTTGCCTTCACTTCGGGGCCCCATCCACCTCCTTGGAATTGCTCAGTAGGAGGTCGGTACATATAATTCAACGGTCGTGTTTCTGGAGCAAGGAGGAGTCCCATGTTCGTCATTTGACGCTGCATCTCTGTAAATTTTGCCAGAAGACGTGCATCATGCTCGGGAGGTACGTCCCCTGTTGTTCGTTGCCATCTCTTGCCGTCTCCTTTCTCGTCTCCTTCTCCTTTGAGTACTTTCAATCTCGGGATCTAAAGGTTGTTCAGGAGGTGTTGGATTTGTATCTTTGAAAGCAGTTTGGTTGAGCTTGTATACAATGTTTCTGTTACCACTATTACAATCTCCTATCGATTTGAATACTTGATTGCATATATTTGTGTCCCCTTATCTCATATATAAGTTAGATCATATAGTGTGTGAAGATCACGAAGTCGTATGATTGGTCAAGCTTAATGAGATATAAAAGTTTCACTGGTGAGGCGACTTAAGGGCGAGTTGTCGGTTTAGGCCGCAGATAGATAAGTGACTTGACTTAGTTGATTGTCTATGCCGATGCGTCTCGGCGTATGAAGGATCAACGATGAGATGAGTTCTTCTTTCGACCGTCGTGAAGAACCAAGATCTCGGTGACTTACGATGATCTAAACCTCGATAAGGTATTAGGTGAGTATGAGTTGCCGACCATCACTTTGACTTGTTATGAGTGAGGTTATATGTTCTAACCCAAGATTCTCCGCATCTTGGGTGGTGGCGATCTTATGTCACGCTAGTTATCTCATGTCGAGTCACCGTATCCGTTTAGGATGATGGCGTCCCTTAAGGAGCTCAAAGGTTTATTGTACTAAACCTGCGCAGTTGAGTTAGCTCAGTACAATAATAAGGTTGAGTGGTACTACTTAAGAAATGAAGTTATTAATCGTTTAAGCGATGATTGCTATAAATGATTAATGGACGCTCGATATCTTAAATACGAGGATTCAGTAATGTCTAAGTGCAAGCCCGACTCAACTTCGGCAATAAAGGGTAAGTCAACATTCTTTCTCTAGTGGCATGATCGAATGTTTATAAATTAATTTATGTTCGGTGAACATAAGATAATTAATTTATTTGAGGCCCATCTTTATTCCTTGCATTTGATCCTCAGTTGGCCCATCCGGGCCCGTAGTAATCGAGGAAAATCGGCGCCCCAATGTTGCTCTCTATGGCAAGATTTTATTCTCTTTATCCCACAAGGATATAATTATATTTATGGTATATGCATAGATCCTTTCCATATAAGATTATGGTAATAATCCTGAGAGTATGGAAATAATCCTGAGAGTATGGAAATAATCCTAAGATTATGGTAATATTCCATATAGGATTATGGTAATATTCCATATAGGATTATGGTAATATTCCATATAGGATTAAGGTAGTGCATTATAAATATAAGGTATGAGATAAAGTCTAGGTTAATGCTCATTAAACCTAGCATATTTTCGGCCACTCCATTATCAAGAGTGTGAGTTTTTCGAAAGTTGTTCCATAGAGCATTGGGTGATTTTCCGAAGCATTCTCCATAGATCGTCCTCACTCGACGTTGGAGATTGGGCAACCGGATCTGAGCCCGAAGGTCAAAGCACGAGTCTCGACCGCTCGATCCGCTCATCTCGCTCCATCGACCTCTTGAGATCCGAAGGTAAACGTGTAAACCCCAACGTGTTGCGATTAAATTATATAGGCGCATGCTAGGTTTATAATCAATGTATGGTGAATTAAACACCCAAGATGGATCCTCGGGCGAGGGTTAACATATGTTTTCCTTCGTGAGGTTCCTAGGACCTTTGATCATAAACTACCCGGAGAAAATGGAGAAATCGGTCCTGCAAGTAATAAAATAAAATAGAAATTACAACTTGAATTAATAATTCCAAATCAACAAGTTATTCCTATATAATCTAAACAATCCCGAAGAACGGGGCCAAAATTTGATCACACTATTTTCTAACATAAAAACGTGCAAGTAGATAGGTAAATCGAGTATCATATCCACAGGGATTGTAACGCGAAAATACATAATCTAACTCAATAATCCTTCATCATTATCCAAGCAACAAATTTTGTTTTGGAAAGGTTTTGGGACTTCAAATATTAAATTCAAAGTCAAGATTAATAAAGCAAATAAAGATAACGATAACAATGCTAAGAGATAAAATAACTAAGAGACTAACCCTAGGGATGTATAAATCATATCCACAGCGTGTGTTTATCCTGCTTCCTATTAACCAATTTTAATCCAGTCAAGATGAAAGATCACATATGTAACCAAAAATTTCAGTTACGACAATTGTGGTAGTAGATTACTAATTTTCGTATTACTGTTACGCCTTAAGGTGAAAATTTGCAACTCCAAAAAGATCACAAAGAATATGCTTCCTACGAATGTTCCTATCTCAACTACGACTCAAGGCTTATCCGTATTGTGTATTCAAGATCGATTGACAATTAAAACTGTTAAGTATTCAACTGGCAACTAGATATGCATCAAGATTGATAAGAAATTAACACATAATATTTAGCACTGAGAATCACAAATCAATGCCTAGAAGGTAAATAGCAAATAGCAGGAATCACCATACTAAGAATAGAATCATACAAACCCTAGGATTAGAACATGAATTTAGCTAGACATAGAAATCGAAATAAAATACGAATTAACCATAGAAATAAGAATTGTATAGATAAAACCCGTAATGTAGCGTCTGAAGAACAATCGAGGGTTTGAATCCAAACCCGAGTAGAAAAACGGAAAAAACTGAATTCTTTCGGATGAAATTGCTCCAAAGCGATTACAAAGCGTTAATCAAACGTAGAAGTACGATAATCTAAAGACTAGATGCTTAAAATCCAAACCTAAAGTAAAAGTATGTGAAAATAAACCGAATTCTTAAAAAAAACGTGGAGGGAGGCGTGTGCACAAGTCTAGGGATATATATAGGCAATGGACTGCAACCCTAATTCGCGCCAGGCCGCCGCACCTAGCGGTCGGGCTAGCGGTCGCTAGCTGTGAGACAGTAGGTTTCTTCGATGAGCTCACGACCAGGTTCGCGGTCGCGTGGTTTGCCTAGCGGCCGAGCTAGCGGTCGCTAGCTCGATCGCGAGTTTTGAGACAAAAGCTTTTTTTCGAAATCTCTCGCGGGCAGGCTCGTGGTTGTTGGCTTTTTGTCTAGCAACCGCCTAGCGGTCGCTAGGTCGGTCGCTAGTCTTTGTTCCTTTTCATCCTTTGGTTCGTGTTTCGCTTCATGTTTCGATTATCATCTTAAAAGCCTACAAAACACCAAAGAGGAACCCAAGAGCAGTATCTTCCAAAAATAGCTAAAAGCATTAAATCAATTATATAAACGCATTTAAACTGATCCAAAATCATCTTAATATATCATTAATAAACGAGTAAAAAGCGTGTTTATCAAAAATCACAAATCTTGAGTTGAAATCACTCTTTAAGAAATCGAAGATGATTGTATTCCACCAACGATTCTATCAAAGTTACAAGATATCGCGTCTAGTAGGAAGGATTGATATCAGATACTTCAAGAGGTTGAAGTGGGTCGAATTTCACCAGGGAGATAGGTTGTACAAGTAGTGCCTACCCAGCAAGTTGTGCAAGAACAGAAACCACAAGTTTTTGCACCAACCGTTGCCATTGTGCCATTAGCGCCTCATCGTAGTAGGAGGGTTGTGTAATAACCCGATCGATATATGTTAGTGGATAAATCTTCGAATTTAGTCCCAATAGGTGAACAGGCTACAATCGACCCATAGACATACAACGAGACGTTACAAGACATAGATATAGGAGCATGGCACATTGCTATGGACTTAGAGATTGAGTCTATAACCGCTATGGATGTATACGAAAAAAACCTCTACGAGATGGAAAAGAAACCATAGGTAGTAAGTGGGTATACAAGAAGAAGAGATATTCTTATGGAGAGGTTTCGACTTTTAAAGTCAGGCTTGTGGCGAAAAGGTACACTCAGATTGAGGGGATAGATTATGATGATACATTTTCACCAGTAGCAATGCTCAAGTCCATCATAATTCTTCTGCCCATAGCAGCTCACTTAAACCTAGAGGTTTTGCAAATAGATGTAAAAATCGCTTTCTTAAACGGTTACCTTAAGGAAGGTCGAGACATTTATATGCAGCAATCCGAATGTTATGTGAAGAAATGTAAGGAGCATCTAGTGTAGATGCTTAAGAAGTCTGTTTATGGACTCAAGCAAGCTTTCTGATCATATAACTTACGCTTTGACGAGGTGGTAAAAACCTATGATTTTACCCAGTTGCCTAGAAAGAGTTACATGTATCGTTTAGATATCTCGGGTGTCTTACATTGAAGCTGTAATTACTCGTTTTAGCATGCAAACCGCCAAGAATGGATTGCTACCCTTCAGACATGGTGTTTCTTTATCTAAGGAGCAGTCGCCAAAGAATGCAAATGAGATAGAGAAAATGAGACATGTTCTCTACGCTTCCGCCGTAGAAAGTCTCATGTATGCAATGTTGTGTACGAGACCAGATATCTGTTATGCGGTAGGCATCGTAGCAAGATATCAGTCTAACCCTGGACAAGCTTATTGGACTACTGTAAAGCATATACTCAAGTACCTGAAAAGGACTCGAGATTATAGGCTAGTTTACCAGGCAAATAGTCTAATGCCTTTGGGTTATTCATACTCGGATTTCCAAGCTGACCGTGATGAGAAGAAGTCTACCTCAAGCTATGTGTTTATCTTAGGAAGTGGAGCCGTATCTTGGAGGAGTGCAATCCGCGTTGCATTGCAGACTCCACCATGGAAGCCGAATATGTAGCCGTATCAGAGGCTGCTAAGGAAATGGTATGGTTCAAGAACAACCTCATGAATCTAGATGTGATACCTCGTTTGCCCAAGAGTATCATAGTGTTCTGTGATAACTCTGATGTAGTAGCAAACTCGAAGGAACCATGAACCCACAAGGCGACGAAACACATAGAGAGAAAGTACCATGTCATATGAAAAATCATACGATGAGGTGACGTGCTTACAGAGAAGATTGGCACTGTGGACAACCTTGCTAACCTATTAACGAAGTGCCTGTCGCAAATAGTCTACGATGAGCATGTTCGAGGACTTGGATTGCGCAAGATGACGTCCACTTAGAAAGAAAACTTTTGTATAAGTGGAAGAAGCAAAGTGGTGGTGTTGTTTATAATAGCTAGTGGGGAGACACATTGTATACTAAAAGTTTGTTTTAGTGTAAGTGGGAGATTGTTGGATTGTATACTTAAAGAAGAATTGTTGAGCTTGTATACAATAATTCTTGTTACCACTATTACAATCTCTTATCTTATTTGTTTACTTGATTACATATGTTGTCCCATTATCTCATACAAAAGTTAGATCATACAGTGTGTAGAAGATCATGGAAGTCTGTATGATTGGTTAAGCTAGTTGAGATACAAAAAGGATCACAACTGAGACAACTTGAGGACGAGTTGTCGTATAGGCTGCATATAGATAAGAAGTGACTTGACTTGGTTGCTTGTCTATGCCGGTATATCTTGACGTATTGACGGATCACAGTGAGAGAAGTTCTTCTATCTGACCGTCATGAAGATTCTAGATCTTGGTGACTTAACGTTGATCTAAACCTCAATAAGGTTTTAGGTTATTATGAGTTACTGACCATTACTTTGACTTGTTATGGGTGAGGATAACACGAGATAACCCAAGATTCTCCGTATCTTGGGTGGTGGTAGTGCTTATGTCATGCTAATTACATATATCGAGTCACCGTATCTGTTTAGGATGATGACGTCTCCTTAAGGAACTCAAAAGGTTTATTGTACTAAATCCTGCAAGTTGAGTTAGCTCAAGTATAATAATAAGGTTGAGTTGTACTACTTAAGGATTAAAGAGATTAATTATTTTAAGCAATCAGTACTATAAATAATTAATAGACATACGATATCTTAAATATAGGATTTGTAAGTCTATGTGCAAGCCCAACTCAACTTTGGTAATAAATGGGTAAGTCGGCATTTATTCTCTAGTGGAATGATAAATGTTTATGAATTAATTTATGTTCTGGACTGAACATAAGATAATTAATTCATTTTAGTCTCATTTTATTCATTGCATTTGATCCTTGGGCTAGCCTAGTAAGGCCTGGAGCTATCATATGTTCATTCTCCCCCTATAGAGTCCTACTGGTACTCTGTTCTGATTTATGTATTATTTTAATACATCTCTTATATCTAGATAGATATTATATGATATTATTAAATATCAACAGATAATTATTCTAGATATGATTTATCTTTATAGATTGAAGATAATTATTGTATTTATTATATATACAGGGATCCTATCTAATTGGGATTCTAGAAATGCATTATAAATGTGACGCCTTGGGCGTATACGGAGTGATCGCGGTGCGAGGCATGGACAAGGCGGCTCGATTAAGGCTTCAAGCGGAGGGTACATGAATGAACCGAAACACACGGAATGAGAGGATTTCAAGAATATGCGGTATGGGTGCATATTCGAG
This sequence comes from Salvia rosmarinus, assembly GCA_036937905.1. Lineage (NCBI taxonomy): Eukaryota > Viridiplantae > Streptophyta > Magnoliopsida > Lamiales > Lamiaceae > Salvia > Salvia rosmarinus. The sequence goes on along the minus strand of CM072816.1, from coordinate 83,946,878 downwards.
GAGAGCTAAAAGGATTTGATATGTGCTACTCATACCAACAAGATGCATCTTCTTTTGAGTCCATCTCATAAAACTCCAAAGTTAAGCGTGCTTGGTTTGGAGCAATTGTGGAATGGGGCACAGGAAGTTTTCTCGGGGGTGTGTGTGAGGACAAAGCACACCGAAAAGACTCGTGTTGATGCTGTGGGGTCAGCCGTCAATCCGAAGCCGGGTTGTTACAGATGGTATCGAGCCAGGTTCCTCTCCCGAAGCGGTGTGGTTCGGGACGAACCAAGCGGAGATGGTGGGCATGTGGCGGACGAGGCGGCTCGATTAAGGCTTCAAAGCGGAGGGGTACATGAATGAACCGAAACACACCGGAATGAGAGGGATTTCAAGAATATGCAGGTATGGGACTGCATATTCGAGGAGAGCTTAAAGGATTTGATATGTGCTACTCATACCAACAAGATGCATCTTCTTTTCGGGAGTCCATCTCATAAAAACTCTAAAGTTAAGCGTGCTTGGCTTGGAGCAATTGTGGGATGGGTGACCCCCTGGGAAGTTTTCTCAGGGAGTGTGTGAGTGAGGACAAAGCACACTGAAAAGACTCGTGTTGGTCTGTGGGGTCAGCCGTCAATCCGGAAGCCGGGTCGTTACAATAAATACAAGGTGAGAGAAAATCAGAAATTAATCCTATCATTTGTTGTGATTTTCGAAAATCACATAGAGCAAAGTAGGAGGTCAAAGTTTGTAGTATTCTTTATAGACTGCCCTCACTCAGTAATGGCGAATAGGCATCTGGGATACAATCCAGAAGATCAAACCTGGAGTCTGTCATTGATCTCATATCCCATAAATTCGCAGGTAAACACGAGTAAACACCTATGTGTTGTAATTAATTATATAGATGCATGCTAGTTATATAATCAATGTATGATGTATTAAATATCCAAGATAGATCCTCGGGAAGAGGGTATAATGATATTTTCCTATAGCTATAATGATGGAAAATACACTCATTGTTATTGATGATTATTCTAGATTTACCTGGGCTGTAAAACACTAGAGAAGCTGCCTGCATTGCTCAAGGGGCTTAGAACTGAGAAGCAGATTGACATTATCACAATCAGATCATATAGAGGAATTGAGTCCTTGGATATTGTCATACGAAGGTATTGTGAGAAGAAAGGTATCAGCTACTAGACGACTGCTGCTCGTACGCCTTGATAAAATGGAGTACCTAAAAGAAGAAATCGAACACTAAAAGAAGCAACAAGAACGATGCTTGATAGTTCGTAACTATCTCCAAAATTCTGAGATGAAGCAATCAACATAGTATGTTACACACAGAATCAATCATTTCTGACTCAAAGGCATGGGAAAACACCATAGGAAGTGTGAAATAATATGAAGCCCTCTATTTCTCACTTTCGTACTTTTAGTTTTTTATGTTACATCCACAATAATGACAAAGTGCATTTAAAAACTTTTGATAGTAAAGAACAAGGAATTTTCCTTGGATATTCTTCAGTTGAAGAATCCAGCAAAGCCTATAAAATTTTTAACAAGCAATCATTTATTGTGGAAGTAACATCTTACGTTGTTTTTGATGAATCTGCTATTGAGTTCAGGAATCAGGTTAACATGAAAGTTGAATCATGCTCCCAAAGATACTTCACTCCCATCAGCCTGATAAACGAAGTACTTGTATAGGGACCAGGAGAAGAGAAAACTAAAGATGTTGAATAAATCCATGAAAAGGAACTAATTCAGTTGGCTATTCCCCTCAAATCAGAACCTGTCATATGTCAAGGATAAACTGAACTAGCTAAAACCCAGACAAATAAAGATCAGTCAGCTGATAAAGCAACCAGTCAGCAACATACACCAACATCAGAGAATCCTACTGATCCACTTCCATCTTATCAGTTGCCTACTGATCAACCTACTACTTATCCAGCTCCAGTATCAGACGAAATTCGAAGATATCAAAGATAGGTTGAAGATCATCTAACTTACAACATTCTTGATGAACCTACTGATAAAGTCAAACTCGCAGATCACTTACTGACTCAACTAAAGTGGTAGAACAACTGACCAGCACAGAATCATCACTGTTCAGTTGCTTTCATTCTCAAGTAAAACCAAAGAATGTGTAGGGAAATATAATTTATTTATGCTTCCATGGATCTATCTTGGATGTTTAATTAATCATTCAATGATTATATTCCTAGCATGCTTCTATATAATTAACTTCAACACATATGAATTTTTTCTTGTTTATCTATGAATTTCTGGCACAACGGATCAATACTGACTCCAGTTCTGATCTTCTGGACTGTATCCCGGATGTCTGATCTCCAATACTGTGTGAGAGCAATCTATGGAGAACACCAATTTTTTACCCCTTATCTTGTGATTTTTGCAAATCACTATGCATGTGTCTGTTGTACTAATTTTCTCTTGCCCTGTATTTATAGTGCTCTCCTTAGAATCCCAATGTGATAGGATTTCGGCACATCTAATAAATATTATAATTATCTTTTATCCTGAAGATAATTCCTTTTTGGAATAATTATCTTGATACTATGAGATGTATTAAATAAATAATATAATAATCAGAATACAATCATAGTGGGACTATAGAAGGTGGCCGAAAATTCTATGGTAATTAGGCCTTGGTGGGTCGGTCTAGGGATTAGATACAAGGAATAAAGATGGACCTAAAATGAATTAATTATGTTATGTTCAGCTCAGAACATAAATTAATTTATAAATATTTATTCATTCCACTAGAGAATAAATGTTGACTTACCCCTTTGTTACCGAGGTTGAGTCAGACTTGTACTTAGACATACGAATCCTCGTATTTAAGATATCACATGTCTATTAATTATTTATAGCACTCTGACTGCTTAAAAAATTATTCTCTTTAATAATTCATGAAGTAATACCATACAACCTTATTATTGTACTTGAGCTAACTTAACCTGCATGGTTTAGTACAATAAATCTTTTGAGTTCCTTAAGGGACGTCATCATTCTAAACAGATAAGATGACTCGATACAGGTAACCAGCATGACATACAAGCAATGTCGTTGATATGATCCTTGCTCCAATTTGTTGAATTGAACGCTGGATCGATGACGCATACGGAAACAAAAATAAAAGGATGGAATTTCTGAACCTTTGAATCTAACTCCAAAGAGATGGTTGATGCAACAACTCAGAAACGCTGAATGACACACAAACGAGATTGATGAACTTGAATGATTCGTCGATAAAAAATTCGTCTTGGAATAATCAAGAGGAATTATAGACTCTCAAAAGAGGCATAAAACTCACGAAAATTATTATTGATCAACTGATTTTCGTCCATGACAATAAGGCCTTTATATAAGGCTGGAATCTAAACCTAATCTAATAAGGAAAAAAAAACTAACTAATAAAAAGGCCCATAAATCCGAAAATAACAATGTCTTGATTTCGTGGGCTGTACTAATTAAATCAAAATAATACTTTTCATTCTAAAGCCCAATCACACGTAATTAAATTGACGAAACATGGGTTGTCGTGCTTGTCATCTCCTATGGGCATCTTGTTCAATTCTTGAGCCCAAAATTCTTGAATTAATCCATGCAATCCTTCATTGAACTTCTTAACTCGAGTTCTTGTAACTGGCTCACTTGGAACACGAATCGGATTTTGAGTCAACGAACCTTGGACTCCATCATTTCCCTTGAAGAGGATTTGTCCTCGAATCCAAGGCGTCACCTACATCAAAAGGACTCAAGACAGTAATATTAAATGTAGCACTAACATTATACTCACCTGGTAAGTCCAATATGTAGGCGTTGTCATTAATGCGCGCCAACACTTGGAATGGTCGCCTCAAGGTAGCAACTTTGAATGCCTTTGCAATGGAGACCTCTCCTTGTGCATATGCAACCACATCCAATCGCCAGGTTCAAACACCACTTTGCAACGTCCTTTGTTTGCTTGTTTGGCGTCTTGCTCCGATTCGCCTCGATATTCATCCTTGCCTTCTCATGAATCTGCTTTTACAAAATCAGCCCTTTTCTGGCCATCAAGATTAGTATGCTCATGGACGGGTAAATGACATAAATCAAATGAGTCAAATGATTAAGTCCATACACAATCTCAAATGGCAAAAACTGAGTAGTAGAATGAACAGGCGACTATATGCAAACTCAACATGTGGCAAACATTCATCCCAAGACTTAATGTTCTTCTTGATTATGGCTCTAAGCAAAGTAGACAAAGTCTTATTTACTACCTCGGTTTGACCGTCGGTTTGTGGATGACAGTAGTAGAAAGCAGTTTAGTTCTAACTTACACCACAAAGTCTTCCAATAGTAGCTCACGAACTTCGAATCCCTATACGAAATAATAGTCATGGGCATGCCATGCAATCTAACAACCTCTCTAAAGAACAAATCAGCTACATGAAATGCATCACCAGATTTATGACATGGAATAAAATGTGTTATCTTAGAAAATCTGTCCACAACCACAAAAATGGAATCGCTATCACGCCTGCTCCTAGGCAATCCTAACACAAAATCCATAGAAATATCAATCCAATGTGTTGTAGGAATAGGTAATGGTGTATACAATCCATGGGAATTGACTATAGACTTAGCCTGCTTACATGTGACACACCTACCACAAATTCTCTCAACATCTCTTTTCATATGAGGCCAAAATAAATGCTCATGCAAAATAGCTAAAGTCTTAGCAATGCCAAAATGCACCATTGAATTGAACGCTGGATCGACGACGCATACGGAAACGAAAATAAAAAGAAGGAATTTCTGAACCTTTGAATCTAACCCCAAAGAGATGGTTGATGCAACAACTCAGAAACGCTGAATGACACACAAACGAGATTGATGAACTCGAACGATTTGTTGATAAAGAATTCGTCTTGGAATAATCAAGAGGAATTCAAGACTCTCAAGAGAGGCATAAAACTCACGAAAATTATTATTGATCAACTTATTTTTGTCCATGACAATAAGGCCTTTATATAAGGCTGAAATCTAAACCTAATATGATAAGGAAAAAAACTAACTAATAAAAAGGTCCATAAATCCAAAAATAACAATGTCTTGATTTCATGGGCTGTACTAATTAAATCAAAATAATAGTTTTCATTCTAAAACCCAATCACACGTAATTAAATTGATGAAACATGGGTTGTCGTGCTTGTCATCTCCTATGGGCTTCTTGGTCAATTCTTGAGCCCAAACTTCTTGAATTAATCCATGCAATCCTTCCTTGAACTTTTTTATCTCGAGTTCTTGTAACTGGCCCACTTGGAACACGAACCAGATTTTGAGTCAACTAACCTTGGACTCCATCAGCCATTAACCAAGATGCATGAGGAGAATCTTGGGTTATCACATATAACCCTCACCCATAACAAGTCAAAGTGATAATCAATAACTCATACTCACCTAAAACCTTATTGGGGTTTAGATTAACGTCAAATCATCAAGATCTAGGTTCTTCATGATGGTCAGATAGAAGAACTCATCCCACTATTATCTATCAATACGTCAAGACGTACAAGCATCAACATGCAACCAAGTCAAGTTACTTCTTATCTATACTGTAATTTATACCAATCAATCGTCCCCAAATTGTCTCAACTATGATCTATTTTATATCCCAACTAATTTGACCAATCATACAGACTTCTGTGATCTTCTATACACTATATGATCTAACTTTTAATGAGATAATTGGACAACATATGCAATCACATAAATAATGTAGATATGAGATCAAAATAGTGGTAACATAATACATTGTATACAAGTTCAACCAATCTGCTTTCAGTATATACAAATCAAACAGGATGTTCTCGAATCGCTTAACGATATTAGCTGGAAAAATGCTATGCAAGAAATACTGAATGAGTTCTTAAGGAATGCAGTATGGGAACTGATGGACAGACTAGAAAATCATAAGGTGATAGGTCTGAAATGGATTTTCAAGGAAAAAATGATTAAAATGGTTATGTTATCAAGAATAAAGCAACGCTAGTGGCTAAATGGTACATTCAAGAAGAAGGAATTGACTATGACGAAACCTTCGCTCCAGTTGCTAGATTAGAAGCTATTTGTGTAATAACCCGAAAAATTTAAAACTTTTATTAATGATGCTTAAACCAATTATTTGTGGTGCTTAGACCTTAATTATGTTTAAGGTAACCAATGAAACGAATTAGAATCGATTCGGAGATCGAAAACTAGAGAAATCAAAAACTAGCGACTAGTCCTATTGGATTAGGGTTTTCGAATAGCCTGAACATAGAATGAAAGATAGAGAATGAATCTCAACAAAATGATTTCATTTCTAGAATCCTCTCATGAAAACATGTGAGAAGCCAAATAATGAAAATTTTCGGGCATGCTTGCCCGATCAGTCTTAAAAGTACTATTCACGAGCCGGAACAATTTCCAGTCCGTGCTAATCATGAAAATTAATGATGACAATAAAAATCATGAAGGAATATATTATTATGAATTTAGAAATTATAAGAATCAATTTCTGAAAGAAATTCCTGAAAAACTTAACCGAACGCCGGGAAAATATACCGGAAAAACCCTAAATTGATCCGAACGACCCGAAACTCGGACCAAGGGTCTAAATCAATAAAATATGATTTATAAGACTCAAATAAATTATGAAAGCTCAAGAATTCAATAGAATTTTCAAATGAGCATAATTTAATCGTCGGACGCTGTTTTTCCGCGATAACTCGGAATTGACTTATCGGATGCCATCCGAACCTCATGAAATTATTATAAACATTGAAATAATTATTTTTAAGACTATTTAATAAAATAAAACCTTAAGGTTTCGAGAAATCAATCGAAAGCGAGTTAAAACTTAAAGAGTCGGTATTAACATGCAAAATCGGGTAATTTGACCAATCCTTCTCTCAACTACCATCAAGACCACCCCCAAATGGGTTAATGAAATCCCTTTTGGCTGCCAAGACTGTATGGAGTCGTCCATAATGCAGCCTTCACTCTAGAACCAAATTTCTCTCTCTAATTAAAATTTCTCTCTTTTGTTCTTCATGTTTTAATCTTTAATCCTCCTTTCCAAACCTTTCCAACCCTCAACTAATTATTCTAAAACCATAAAAAGGTATCATTCATCATTCTATTCATTTATAATGGAGTAGAATTTTTTTTTAGATTTTTCTTGAATTATTTCATGAAAAACCCTAGTTTTGCTCTCCATTTTTTTTGTGACTTTTGAGCCACCAAATGCTCTCAATCCATGAATTAAAAATGCTTATAAATATGTTATAAGGCTGTTTTCAAAGTTTGGTAATTTTTGGAGCATGTTTTATATTTTTCGATTTATGTTAATTTATTTTATAAAATATAAAGCATGATTTTGTGAATATTATTTGATATTATTGTTTGTTGATGTATAAGGAGCATGTTGAATAAATATGAGAATTTTTCTTGATTTTTTTAAGAATGTCGTGAGCTTCGAGGTGTATTTAAGCCATGGTTTGATTTTTCTTTTTGAAAAATAGTTGAGAAATAGTGTTTAATATATGATATGAACATCATATAGTAATCTTTAAATGATTGGAACACTTCTTCTATTTTTGCATGTTTGGACCTAAATATATATATATATATATATATATATATATATATATTTTGGAAATTATTTTGATTTTATTTGTTGAAAATAGTTGGAGTGGAGTGTTTAATATATGATATGAACATCATATATTAATCTTGAAATTATTGAGACACTACTCCTATTTGTTCATAAGGACCGAATATATATAGGTATATTTGAGGATTTATTTGATTTTTATTTGTTGAAAATAATATGATATATAATGTTTGGAAATAATATGAACCTAATATGCATTGTTGGAAATTTATTGAACACATATGTAAAATATGTGTGAGGACAAAAATAATTTCAAGCATTTGGTTCATATTATAAATATTAGTTGATGTTTAATATTAATATTGCATGTTTATTGCATAATATAAACATATTGTGAATGAGTGAAATTTATTGAATATATATACTTATATTTTCATAATTACCGAAAATGATTAGGAGGTGAAAAGCATGTGTTTTAATTTTAATGTATGATATGAGATGATATTTCACGCTTAGTATATGATATAAGCATGATATGCTTTTTGTGGAATTTATTGAACATAAATGCTCATTAATTTATGATTGCCCAAAACTTTGAGGATTTTTTAACCTATGGTTGAAATTTTATATGATGATATTGAGTTAGTAATTAAATTCTATAGTATGATAGGAGTATAACATGATTTTATTGGAATTTATTAAGTACATATGCTAATTATTGTTAATTATCGAAAACATAGCAAAATGGTTAAGTATAAGTTTATTTTTAATGATAAATGATGCTATGATAGTTAATCTATAAGCTTGAATGAATGGTTGTGGTTGTGATGAATGAATGGAACATTTATGCACACATACACAATGGTTTTGTGATAAACGCGCATTTTACACGTTTATTGTTGATATTTAAAGATAAGTTTAGATCATTTAATAATGCGTTTACGTATCGGTTCTTAATGTTTTGTCTATTTCTAGAAGATCACGCTCTTGGGTGTTCTTTTGGTGTTGTGTAGGTCTATATGTTGAAAATCGAGCAAGGAGCGAAGCCTGCCAAAATGCACAATCGCCAGCTTTAGCGACCGACTGGCGGTCGCTAGGTGGCCGCCAGCAAGCCAAGCGGTGAGCCAAGATCGACGCGACCTCGTGCGAGCAAGCCCCGCCGAGAAGTCATCATGCGATTTCTCATGACCATGGCTAGCGACCGCTAGCCGTGCCACGAGCCAACCATGCGAGCAAAAGGCATCATGCGGCGAAAAGAGCTGCGACACATGCCTCACGGTCGAGCTAGCGACCACGAGGAGTGGTCGCGAGGCGCGGCAGAGGATAAAATTAGGGTTTGGGGTGTGCCTATATACGGCAACACCTCGCGCCCTAACTTGGCACACACGTTCCGCACCTCTTTCTTGATTTTCATTAGTTTCTGCTTTTAGCATTGGTTTCCATTTAATTTCATTCTAGAGTTTAGTTGAGCATTGTTCTTCGTTAGTTTTACGTATTGTCTACGATCCGGAACGTTTTCGTCCTGACAATTTTCGCAAATTTCCGTTTTTCACTGAGGTTGGGATTCAAGCCCAACGATTGTTAATCAGACTCTTCAATACGGGTTTCATTTATATAATTTCTATTTTTATGGTTAAATCGTATTTTATTCCGTTTATTATGTGCAGCCAGATTTGCTCTAATCCTAGGGTTTGCATAATCCGATCCTATATGTTGTGATTCTGTTATCGCTATTTACCTTCCGGATATCGATTCATGGTTCTTGGTGCTTATTTATATGTGTTAATTTCGATCAATCTTGATGCATATCTAGTTGCGATTAATTACGTATCGTATTAATTGTCAATCGATCTTGGATGCATGATAAGGATAAATCTTGAGTCGTAGCCGAGATAGGAACATCCGTAGGAAGCTTATTCTTTGTGATCTGTTTGGAGTTACTTGTTTTCACCTAGAGACGTAATAGTAATAGGGAAAACTAGTAATCAACTATCGCAATTGTCGTAACTGAAATTGTTGGTTATATCTGTGATCTTCCATCTTATCTGGATTAAAATTGGTTAATAGGAAACATGATGAACATACATTGTGGGTAGGATTAATGCATCCCTGTGGTTAGTCTTCCTTATCTGCTTTTACCATCCAGTGTTTTATTGATTTATTTTATTTTTACGCATGGTTACATCGCGCTGGAATAAATTCAAGCCTAAAATCTTACCAAACCAAATCATTGCTTGGATAATGATGAATTATTGTTGAGTTAGCTTCGTGTTTAGCATTGATCCACGTAGATACGATACTGCTTACCATATACTTGCGGCGTTTTCGTGTTAGAAAAGTGAGCGATCAAATTTTAGGCGCCGTTCCGGGAGTTGTTAAGATCATATAGGAATAACTTTACAATTTGGAATTATTAATTGAGTTGTATTTTTATTTTTATTTTTTATTTCTTGCCAATCGATTTCCTTCTTTTCTCCGGGTAGTTTATGTTCACAAGGTCGGGGACCTCCGAACTACACTTTGATCCAATCGAAAATTCACAAAGGAGAAGGAGGCGGAAAGAAGAAAGAAAGCAATGGCAGCAAATCGAACAATCGAACAACAGGCGTTCTCCAAGTAGCTACGCTGTTAGCGATTTTACAGAATGGCGCCATTGGCGACCATGGGACTCGTTGTCCCCTGCTCGGGAAGCAAGACCACTGAACTATATGTACGACATCCTCTTGAGCAATTTGAGGAGGCGGATGGGGCCCGAGTAAGCGCTAATAACTTTGGTGAAGCGGCCCTAATCGGCATGGTTCAAGCGGAGCAGTTCGGAGGAGAGTCACAGAGGATCCGAATGCCCGTCTCGAGACATATCTCGACATTTGTGACACCATCAAGCGAATGGGGTGCCACAAGACACAATCTGATGCGCATGTTCGGATTTTCTTTGCGCAATCAAGCAAAAGACCGGTTCAAGACCTTAGATCGTGACCGGTATCAACAGTTGGGCGACTGTGAAAAATTTCTCTCAAAGTACTTTCCACGGCTAAAGCACGTAAGATCATAGCCGAGATTTCCCTTCTCCCGGTTAGGAGATGAATCTTTATTAAGTCGTGGGAAAGATTCGAGGGCCTATTGAGAAGGTGCCCACAACATGGATTTTCGAGGAGCGCAGTTACAGTTTATAGCGGCCGACACCTCACACAAGGAGTATTGTTGATGCATCAGCGGGGGCGCCTATTGAGCAGACGTGTAGATGAGGCCGGCCGCATCATAGAGAGATGGCGCAGCGGTTATCGGTGGCGATGGAGAGGACACCGGTGGTGAAAAGCCTCTATTGTTGAAAGCGATTCAATATGATAATATTATGGGCATTCACCACTGTTGAGAATCCGGTTTGAGAAAGAAAGGAAAGGAAATGGGTGGCTCGGATAAATGCGATAGTCGATATAAATGAGGCCGAGGACGTGAATTACATCAATCAGAGGAACCGTCCTGCGGGGAATCCGGCGTACAATCCAAACAACAGAAATCACCCAAATTTCTCGTACGCCAACCCTAATAATTTTCAACAGCCTCCGCGGTTTCTCGATTCGTAATGGAGTAATTCGAGGCGAAGAAGCCGAGTGTGGAAGATCTGATACAACAAATGGCGATACAACATAATTCATTTATAAGTAGCACCGGGCAGAAGATGAATCATTTGGAGTCCACAGTGACGGCAATGGGGAAGCATATGAAGATAATGGAAAATCAAATAAGCGAGATAGCCGCACAATGAATAAGCGGCACAAGTCGGGCCAATTTCCGAGTAATCTGAGGTAAACCCTAAAATCACTCGTAATGCCATTCAATTGAGGTGGACGAGCCTATCAAAATCACGAAGACGAGCGGTGGCGGGCCAAAGAAAGAGGATCTCGCGAGCGGGCGATCGCGAGCCCGACCGCGAGAATCCTACGGTGTGCGAAGGGGATCTCACGGCGATTCGGTAGCGGCGACAAGTCAAGACGCGCGCCACGTGAAGTCGATCGAGGGCCTCGCGGCGACTAGCGGTCGCTAGTATCTTGAAGCGGCCGCGAGAAACAAGACGAAGCTTGAGACGGACCCAGAGTTCCGAACGCGCCCGCACGTCGATCGCCAAGATGAAGGGCGATGGCGTCTTGTTGCCTAGCGACCGCACACGATCGCGAGCGCGAATCGTGAAGCGGCCGCCCGTGAAGAAATATCCGACGCACGTGCGCTCCAATTCGCGTTTCAAGCCGCTTAGCCAAGCCCAAATACGATGAGAAGTTGACTGAGTTCATGGAGATGTTCCAAAAGGTGCACATCAATATTCCTTTACATGATGCACTCGAGACATGCGGGTTACGTGAAGTTTTGAAAGATGCCGTTGCCAACAAAAAGAAGCTTAGGAAATTCGAGGCGATAAATCATCTCAAGAGTGCGATCTTGTCTTCTGCGGAAGAAGTTGCCACTCAAGCGAAGGATCGAGCGGCTTCACCATAGCACGTGTCATCGGAGGACAGACATTCTCCAAGGTTCTTTATGATTTGGGGGCAAGCATCAATTTGATGTTGTTGTCCATTTTTAATAGATTGGAGATTGGGGAGATCAAGCCGACCACCATAGCTCTTCAGATGGCAGACACATCGGTGACTTATCCGAAAGGGATAGTGGAGGACGTACTCGTGAAAGTTCGAGATTTCATCTTCCCAGCTAATTTCGTTGTTCTCGATATGCCAGAGGATGGGAATACATCTCTTATTCTCGGGCGACCGCTCCTAGCCACCGACGAGAGCGATCGATCGTGCAAGATGGAGATCTCACCTTGAGTCAGCGGCGAGGAGATGAAAATCTCTATATATGATGCTATGAAGCGGCGACGAGAAGACCATGGAAGGCGTCGGGTTATAAAGCACCGCCGCCACTCAATTTCGGTCATCCGACTCGGTGGAGTTTTGTATCGAACTCGATTTTCTCACCCGTAGACCTTGATGAGCGTGCGATGAGATTTTAGAGTACCTTGAGTCCATCGATGAAGTCGAGGCCCTCCCCGAGGAGTCGGTGCTTTATTTAGGCGTGAGGAAGCCGATTGGAGGAGAGGATTGTTGGATTTGTATCTTGAAAGCGAGTTTGGTTAAGCTTGTATACAATGTTTCCTGTTACCACTATTACAATCTCCTATCTCGAAATGAATACTTGATTGCATATATCCGTGTCCCTTATCTCATATAAGTTAGATCATACGGTGTGTGAAGATCACGTAAGTCCGTATGATTGGTCAAGTTTAATGAGATATAATTATTAAGCGATCGAATGCTATAAATAATTAATGGACGTTCGATATCTTAAATCTACGGGATTCGTAATGTCTAAGTGCAAGCCCGACTCAACTTCGGTAATAAAGGGGTAAGTCAGCATTTATTCTCTAGTGGCATGAATAAATGTTTATAAATTAATTTATGTTCTGGGCTGAACATAAGATAATTAATTTATTTGAGGCCCATCTTTATTCCTTGCATTTGATCCCTGGGCTGGCCCATCCAGGCCCGTAAGCTAGGCAAAATCGGCGCCCCTATGCTCTACAAGGCAAGGATTTGATTCTCTTTATCCTATAAGGATATTATTATATTTATGGGATATGCATAGATCCTTTCCACATAAGATTATGGTAATAATCCTTTCCATAAAGGTTTATGGTAATTTCCATATGGGATTATGGTAATTTCCATAAAGGATTATGGTAATTTCCATATGGGATTATGGTAATTTCCATATAGGATTATGGTAATTTCCATATGGGATTATGGTAATTTCCATATAGGATTATGGTAATGCATTATAAATATGAGGTAAGAAATTAAATCTAGGTCAATGATTAATAATCATCATCATTCTTTTTGAGAATTTGAGGGTTCATCCTTTGAGAGATTTTCGAAAATTCTTGAGAGCTTGAGGGTGATTTTCCGAAGCATTCTCCATAGATCGTCCTCACTCGACGTTGGAGATTGGGCAACCGGATACTGATCCGGAAGGTCAAGCACGAGTCTCGATCCATTCCGCCTCGGCAGATTCAAAGGTAAACACGAGAAAACCCCAACGTGTTGCAATTAATTATATAGGTGCATGCTAGGTATATAATCAATGTATGGTGAATTAAACATCCAAGATAGATCCTCGAGAGAGGGCTAAACATAGTTTTTCCCTACAATTGGTATCAGAGCCTGGGATCCGTATCTTGGCTCTGTTGGATTAATTCACGTTTGATTATTACGTGGGCAATATATTAATTGTTGAATCTATCGTTCATCGTGGCTCGTTTTTATTTTGTCGGATTTTGTTTTCACCACGAAAATCCGTGGTTAGATTAGATTTTTTTTCGTAAATCTTATCCGTAAAAGTAAAGCGAAGACGAAAGCGGCGAGATCAAGGCAGCGGGAAAAAGCGGGTGCGACGGCGTGCGGCGGCGGCACGCAGGCGTGACGGCGCCGCGGACGCGCGCGTGATGGGGCCGAGCCGGATCCATTTTTCCAATCAATCTGTTTTGGCGAGTCCGGTCCGTGCCGGTGCACGCGAGGCCCGTTTTGAATCCGGTCCGTGCCCGTGCCGCGAGGCCGTTCGAAGATTATAAAGATCCGTACTTTGCAATTCTATGTAATAGATTAGGCGGGAAAGTGCGATTCCACAGTGAGCCACGATGAGCGTTTTATTTTATTTTTATCGTTCATTGCATGTCGTGGATGTTTAAATTATGCGATAGCATGCTATGTATGTTTAAATTCGTTGACAAACCTTTAAGTGTTTTCGTAATTGGGTGCGCATAGTAAGCATGCTAGGTTTATCGCGTTTTCAAGTATATTTTAGAATTACTGCGAGCATGTTTTACATGTTGAGTTCTATAGAAAAGCATGCTAGGATTACGTGATGCATGGACAAACCTTTTGAACAAAAAGACTAAGCAAGCAAACCGACAAATTAATTTTTAAATTAAAATGTCAAGACCTCCACTTTTGATCTCTAAACAAAGTGATACGCATTGTGAGTGGCGCCCACACGCGTGGCTTGCTTGCATTGTTTATCATAAGTTTATTAGATGATATTTCTAAATAAAACATTTTAAATCTATTGAGAAGTGGGAGTTTCGGTGTAAGCGTCAATGTGCGATTTTCATAAGTTCTCTAGAGATAGATATAAAATGAGATAACAAAAGAATTTGAATTGGAAGCGGTATGGTCTAGTGGTATGCTAATTCTAAGAATTCGTTTCTATTTGTTAAAATGTGGTCATTGCTTAGACATCATCTCAGTACAACTTCCCACCGAAGTCCCTTCTTGTGATAGTGATGTGGTCTAGTAAGGTCCAATCGTTAATTTCATTTGTCGAAAGGATAAGTTGACATGGATTGAAATTAAGCGACTAAAAGGTATATTTTAGTGCAGTCGAGGGGTTCGTGTATGGCGTCCACACGTGTGGCTTGCATGTGGGATTCCTTGGGCGATTGAGGTTTCAATTAATATTGTTTTATCAAAGATTACAATATTATTGTTACGAACTATGTGCGATCGTATGCTTATGTGGTTACATTATCGTTTCGAGATATGTCTCTTACCGATTATCAATATGCTCGCACAAAATCCGTTATCGGTCCAAATTTTATCAGTGGAAGCGAAACATGGAATTTGTTCTTATCATTGAAGAACACATGTTTGTTCTCACTCTTTCCTAAACCCGATGCCTTACTGCGCGATCGACTAATGGCGAGCGAGTCGGCGGACTTTGGAATAAGTTAAACAATATGGCTAAATGCTATATGATGACTACTATGTCCAAAGGCTTGCAGTTCGACATCGATCGATGGTGAAGCGATCGATATTTGGTCGAGTCTCGAGTAAGTTTGGGCGGTCGGATCGGACGATCCGCTTCACACAATGAGAGAAATCTTGGCGTGTAAGATGGAAGAAGGAAGTTCGGTCCATGAACATGTCTCCCATGACTCATCTCATGGATAGTCTTGATCGAGTTAGGAGGAGGTATTGGCGGCCAAGGTCGATATCATCCTCAATACACCGCCCAAGTCTTTGAGAACTTTCGGCGTGAATGCGATCATGAGCAAGACCGAGTATACACTTAGTCGGTTGCTCGATTATCTCGTGGTGCGAAGGAGTTATAAGCGAAAGGAGCACATGCTCTTGCTAGCACATCTAAGGGCCCAAATTTTCCGTTGCAAAATGGAAAAGAAAAGGGCACCAAAGGTGGTAGAGGCGAGGAAATAGTGGGAGTAATGGGAGCAAGAACATGGCTGCCACTAGAGGCTAGAAGAAGGCAAGTGCTTCAAGTGCGGTAAGACTGGGCATTGGAAGGCTAAGTGCCCTATGCTCAAGGCTCAAGGTACGCCGTTTGCTTTAGTAACGGAAACATGTTTAGCAACTTGTTCTACCCATTCTTGGGTAGTAGACACGGGTGCGACTGATCATGTTTGTTACACCTTGCAGGGGTTCCTGCGGACAAGGGAGCTGAGTAATGGCGAGATAACGATCTCCATGGGCAACGCGGCGAAAGTCGAGGCCGTTGCAGTCGGAGATGTTACTTTATGTTTTGAGAGAACAATTTTAGTTTTAAAAGACGTTTTATATGTGCCGGATTTTCGACGGAACCTTGTTTCTGTTTCGAAACTATTTACTCATGGATATTCTGTTATTTTTGATAGTGGTGTTTCTATCATAAGAAATGACGAAGTTATCTGTGTTGGCACTTTATATAATTCGCTTTATACTATTTCTGCAAAACATAATACCTATAACTATGTTGCATCTTCTTCAAACCCTAGAAGAGAAAGTTTTCTTCAGAAGATGACACCACATTTCTCCGGCATCTTAGATTAGATCACATCAATCTAAATAGGATCCAAAGACGGCTAAGAATGGAGCGTTGGGTAATCTCACGTTACTCCATCCCGATCTCACGAATCATATATAGAAGGTAAGATGTCGACCAGCACCTTCAAAGCGAAGGTTATAGAGCCAAAGAAATGTTAGAGTTAGTCCATTTCGACTGTGTGGACCGATGTCCACACAAGCTCGTGGAGGGTACAGTATTTTGTCACTTTCATTGACGATTACTCAAGGTGCGGATACATATCCGCTTCACCGCAAGTCCGAATGCTTTGAGAAATTCAAAGAGTTTAAGGCGGAAGTGGAGACGAAGCTTGGTAAGAGTATAAGGTCTTGCGGTCTGATCGCTGTGGCGAATACCTCAATAACGAGTTCATGGACTATCTAGTGAAGTATGGGATTACCTCCCAACAAGCATTTCACCGGGCACACCACAAAGCAAATGGTGTGTCGAGCGAAGAAATACGACTCTTTTGGAAATGGTTAGATCAATGATGAGTTATGCAACATTGCCTATTTCGTTACGGGGTATGCCTTAGAAACAGTGGCATACTTGCTAAATCTAGTACCATCCAAGTCACCGAAAAGACCCTTCGAGTTGTGGTTTGGGCGCAGCCAGTTTAAACCACATAAGGATATGGGGCGATCAAAGACACATTTGAACAAGAAGGCTGACAAGTTGGAGGCTAGATCCGACGCAAGACTGTTTATTGGATATCCTAGAGGAACGAAAGGTGGTTTATTCTATAGTCCTAAGGATCGAGGAAGGTCATTATTTAGCTAATGCCCGATTCTTAGAAGAGGATTATATGAAGAATCATAAGTCCAAAGTTGAAATCATTCTTCAAGAATTAGAAGATGATCGTATTCCGCCACCGATTAGGTCAAAGGTACGAGATGTCGAGTCTAGTGGGAGGGATCGACACCAGATACTTCAAGAAATTGAAGTGGGTCGAGTTCCACTGGAGATACCGACCGTACAAGTGGTACCTACCCAGCAAGTTGTGCAAGATAGAGAACCACAAGTTTCTGCACCCACCGTTGCCATAGTGCCTGTAGAACCTCATCGTAGTGGGAGGGTTGTTCGTCAACCCGAGCGATTTATGTTCGTGGGAGAATCTTGATTTAGTCCCGTGAAATGAGCAGAAATAATCGACCCATGGACATACAAGAAGGCGATACAAGACATTGATGCAAGATCATGGCTGTAGGGAAAACGATATGTTAACCTCGCCCGAGGATCCATCTTGGGTGTTTAATTCACCATACATTGATTATAAACCCAGCATGCGCCTATATAATTAATTGCAACACGTGAGGTTTTCGTGTTTACCTTTGGATCTGTCGAGGTGGATCGAACGGGATGAACGGATCGAACGGATCGAGACTCGTGCTTTGATCTTCTGGACTGTATCCCGGTTGCCCAATCTCCAACGTCGAGTGAGGACGATCTATGGAGAATGCTTCGGAAAATCACCCAACCACACTTATGGAATTTTCGAGAATCCTCACACTCTTGAATATGTGATGCACGAAAATTGTAGGTTTAATTATGTGACCATTAACCTAGACTTTATCTCATACCTTATATTTATAATGCACTACCTTAATCCTATATGGAATATTACCATAATCCTATATGGAATATTACCATAATCTTAGGATTATTTCCATACTCGTGATTATTTCCATACTCGTGATTATTACCATAATCTTATATGGAAAGGATCTATGCATATACCATAAATATAATTATATCCTTATGGATAAAGAGAATAAAAATCTTGCCAATGGGAGCACATAGGGGGCCGATTTTCTTGTAGCTATGGGCCTGGATGGGCCAAATTTAGGATCAAATGCAAGGAATAAAGATGGGCCTCAAATAAATTAATTATCTTATGTTCAAATGTAACATAAATTAATTTATAAACATTCGATCATGCCACTAGAGAAAGAATGTCGACTTACCCCTTTATTACGAAGTTGAGTCGGGCTTGCTCTTAGACATTACGAATCCTCGTATTTAAGATATCGAACGTCCATTAATCATTTCTAGCAACTGACCGCTAAACGACATAACCTTATTTCTTAAGTAGTACCACTCAACCTTATTATTGTACTTGAGCTAACTCAACCTGCGTGGTTTAGTACAATAAACCTTTGAGCTCTTAAGGGACGCCATCATCCTAAACGGATACGGTGACTGACACAGATAACTAGCGTGACATACAAGATCGCCACCACCCAAGATGCGGAGAATTGGTTAGAACATATAACCTCACTCATAACAAGTCAAAGTGATGGTCAAGAACTCATACTCACCTAATACCTTATCGAGGTTTAGATCATCGAAGTCACCGAGATCTTGGTTCTTCACGACGGTCGAAAGAAGAACTCATCTCACCGTGATCCTTCAATACGCCGTAGACGCATCAAAGATAGACAAGCAACTAAGTCAAGTCACTTTATCTATACCGCACACTAAACCGACAACTCGCCCTTAAGTCGCCTCACCGTGAAACTTTTATATCTCATTAAGCTTCGACCAATCATATGACTTCGTGATCTTCTACACATCGTATGATCTAACTCATATATGAGATAAGGGACATGATATATGCAATCAAGTATTCAAATCAGATAGAGATTGTAATAGTGGTAACAGAAACATTGTATACAAGCTCAACCAAACCGCTTTCAAATATACAAACCAACAATCTCCCACTTATACTAAAGCAAACTTTTAGTATACAATGTGTCTTTCTACTAGCTATTACAAACAACCATCACTTTGCTTCTCCCACTTATACAAAGTTTCCTTTCTAAGTGGGTGCCATCAAGCGCAATCCAAGTCCTCTAACGTGTTCATCGTAGACTTTTTGAAGGCTCTTCGTGAATGGATCCGCTAGATTTTCCGTCAGATCAATCTTTTCTATCAAGACGCCACCTCGTCTAACGATTTCGTATGACATGGTACTTTCTCTCTATGTGTTTTGTTGCTTTGTGGGTCCGTGGTTCCTTCGAAGTTCACATCGCACCGAGTTATCACAAGAAACTATGATACTCTTGGGCAAACCAGTACCACACCTAGATCCATGAGGTAGTTCTCGAACCATACAGCCTCCTTAGAAGCCTCCGGCGCTACATAATCGGCTTCCATGGTAGAGTCCGCAATGCATCGCCGCTTGCACTCCGCCAGATACGGCCCACCTCCCAAGGTAAACACATAGCCCGAGGTCGATTTTTCTCATCACGGTCACTGAAACCGAAACATGTAACCCAAAGGCATTAGACTATCTCGCATGGTAACCAGCCTATAATCTCGAGTCCTTTTCGTGTACTTGAGTATATGCTTTACCGCACCAATGAGCTTGTCCAGGTTAGATCGACATCTAGCTACTATGCCTAACGTGACAGCGTAGTATCGGTCTCGTGGCATAGATTGCAGACATGAGACTTCCTACGGCGAAGCGTAATGAACTTGTCTCATTTCTCTATCTCCTTTGCAAAATATAGGTCATGCGTTTTAGATAAAGGAACGCCATGTCCGAAAGGTAGCAACTTTTTGGCGGTCTGCATACTAAAACGAGTAATCACAAGATCAATGTAAGACGCCCGAGATAAGCTCAATATTTTCTTCTTCGCGATCTCAGAAACCTTGATCCCAAGAATGTACGCGATCTCCTAAGTCTTTCATTTGAAACCGATCGGATAGCCAACTCTTTACGCCCGACAACACTTCACGTTGTTGCCAACTAGAAGGATGTCATCTACATAAAGTGCAAGAAATACCACATCACCGTTGACATCTAACCGATACACACAACTCGCTAGCAACTGGTAAATCCATAGGACTTTACCACCTCGTCAAAGCGTAAGTTCCATGATCGAGGTTCGCTTAAGTCCATAAATGGACTTCTTAAGCTTCCATACTAGATGCTCTTCACCCTTTACCACATAACCTTCGTGTTGTCGCATATAGATGTCTCTACCTTCCTCAAGGTAACCGCTTAGAAAAGCGGTTTTAACATCCATTTGCCAAACCTCTAGGTTCAAGTGGGCTGCTATGGCTAGAAGAATTCGATGGACTTGAGCATTGCTACAGCGTAAAAGGTCTCATCGAAATCGATGCCCTCAACCGAGTGTACCCTTTCGCCACAAGCTCGGCTTTAAAAGCCAAACCTCTCCATCGGAATCTCTTCCTCAGATATCCACTTACTACCTATGGCTTCCTTTGCCATCCGTAGAGGTGTCTTTTCATATACATCCATAGCCGTTATGGACTCCATTTCTAAGTCCATAGCGTGTGCCATGATCTTGCATCAATATCTTGATCGCCTCCTGATGTCCATGGGTCGATTATCGCATGTTCGTCACGACTAAACCAAGATTCACCCACGAACATATATCGCCGGGTCGACGAACAACCCTCCCACTACGACGAGGTTCTACAGCACAATGGCAACGCAAGTGCAGATACTTGTGGTTCTCTAACTTGCATAACTTGTCGGGTAGGTACCACTCAGACGGTCGGTATTCCAAAGGAACTCGACCCACTTCAATTTCTTGAAGTATCCGTGTCGATCCTCCCACTAGACTCGACATCTCGCACTTCGCCTAATCGGTGGTGGAATACGATCATCTTCTAATTCTCAAGAATGATTTCAACTTTGGACTTATGATTTTCATATAATCCTCTTCAAGAATAGGGCATTAGTGCTAATAATGACCTTCCGATCCTTAGGACTATAGAATAAACCACCTTCGCTCCTCTAGGATAGCCAATAAATGCTTTGCGCCGATCTAGCCTCCAACTTGTCACCATCTTGTTCAAAGACACGTACCGGATCGCCCCATATCTTTATGTGGCTTAAACCAGCTTCATACCAAACCACAACCTCGAAAGGGTCTTTTCGACCGACTGGATGGTACTAGATTTAGCAAGTATGTCACTGCTTTCTAAGGCATACCCCTAATCTAAATAGGCAATGTAGCATAACTCATCATAGATCTAACCATTTCCAAAAGAGTCCTATTTCTTCGCCTCCGACACACCATTTTGTCAGGTGTGCCCGTGAAGCGCGCCGATGTAATCCCACACTTCACTAGATAGTCCATAAACTCACATCGAGGTATTCGCCACCGCGATCGCATCACAGCGACTTGATACTTACCTCAGCTTCGCTCCACTTCCGCCTTAAACTCTTTGAATTTCTCAAAGCATTCTGACTCTTGCGCAAGGTGTATATGTATCCGCACTTGAGTAATCGCCAATGAAAGTGACAAAATACTTGTACCCTCCACGAGCTTGTGTGGACATTGGTCCACACAGTCGAATGGACTAACTCCAACATTTCTTTGGCTCTATAACCCTTCGCTTTGAAGGGTCCGTCGACATCTTACGTTTCTATACAGATTCGGCAGATCGAACGGATCAACCGTGAGATCACCCAACGCCCATTCTTAGCCGCCTTTGATCCTATTTAGATTGATGTGACCTAATCTAAGATGCCAGAGAAAAGTAGAGTCATCTTATGAAGAAAACTTTCTTTTAGGGTTTGATGAAGATGCAACATAGTTATAGGTATTATGTTTTGCGTAAATAGTATAAAGCTTAATTATATGAAGTGCCAACACGTATAACTTCGTCATTTCTTATGATAGAAACACCACTATCAAAAATAACAGTAATATCCATGAGTAAATAATTTCAAACAAAACAAGGTTCCACTAAAAACCGCACATATAAAACGCCTTCAAAACTAAAACTGTTGTCCCAAAACATAAAGAAACATCTCCAACCGCAATGACTTTCGACTTGCTGCCCATGGAGATCGTTATCTCGCCATCAAACAGCCTCCTTGTCCGCAGGAACCCTCGCAAGGTGTAACAAACATGATCATTTGCCAGTATCTACTACCCAAGAATGGGTAGAACAAGTCGCTAAACATGTTTCGTTACTAAAGCAAACGGCGTGACTCGAGCTCGAGCATAGGGCACTGGCCTCCAATGCCAGCCCACCGCACTGAAGCACTTGCCTTCTCCTTCGCTTCTTCTGCCTCCGTGGCAACCATGTTCTTGCTCCCATTACTCCCACTATTTCCTTGCCTTTACCACCTTTGGCACCCCTTTTCTATTTCCATTTTGCAACGAAAATTTTGGGCCCTTAGACGTGCTAGCAAGAGCATGTGCACCTTTTCCCATAACTCCTTCCGCAAAGAACGAGATCATTAAGCAACCGACTAAGTGTAAACTCGGTCTTGCTCATGATCGCATTCACGCCGAAAGTTCTCAAAAGACTTGGGCAAGGTGTTGAGGATGATATCGACCTCGCTGCCACAATACCTCCTCCCAACCGATCAAGACTATCCATGAGACGAGTCATGTGGAGACATGTTCATGGACCAACTTCCTTCTTCCATCTTACACGCCAAGATTTCTCTCATTGTGTGGAAGCGGATCGTCCGATCCGACCGCCCAAACTTACTCGAGACTCGACCAAATATCGTCATCTCGCCATCGATCGATGTCGCAGCCTTCAAGCCTTTGGACATCGTAGTCATCATATTGCATTTAGCCATATTGTTCGACTTATTCCAAAGTCCGCCGACTCTCGCCGCCATTAGTCGATGCGCAAGAAGGGCATCGGTTTAGGAGTAGTGAGAACAAACATGTGTTCTTCACGATAAGAACATATTCCATGTTTCGCTTCCACTGATGAAATTTGGACCGATAACGGATTTTAAAGCGAGCATATTGATAATCTATACAAGAGACATATCTCAAACGATAATGTAAACACATAAGCATACGATCGCAAATAATTCGTAATAATAATATTGTAACCTTGATAAAACAATATTAATCAAACCTCCAATCGCCCAAGGAATTCCACATGCAAGCCACGCTGCGTGGACGCTACACGAACCCCGACTGCACTAAAATATACCTTTTAGTCGCTTAATTTCAATCCATGTCAACTTATCCTTACGACAAATGAAATTAATGATTCGACCTCACTGCACCACATCACTATCGCAAGAAGGACTTCATGGAAGTTGTACTGAGGTGATGTCTAAGCATTGACCACAATTTTAACAAATAAATGAATTCTTAGAATTGGTATACTCACCTGCACCATACCGCCCAATTCAAATTCTTTTGTTATCTCATTTTATATCTATCTCAGAGAACTTATGAAAATCGCACATGCAAGCCACTGTGTGGACGCTACACATGAAACTCCCACTTCTCAATAGATTTAAAATGTTTTATTTAGAAATCTCATCTAACAAACTTATGATAAACAAGGCAAGCAAGCCACGCTGTGGACGCCACTCACAAAGCGTGCCTCACTTTGTTTAGAGATCAAAAGTGGAGGTCTTGACATTTTAATTTGAAAAAATTAATTTGTCGTTGTTTGCTTAGTCTTTTTATTCAAAAGGTTTGTCCATGCGATCACGTAATCCTAGCATGCTTTTCTATAGAACTCAACATGTAAAACATGCTCGCAGTAATTCTAAAATATGCTTGATAAACGCGATAAACCTAGCATGCTTACTATGCGCATCCACCACGTGAAAACACTTAAAGGTTTGTCAACGAATATAAACATACATAGCATGCTATCGATAATTAAAACATCCACGACATGCATATGAATGATAAAAATAAATAAAATGTTCATCGCGCTCAATCGTGAAACCGCGACATTTAAATCTAATCTATTACATAGATTTACAAAGACAAAGATTAAACTTCGAAAACGGGCCTCGCGTGCTCCTGCACGGACCGGATTCAACAATGGGCCTCGCGCACGGCACGGGCCGGAAAATCTGGAAACGGGTCTGGGCCGGGTCGGCCCAACCGCGGCCGGGTGGGCCGCCAGGGCAAAGCCCACCGCGCGCCCGCCTTTGCGCGCCGCCGCCCGCCTGTTCCTCGCGGGCTACCGCGGTCGCACGCGACCGCGACCCGCCGAGCACGCGGCGCGCCCACGCCCAAGCGCCGAACGCCCGCCGAGACGCCGCCGCCAGCGACCATTCCTCGCGACCGCGAAGTCCGCCGCCGCGCGGGTTTCGAACGCCAACGCGCCCGCCGCCCGCTAGCCGCACGGCGCGAAGCTCGCGGATACTCGCGACCGTGAGCTCGCCGCTAGGCGCCAGGGTCTGCGCGAACGCACGCCTGCCGCCCGCGCCTCGCGATCGCGCTCGCGAACGCGAGGCTCGCCGCGAGATACCGCCCTGAGGACCGCCGAGAGCCCTGCTTTTCCGTCGCTTCGCTCTTCGTTTTTCGCCTTCGTTCTTCTTTACGTATAAGATTTACATAATAAAATCTAATCTAACCACGGATTTTCTCGTGGTGTAAAAGCAAAACCAACAAAAACAATAAACGAGCCACGATGAACGCATGATCCACAATTATTAAAACGCACGTAATAATCAAACGCGAATTAATCCAACAGAGCCAAGATTACGATCCCGTGCTCGATACCAATTGTAGGAAAAATATATGTTAACCTCGCCCGAGGATCCATCTTGGGTGTTTAATTCACCATACATTGATTATAAACCCAGTATGCGCCTATATAATTAATCGCAACACGAGGTTTTCGTGTTTACCTTCGATCCGCCGAGGTGGATCGAACGGATGAACGGATCGAACGGATCGAGACTCGTGCTTTGATCTTCCGGACTGTATCCCGTTGCCCAATCTCCAACGCCGAGTGAGGACGATCTATGGAGAATGCTTCGAAAATCACCCAACCACACTTATGGAATTTTCGAGAATCTCACACTCTTGAATATGTGATGCACGAAAATTGTATGTTTAATTATGTGACCATTAACCTAGACTTTATCTCATACCTTATATTTATAATGCACTACCTTAATCCTATATGGAATATTACCATAATCCTATATGGAATATTACCATAATCTTAGGATTATTTCCATACTCGTGATTATTTCCATACTCGTGATTATTACCATAATCTTATATGGAAAGGATCTATGCATATACCATAAATATAATTATATCCTTATGGATAAAGAGAATAAAATCTTGCCAATGGGAGCACATAGGGGCCGATTTTCTTGTAGCTATGGGTCTGGACGGGCCAACCCAGTGATCAAATGCAAGGAATAAAGACGGGCCTCAAATAAATTAATTATCTTATGTTCACCCGTAACATAAATTAATTTATAAACATTCGATCATGCCACTAGAGAAAGAATGTCGACTTACCCTTTATTACCAAGTTGAGTCGGGCTTGCACTTAGACATTACAAATCCCAGATTTAAGATATCGAACGTCCATTAATCATTTCTAGCAATCGACCGCTAAACGACACAACCTTATTTCCTTAAGTAGTACCACTCAACCTTATTATTGTACTTGAGCTAACTCAACTCGCAGGTTTAGTACAATAAACCTTTGAGTCCTTAAGGGGACGCCATCATCCTAAACGGATACGGTGACTGACATGATAACTAGCGTGACATACAAGATCGCCACCACCCAAGACGCGGAGAATTGGTTAGAACATATAACCCTCACTCATAACAAGTCAAAGTGATGGTCAAGAACTCATACTCACCTAATACCTTATCGAGGTTTAGATCATCGTGAAGTCACCGAGATCTTGGTTCTTCACGACGGTCGAAGAAGAACTCATCTCATCGTGATCCTTCAATACGCCGTAGACGCATCAAAGATAGACAAGCAACTAAGTCAAGTCACTTCTTATCTATACCGCAGCCTCAAACCGACAACTCGTCCTTAAGTCGCCCTCACCGTGAAACTTTTGTATCTCATTGCTTCGACCAATCATACATGCATCGTGATCTTCACACACCGTATGATCTAACCTATATATGAGATAAGGGACACGAGATATATGCAATCAAGTATTCAAATCGATAGAGATTGTAATAGTGGTAACAGAAACATTGTATACAAGCTCAACCAAACCGCTTTCAAAGATACAACCAATGAATGGCACACCGCCATGGACTTAGAAATGGAGTCCATAACGGCTATGGATGTATATGAAAAGACACCTCTACCAGATGGCAAGGAAGCCATAGGCGTAAGGGATATACAAAAGGAAGAGAGATTCCGATGGAGAGGTTTCGCTTTTAAAGCCGTGTCAGGCGTAAAGGGTACACTCAGATTGAGGGCATCGATTTCGATGAGACCTTTTCACCGTAGCAATGCTCAAGTCCATCGTAATTCTTCCGCCATAGCAGCCCACTGAACCTAGAGGTTTGGCAAATGGATGTTAAAACCACTTTTCTAAACGGTTACCTTCGAGGAAGGTAGAGACATCTATATGCAGAAACCAAGGTTATGTGGTAAAGGGAAGAAAGCATCTAGTATGGAAGCTTAAGAAGTCCATTTATGGACTTAAGCAGCCTCCCGATCATGGAACTTACGCTTTGACGAGGTGGTAAAGTCCCATGGATTTACCCACTGCCTAGCGAGAGTTGTGTGTATCTGCTAGATGTCAACGTGATGTGGTATTTTCGCACTTTATGTAGATGACATTCTTCTAGTTGGCAACAACGTGAAGTCAATATCGACGAAAGAGTTGGCTATCCGATCAGCTTCAAATGAAAGACTTAGGAGATGCAACAGACATTCTTGGGATCAAGGTTTACCGAGATCGCAAGAAGAAAATGTTGAGCTTATCTCAGCGCCTTACATTGATACTATGATTACTGCTTTAGTATACTGCACGCCAAGAAAGGATTGCTACCTTTCAAACATGGCGCCTTTATTTCAGACAAAGAATACCTATGACCGCAGGAGATAGAGGAATGAGACAAGTTCCTTACGCTCCACCAGAGGAAGTCTCATGTACACAATGCTATGCACGAGTTCGATATCTCGCTATGCGTTAGGCATAGTAGCTAGATATCAATCTCAACCTCGACAAGCTCATTGGATCGCAGAAGCATAAACTCAAGCACCGAAAAGGACTCGAGATTATAGGCTAGTTTACCATGCAGATAGTCTAATGCCTTTGGGTTATGCTGCACTGGATTTCCAAGCCGACCGTGAGGAGAAAAGTCTACCCGGCCATGTGTTTACCTTGGGAGGTGGAGCCGATCTCAAGTGAGTGCAAAGCAAGAATGCATTGCGGACTCTACCATGGAAACCGAATATGTAGCCGCTTCCGAGGCTTCTAAAGAGGTCAGATGGTTCAAGAACTACCTCATGGATCTAGGCGTGGTACTTGGTTTGCCCAAGAGTATCATAGTTTATCGTGATAACTCTCGCAGTGGCAAACTCAAAGGAACCACTTGAGCCACAAGCGCACCAAACACATAGAGAGAAAGTACCATGTCATACGAGAAATCGTTAGACAAGGTGACGTGTCGATTGAAAAGATTGATACGACGGATAACCTAGCGGATCCATTCACGAAAAGCATGCCGCAAAAGTCTACGATGGACACGTTAGAGGACTTGATTGCGCTTAATGGCACCCACTTAGAAAGGAAACTTTGTATAAGTGGGAGAAGCAAAGTGATGGTTTTGTTTGTAATAGCTAGTAGAGACACATTGTATACTAAAAGTTTGCTTTAGTATAAGTGGGAGATTGTTGGATTTGTATATCGAAAGCGCTTTGGTTAAGCTTGTATACAATGTTTTCGTTACCACTATTACAATCTCCTATCCGAAATGAATACTTGATTGTATATATCCGTGTCCCCTTATCTCATATATGTTAGATCATACAAAGGTGTAGAAGATCACGTAAGTCCGTATGATTGGTCAAGCTTAATGAGATATAAAAGTTTCACACCGAGACAACTTGAGGACGAAGTTGTCAGTATAGTCGCGGTATAGATAAGAAGTGACTCAACTTGGTTGCTTGTTCATGCCGGCACGCCTCGACGATTGAAGGATCACAAGTGAGACGAGTTCTTCTATCTCGACCGCCGTGAAGAACCAAGATCTCGGTGACTTACGGCGATCTAAACCTCGATAAGGTATTAGATGAGTATGAGTTGCCGACCATCACTTGACTTGTTATGGGTGAGGTTATATGTTCTAACCCAATATTCTCCGTGATCTTGGGTGGCAAGGTCTTGTATGTCATGCTAGTTATCTCAGACGAGTCACCGTATCCGCTAGGATGATGACGCCCCTTAAAGAGCTCAAAAGGTTTATTGTACTAAACCCCGCAGTTGAGTTAGCTCAAGCACAATAATAAGGTTGAGTGGTACTACTTAAGGAATTAAAGATATTAATTATTTTAAGCAATGTAATGCTATAAATAATTAATGGACGCTCGATATCTTAAATACGGGATTCGTGAATGTCTAAGTGCAAGCCCGACTCAACTTCGTAATAAAGGGTAAGTCAAGATTTATTCTCTAGTGGCATGAATAAATGTTTATAAATTAATTTATATTCGGTCGAACATAAGATAATTAATTTATTTGAGGCCCATCTTTATTCCTTGCATTTGATCCTGGCTGGCCCATCCAGTCTGTAAGCTAGGAAAATCAGCGCCCTCCTCTTATGGTAAGGATTTGATTCTCTTTATCCTATAAGGATATTATTATATTTATGGGATATACATAGATCCTTTCCATATAAGATTATGGTAATAATCCTTCCATAAAGGTTTATGGTAATTTCCATAAAGGATTATGGTAATTTCCATACGGGATTATGGTAATTTCCATATGGGATTATGGTAATTTCCATATAGGATTATGGTAATGCATTATAAATATGAGGTAAGAGATTAAATCTAGGTCAATGATTAATAATCATCATCATTATTTTCTAGAATTTGAGGGTTCATCCTTTGAGAGATTTTCAAAATTCTTGAGAGCTTGAGGGTGATTTTCCAAGCATTCTCCATAGATCGCCCTCACCGACGTTGGAGATCGGGCAACCGATACAATCCAAGGTCAAAGCACGTAGTCTCGATCCATTCCGCCCGACAGATTCAAAGGTAAACACGAAAACCCAACGTGTTGCAATTAATTATATAGAGCATGCTAGGTATATAATCAATGTATGGTGAATTAAACATCCAAGATAGATCCTGGAGAGGCTAAACATAGTTTTTCCCTACAGGATGACGTGGCAACGAAGAAGGACGACACACCCAAGTTAGAGTTAAAGGAATCTGGACCACCTTCAAGATGCCTTCTTAGGCGACGGCGAGACGTGCCCTGCTGATAATATCTTCGGCTTTGATGTATGAGGAGGCACATAAACCGATGGTCAGGTCAAGCAAGATAAGTCTGCGATTGGCGGACTATTTCGATATCAAGGGGTCACCGATTTGCATGCACCGGATCCCGCTAGAGAATGAATACAAGTCAAGGTGAAACTCAACACCGCTCGAATCCGCAATGCAAGAGGTCGCCGAAAAGAAGTTGTTGAAGTTTTAGACGCAGCATGATCTATGCCATATCCGACAATGAGTGGGTTAGCCCAACTCAAGTGGTATCCAAAAAGGGGTATCACGGTGATCGAGAGACGAGACAAACGAGCTTGTGGCAACAAGACTCGCGATGATGGCGAAGTTTGCATCGACTCTCATGCCCGAACACGCCCACGAGGAAGGACCATTTTCCCCACCCTTTATTGATCGATGTTGGACGACTAGCGGGTATGAGTTCTATTGTTTTCTCGACGGATATTCGGGTACAATCGATTGCCATCGCCTCAAGATCAGCACAAGACGGCGCTACGTGCTCAGATGGAATTTTCGCCATAGGCGAACGCCGCTTGATTGTGCAATGCTCCACCCATTTTCCAAAGATGTATGATGTCCATCTTCCATGGGTTGATTGAGAATATTATGGAAGTCTTATGAACGACTTTTCCGTGTTCGCTCATCGCTCGACCATCAGATCCACAACCTATCACAAGTGCCGCAAAGATGCGAGGAGACTAATCTTGTTCTCAATTGGGAGAAGTGCCATTTCATGGTAAAGGAAGGTATCGTGTTTGGTCACAAAGTCTCGCCAAAGGTTTGGAAGTGGACCGAGCAAAGATAGTAGCTATCGAGAAACTACCTCCGCCCACAAATGTCAAATCGGGTGAGGAGTTTTCTGGTCATGCGGGTTTATAGAAGGTTCATCATGATTTCTCGGCGATCACGAAGCCACCGTATGGACTGCCGAGAAAGATACAAAGTTTGTGTTCACAAGTGAGTGTTTGAGGCGCTCGAGAAATTGAAGTTAGCCCCGATCTCGACCCCGCTTTTGGTATCACCGATTGGAGTCAACCGCTCGAGCTGATGTGTGATGCGAGTGATCGGGCGATGGAGTCGTGTTAGCGTAAACGAGACAAACTTTTCCGAGTCATTTATTATGCAAGTAATACTCGACTCGCTCAAATGAACTACACCACCACCGAGAAGGAATTACTTGTTGTGGTCTATGCTTTGATAAGTTTAGACCTTATTTGGCGGGCACCCACACAATTGTCCACACCGACCATGCCGCCATTCGCCATCCGCTCGCCAAGAAAGATTCAAAGCCCATTGGTGAGATGGGTACTCCTTCTTCAAGAGTTCAACATGGAAATTAAAGATAGAAAGGGTCGCGAAAATGTGGTTGCCGACCACTTGTCGCGATTGGAGAAACCAATCGATGGAGAGGATAAGAAGATTGGGATCAAGGAGAACTTCCTGTAAGAGCACATCTTGAAGCGCCATTGATCACACACCATGGTATGCCGACTTTGTAAATTACTTGGTGATCGAGTTTTACCTCCATCGCAAAGGTCATTTAAAAAGAAATTTCTACGATGTCAAGTTCTATTATTGGGACGATCCCCATCTCTACCGCCGATGTGCCGATGGTCCGATATGTCACCGTGTTCCCAAGGAGAATGGGAGAACATAATCCACGAGTGCCATAGCTCGTTAAATGGAGAACATTTTGCAATGCCAAGACAAAGAAAGAAAGATTTTCCACAAGGATTCTATCGCCTTCGATCTTCAAGGATTGTCGGCCTTTATCAAGAGTTGTGATCGTTGTCAAAGAATAGGGGAACGCCACTAAGAAAGACGAGATGCCACAGAAAACCATCATGGAAGTGGAACTATTTGACGATGGGGATCGACTTCACGGGTCCGCTCCCCATGTCTTGTGGCTACACGATATTCTACTTGCTGTGGAGATGTTTCCGCTGGTAGAGGCGATTCCCACCGTCACGAACGACTCCAAGGTAGTGATCAAGTTCCTCCACAAGAACATTCTCGACTGATTTGGAGTCCCGAGGTCGTTGATCGGCAATGGGGTCGATTTAATAATAATTGGCTCGCAATGTTCTAGCCAAATATGGTGTGAAGCATAGAGTCACCTCCCCTATCATCCATGTGCAAATAGGCATGCCGAGCTCGCCAACCGAGAGATCAAGCGATTTTGAGAAATCGGTTGTTCATCGTAAGGATTGGGCCAAGCAATTAGACGATGCTCTTTGGGCCTACCGGACTGCTTACAAAGCTCCCATCAGGCTATCTCCATATCAAATGGTATTTGGTAAATCTTGCCACTTACCAGTTGAATTGGAGCACAAAGCATATTGGGCCACGAGGAGAATCAACATGGATTTCAAGGAGGCCAGTTTGATGAGAAGTGACCAATTGTTGGAGCTTGATGAGTGGAGGAATGAAGCTTTTGAAAATTCCCGGATATACAAGGAAAGAGCTCATAAATTCCACGATCTTCACATTCGTTCCAAAGGATTCTCACCGAGTAATGAAGTTTTGCTTTACAATGCTCGACTCCGTCTCTTCCCGGGAAAGCTCAAGTCAAGATGGTCGGGTCGTATACCGCTTATCGTGCACATGCCAATGGGAGTTACGAACCGCTAGACTCGTGTGGCAACATTTTTAAGGTGAACGGACAATACTCAAATCCTACTTCAAGTCACACTTCGACCGAGAAGTCAAGGTGACCAAGCTCAACGAACCATGACAAGAGGTACCGCCGAGCTAGCGACGATAATTCTAGCATCGGTTGGGAGGTAACCCAACAGCTTTACACGCTTTTGTTTTTGTTGTTTTCGCTTTGTTTTTGGTTGTTTTTCTTGTTTGTGTCGTGTCTCGTTGTTTTGTTAGGTCCCAAAGTTTTAATAGCTTTTATTTAAAAAAAAAACAAGTATCTAGCGACCACCTCGCGATCGCGAAAGTGGTCGCTGCAAAGCAAGCGTAATATATTCGGCCGAAGCGACAGAGCTCATGCAAGCTCGCGATCGCGAGCTCGACCGCGAGATCCGCCTTGACCCGCGCCCGCTTCTTTGACCCGCGTGTTAACCTGCTACTCCCAAATTTTTTTAACCTACACGCACACACATTTTTTTTGGGAGAAAAACAACAGCCTCCCTTCCCCTCTAAAGCACCCAAGGTATTTTTCTTATGTTTCTCCATCAAATCCACTCAAGGTATGCTACATTTGCTTCATTCTTCATGGGTTTACGTTTTGAGCATGATTTGAAGAATTTTGTCCATTTATCCTATTGATGTGGGATATTTAAATTTGAGAAACTAGGCTTATTTTGTTAGATTTGTTTGGTGTTTGAGCATGGTTAGTCCAATGTTAGGTTTATTAATGTTTATACACGATATTGTTAGTTTAATTTGCCTACATTGTTGATTTGGGTTCGAAAAACTGAGCATTATGCATGAAATCGCGCCGCATCAGTGTCGCCGACCGCCGCCGCCGCCAGGCGAGGCTCGGCGAACGCTACGAAGCGCTATGCCGCATGGACCCGCTGCGTGGTCGCTAAATGTTGCTCGCGACCACCCTCGCGATCGCGAGGTGTGGTCACGAGAATTCACCGTAACGCCCATTTATGAAATTTTTTCGTCATAGTGTGTTTTCCCCACCCCTTTTGTCTTGTGAGATTATATGAAAATATGGGGAAATAATTGACTAAGTCAAGTTTGGGGATCTATATTGAGCATTTTGGGTCGACGTTGTTTTGATAGTTTTATACATACATACCGACTTTTGAAATATTTTTTAGGTACAATATGCCGCTGCACTCACGGTCACAAAGCAAGGGCAAAAGCATTGTCTCCACTTCCCACGACGAGCTACACGACGAGCCCCACGACGAGCCACATGATGAGCCTCACGACGAGCCACGAATGTGCCACAAGATGAATTCGATCCAATAATTTTGAGTCGACCGAACGACTCGCCTAGAAGCCGCTGAATCGATTGGTGAGATTACGCACGTGCATTCGGCGTTCATGCATCAACACTTGTCAAGACGGGTATAGCAATGACGTGACGTGGTTGGCCGAGATCCGGACTGCACTCGCTTATCACGCCAACTATCTAACATACCGGATCCCGACGCCGAATTTCGCCGACTATCCATGTCCACAAGATAAACGGAATGCCGGATTACATCACGCCCAGCTTGACAACGAGCCCCGCCAACCGTCCGCGGACGAACTAAACGGAATAATTAATGGAACCGAGGAAACTACATCGGGACGCCGAGTACACGGTCCAAAGTGTATGGCCAAAGTTCATGGACTCAGACTCGAGCACACCCGCACTATGATGCCTCGAGATCGGCTAGCTCGATACGGAATCCAAAGAATTCACTTCCACCGCTCATCACGCTCACCATACATGGCCGTCAATGCCGGCACTGTTCTATCACAAGACATGTGCATCCCGATTGGAGCCATGTTCAACCGTAAGATGCATGCCAGATGTTCCTAGCTCAGCACTTCCACATGCAGTCCACGGTTTCGGGCAATTCAAAGATATGCATAGGGGGATTCATTACCCCCATTGCTGATTTTTTTGGGATAACGATTCGAGAGAGTCCTATCTCTCACGATATCTTCCTGGACAAGCCGTGCTTATACGTCCAGACGTTCCTGAAGAGGCACCCTGACGCTACCGTGGGTCGCTATATGATCAAAACGGCCAATCGGTTTTCCACCTACCCAATCCGAGCTCACCAAGATAAGCCGCTACTTTCACGCGGATGCCAATTGGAACTGAGCTCCCCGCACTATGAACGGACACACAGGCGTGAACGCGCAAGGCGAGGTCGAGGGCGCAGCAACGATGAGGCGGCCGAGCCGTAAGTGGTTCCCGAGACAGCGGCATATTGCACCCGCCACCCGCTCGAGGCGATCCCGGATTTATGATCGATTAGATCAAATAGATGGTCGCCTAAACCACATCGACGGAGCCCCGACTCGATAATGGAACAGCAAAGAAGCCCTCTTCACCCAACACCGTGCACATCTCGAGCAACAACGAAGATGATGGAGACGATGCAATGATGGGATCATGGCGGATTTTATCCGCCACCGAGAAAAGCGGCATTCCAGGTAAGTTTTCTCCCAACTACTTTTTTTCGCAAACCTTATTGCTTCCACATGTTCACAATAAGTTTGTGAGTAGACGAGTTTGGTTGGTTGAGAACTCGCTTATGTTTCGTGCTTTATTGTTAAGTTGTTATGCTTTGGGGTCTTTTGTCGTGGTTTTTGTTTTGTTGTTCGCTTGTGTCTCGTGGATCAACGAAAGTTAAGTGAAGTGTGTTAACCGTGGCCAATGACGATAGATATTTTTTTGTGAAATTTAATGATAGTGCACATGATATGTTAGAAATGACGATGAATGACTTGAGATTGCTTAGCTTGTTGTTTTCACCATTTGCTTATCCCGTGAGACTTGAGCTTCACTATATACATATCTTCGATACGCTTTTAATTGTGTGATATCGCATGTGATTATCTTCTAGAACTTGCCGCTTTTCCAGGTCGAGACGGCAATATGTGTTTCAAATTTAGAAAGGATAAAAGGCCATCTTTGTTAACCACATATTCACCCAAACAATAGCCCAAGAATATCTACCATTTGTCGCCTTCTTTGAGCCGTTATTAGACTTTATTCTTCGATTAACCGGATGATAGGAGAGGAGGATGGATATGAGAATCAAAAGGGGTTCAAATTTTGATGTAGTTATGGCAAGGAAAATTATTATTAGAGAAGTACATCTATGGTGAAGAATAGTACCTTTGTTGTGAATGATAAACCTATAAGCTCTAGAAAAGAAAAGAAAAAGCAATGATAAGTTCACTATGTGTGTTGAGCATAAATGGTCTTTAATCAAAGTATAGGTACCTTCCGTGGCATAAAACGCCGATTTAGCACGCTGGGAAAGAAGAGGAAAATGGACAAAGTCCATCCGTGTTGAAAAGTATAAACGGGGTGCTTGGAATATTTTTGAGTCACTTAGTCATATATTACCCTACCTTAACCAATGTGCCTACATTATAACCTATGAAAAGACCTTTTGATCCTAATTTGAACACATTTGACGCGTGGAGATATTAGAGAAATGGCAAGCCTATGGTAAGATGTTGCATTGCATTGATCCGTGAGTGTATACACGCGCTTAATTTCTTTACGAGTTTGAGTGTATCTCTATATTTTACACACATGCCGCTGTAGGGTTGAATTAAATGAGTTTTTCCTTCAATTGTTGTTTGTGTCGAGTTGACTAATGTCGCCATGTGCACTAAATCTTTTGAGCGCTGAGATGTTTCCGAGGTTTATAATGGTTATCCTCGCTACGCCGCCGATCTTTCGTTGTGTCTTTCGCTCGCTTTTTGTTTGAGGACAAACAATGCTTCAAGTTTGGGGGTGATAAATACGCATTTTACTCGCTTATTGATGATATATCAAGATGAAATAGATCTATTAAATGCGCTTTATATAGGCGATCTTTATGCTTTTAGGTATTTTTGGAAGACATCGCTTGGGGTTTCTTTTGGTGTTTTGTAGGTTTTTCAGTGATAATCGATGATAAGGCAAAGATGTAACCAAAGATGATGAAATGGATATGAAAAATATGGATGTGAAAAGTTTTCAATTTTAAAGATCATCTCGATAGAGTCCATAGGCGCAAACGGATCGCACCGGAGTTCGGACAAGAAAGAACGGAGCAAAACAATGAAGTCACGCAGAGTTAACGATCGACCTCGCGCCGCGACGACGGTCATGCAGAAATCGTCCGTATGTTTCCGGGCACGATATAGGGTTTCCTCACCTATATATATCCCCAAGCTTGCTCCCACGCCCCAACCTCTAAGCACGAATTTGTTCGCTTTTTCTAGTTTTTCATATTTTTGCACTTTAGTTTCTATTTAATTCCATTCTAGCTTTAGTTAATCGTTGTTCTAGTTTAGTTTATCGCTTTGTTATCGATCGAACGCTTTGTCCGATCGCTTTCCGTTGTTTTCCGCTTTTCGCTTGGGATTGATTCAAGACCAACCATTGTTCATCCAACGCTATTATCCGGTTTTATGCATTTAATTTCCGCTTTTATGATTTATTCGTATTTTATTCCGCTTATTATGTCTAGATAATTTTCCGCTCTAACCTGTGGTTTGAATGATTCGATCCTATATGTTGTGATTATCGTTATCGCTATTTACCTTCCGTGCATCGATTCATGATTCTTGGTGCTTATTTATATGTATTAATTCTCGATCAATCTTGATGCATATCTAGTCGCCGCTAACGACGAATCAGATTAATTATCAATCGATCTGAATGCATGATACTAATAAACCTTGAGTCGAAATGAGATAGATATTCAGAGGAAGCATATTATTAGTGATCCTTTTGGAGTTACTTGTTTTCACCTAGAATGGTAGGAAAACTCGTAATTCATCGCCGCAATTGTCGAATCAAGTTGTTGGTTATATGTGATCTTCCATCTTGTTCGATTAAAATTGGCAAATAGGAAACAGGATAAACATACATTGTGGGTAGGATTTATGCATCCCAGGGTTAGCCTTTTTATCTGCTTTATCATCTTTGATATTTATCGCTTTTTTTTCTTGTTACCTCCTCGCTGATTAATTTCCAAGCCCCAAAGCCTTCCAAACCCAAATCGTGCTTGAATAATAATAAATTATCGCTGAGCTAGCTTCAGAGCCAGACATAATCCATGTGGATATGATACTGCCTTACCTATATACTGCACGCCGTGTTAGAAAAGTGAAATATCATTTTGCATTATGTTAGAAATTAGGTTTTCTAATGCCTTAGTGTAATTTATGTTGTGTATGGTGTTGAATGGTTTATGTTTATGTTGTACCAACAAACAAAACCCCAAACGTAAACAACGTAATACTTTATGTACGAGAACCCAAAAGAAATCGACCAATTTCGATAACTTAAGAAAGAATTAATGAGAATCGAAGTTAGACACAAATTAGGGTTTTCTATTAATAAAAGGATATTCAAACGTGAGTTCCTAAGTTAGAAAAACCAAAAGCCAAACTACAACGTTAATACTCAAGAACGACAACCTATCATTTAATGCTAGATTGAGTGTTAAGAAAACTCAATAACGAATAGCGATTATACAACTTATATAATCTCCGACGAGTTAAGAGATACAAACAATGTCGTAATGTGTAAGCAAAGATTCGAACGTAGGATGTCGATCCTTACGTCTCAAAGTTGAGTTAATATTCTCGAAGAAGTTATCTATTCCTAAGTACTTACTTACATGATAGCATGTGCTCACTTAAATCATAAGTCAAGACTCCTCTTTTATTTGTCGTGCTAATATGACAAGTCGTCAAACTTAACTTACTAGGACGTAACTACAATTGTTAAGTCTAGTTAGTGGTTTAAGAATATCCTAATTTACCAATCATAATTTGATTACCGACAATCTTTAACGTAATAACGTTTAGAAGAACACTAAAGTTAAGAGTCGAGGATAGACTCGGAGTATATGACTCCTAAGTTGAGGTTCATCTATGAATGATGAAGTAAAATAGTTTGGAAATTTGGAAATGTAAGATAATAGAAATTTGGGAACTTTAAGTCGTAAGTTATAAACGAACTTCGATCGATAGAAAAAATCTAAGAAATGTTATTTTCTTATGAAGGGTTTGATCGTACGTAGTCGGAGAGGAAGAACAACCACACCCTGCTCACTTAGACTTACTAGCTTCGAACTAGCAGGTGGACTTTCTTGAAAGAAAAATGTTATGCATAACTCAAATCATGATTTACAAAGCTTTATGAAATATTATCACATGAAATGTTATTGACTGCCAAATGTTTATGTTTTGTTGTTATCCTATCTGAGATTGGTATATCCAATGTGGTATGTGAATGTGTTGGTCCACCAACGTTAAAAAGGATAATAATCGGATCCGACTTAGTTAAGGACTAACTCGGATTGTGTACACGCAGGATCGCGTGTTAAGGTTACCTACCGACCGTCACGATTTACTATGTGTAGGTGGCCACCCATAGTGCGCGAATGAATGAATGAATGATCGATATGGAACAACGTGGATGAAATAGTCCGGCCGAACACTTTTGGAAAATGATAAAATGTTTGATGTATATGAGTCTTTTAACTAAAATCCTCACGCGCTATTGTGGGCGCTCAATAACTTTAACAAAGAAAATATTTTCGCGATGAGTCCACCGAGTACTTTTTGTACTTAGCCCCGCATCTCGCTTTTGATATGCGTAGACCGATGATTGGTGCGAGGTGGTGTAGAGTAGCGCTTATTTTGTTGCTTATTAGAAAGGATTTCTAACCTTGGGCATGTATCGTCATATACATGTCTACACGCTTATTGTCGCCTAACTCGATATTATTTTGATGTCTCGATCAGAATCGTTTTTCATTATCGATCAACTTGAGGTCGCACTGCTCCATGAATTGCGCCTCGATCAAGTTATATTTCAACCTGAACCTTTTGGCAAGTCCTTCTACGACTTGAATCGGTATCAATAGCTTATTCCTTTTAGTCCATGCATTGATGAGTAGTTCATTTGTTAATCGCATTGATTAGTTATGTATATATCATCGCATTATCATACCAAAGGATTTATCCATATGATCCGTATTTCTGGAAAGTCGGGTCATCACAATTTGTCTATTCTTAGACCATATCAACACAAGGGATTCAAAGTCTATCAGATGGATATGAAATGTGTTTCAATAGCATCCCGATCGATGAAGTATGTGGAACAACCTCCGGTTTGCAAGACTGAAGGTCCTGACAATATGGACTCAAACAAGCTCCTAGAACTTGGTACGACACTATGTCTCTATACCTGGAAGAGAAATAGTTCAAGAAAGGCTCAGTATATAGAACACTATTCACTCTTAAGGATGATGACGATATTCTCATGGTCCAGATCTACGTTAATGATATTATATTAGATCAAAGTTTGAGAAATTATGCAAGATGTTTGCTGACATTATATCTCTCTGTGGTAGAAACTAGCCATTGGACTCATCATGTAGTGTTTGTTATCGTCTTCTGAGAGTAGAGTCAACTAATAATGGGCAAAGTCAGCTAATAATGGGCAATTTCTGACTTATGTTCAGCTTTACTAAATGTAAGAGTTTGCAACCTATGAGTCCTCAGATTGATCATCCGAAGGTGCTTTTGATGACTTCATACTTGATCTAATGATTTTGCTTATCAAATTTGAGATATTGACTTCTAGGTCTGTGTCATGACTGAGAGTGTGTTTGGCTGAGCTTATAAGCTCCCAAAAACAGCTTATAAACTCCCAAAAACAGCTTATAAACTCCCAAAAATAGCTTATGTTGTTTTTGTTTTAAAAAAAAGCTTATAAGTTCAGTATTTGAGAGTTTATAAGCTCACCAAACACCCTCCGAGTCTTCTTGATCGAGTCTTTGACTTCTACTTCTTGGATTTGATCTGATGTTAACAGATTCAACATTTGGTTCTGAATTTGAACTTGACTTCTAATATCTAATACTTCTCGTCATGATGGTATATCAGTTTTAAGTTCTCCCTCGGCTGAATACTTGTCAAAGCTAAAAACACTTCCCTAACATATGAGTTGCTCAGACTATACATCTACATCAGATACAAACAAATGGGGTTTTGTGTAGGATATAAAGGTTTTGGAATCTAACTCAAAATCTTCCCAATAGTGTAGGTCAGGTCCGACTCTATACCCAGTCTGCGATCCGTGTCAATAAGAATGATTGTTGTTTTGCATAAAAGTCATAGTATTTTTGAACTTATGATTAAAAGTTATAGTTATTCTAAATAAAAGTGACGGTTGTTTTAAGGAAATTAACAAATGTTCTTGCTAATTATCTAAAATGACAGTTATTATGAATAAAATGACAGTTATTTTGATAAAAGTGAAATTTTCATTAAGGAAAGTGACAATTGTTTCATTTTGTATTTTTTTATCTTTTACTAAGAATATAATGTTCCAATAAAGTGGTAATTATTTTAAATAAAAATAACAATATTTATATAGAAGTGAATTTTTCATAAATAAAATGAATGAGTTTGAATATCCGGATGAAATGGAGAGTGCACATAGTGTAGGGTCGACAATTACATTGTTGCGTCGTTATCGCAGTAGATACAATAACGACACGACACGATAAAGCCAAACACTAACACGATCCGTTAAGAATCATTCGACACTAACACGACACTAAATGTATCGACACGGACACTAATATGACACGATTTGTTTCGTGGTGACACGACACGATAACGATACACGACATAACACAAAACAACAAATTCAAATCAAAATTAGAAAATAAATTATACTATATATATATATATATAATATAATTAAATTACTATTAAATATATATAAATATTATCAAATTACACTAAATGACACGATCCGATACGAACACGAATGCAACATGAAAATTATCGTTACACCTAACACCACATTTGATCCGACACAAATGCAACACGAATTATCGTGTCGACGACGATAAGGACACGAACACGATAAGGCCGAACATTCACCGTTAATTTCAGATGTCTGTCGCTGTCGTGGTCGTAAAAATTGTCAACCCTACATAGGTGCGCCTAAAAGAGAGAAAATCATTAATTATACTGCATAATCGGTTATATCAGAAGTTGAAAGAATAACTTAGCAAACAATTTCTTCCTTCCGTTGATCCTTTGACAAGTGGCAAGATTTCATTGATATGATATGTTAGATAAAACTTAAATAGATAAAATAGTAGGTAAATATTCAAAAAAATATACATATAAAAAAATTTATTTTAAAATTCTTTGTAAATAGAGCCATATATTGATATCGTTCAGCACAATCTAAAATTTTCTTTTAATATTTGAAACACGTTCTTCTCTATTTTACATTACACCATTTAAATTTTTAAAAAAATTGATTATATATAACACATATCTATAAATAATTAAAAGTATGTATTTTAGATTATATTGAGTCATCAATAAAGTAAAAGGTTGTGGAATTGAATTGATTTGTAAGTTGTAAATGTGAAAGTGAGAAAATTAGCTTTTTATTATTGAATTGGGTTGGGTTGTTAATAAATACAGTCTGAAGATTTATAAATTAATTATTTTTATTATATTTTATATAACACTTCTTCCGTCTCATTATTGTTACTGCTTTTCCTTTTTTTGTTGTCCCATTGTTGGCTCGCTTCCAAAAAGAAAATAATTTTACACTAAAAGTCTTTAATTTCGTGTCACACACTAATTTACACATAAAATACAATTTCATTAATCTACAAGAAAAAGAAATGAGCATGATTCATGGGACGGAGGAGTATAATATATGTTTTGTAACATCTTGTCTATTATTTGAAAATATGGTTTGATAAATTAGCAAACGAGGTTCTAAATGATAAAGTTTATCGAGCATTAAGATGCCGCTTATGATTTGTAAGCATTTCGTTTGACCATCGTTGACATTTAATCAACATTGGTATAGTTTTTAATATTGTTTTTTTATTCTCATACTTCAAAAATTATTATTGAGATCATCAAATTTGTTGATGAAAATCAAAGATAGGTTTATTCTTTTATCCATGTTAACATTTTACTTTTTTATTTTCTTATATTTCATAACTTATTACCGAATTAGAATCATAAAAAATTATAAATTACATATAATTCTATGCATGGTTTGTTTTTATAATCCCTTTAACTTTAAAGATAGGAACAAATTAATAAATTGTTATGATTTTATATAATTTATAAATTTGATGATATTTGTCATAATTATGAAACTAAAGAGGACAAAAAGTGCGAATACGAACTGCATGTAAGTTATGTTCACGGAAGGTAATCACAAAGGGTGTTTCTCGTACCACTTTATACACGTAAGATAATAGGATACTTCTATGCATCCTATTAAGTGTTATAGTTTGATACTTGAATGAATTCTTTTACGATACTTGTGCACATCCTATTAGTTACTGTAATATAATACTTAATAGATAGTATGACACTTAGGCATGCTATTGTTGTATAGTACTTAAAAGTTAATAATACACTTATATGTATGATCCTATCAAGTATTATATTAACAAAATCCAAATGACTTTTAACCCGGAGTTAGGTAGGCTTAATGGGCTATCCGGGTGCTTTTAGAACCTATCTTTTGGGCCTCTATTTTATGAGCCCTAGTTCCACTCAAATTCGAGTATCCCAGTCGACTTGTCGGCTATGCCAATTTTACCGGTTTTAATTATAATAAATAGCTTTCAATTGAGACATGTGAAACAATGTTGGGACATTTAACATATTTGATCAAAATTAATATTCTCGATTGAGTTTTAGCCAAATTAATAAACCCTTCAAATAATTTTTGGGGTAGTTTCAAATTTATAGCATCTTAACTTGGCCCAAGAAATCTTGATTTCAACGTGTTAGTAAATATCTTATATTTCCTATATAATCTTGCAAGTCATATGTTTTACATGTCATATGTTTATTGATTGACTTCAAACAAATCACAAGTTAATTGATTGATACTAAGAATTAGGAACCTGAAATATATAGACGTATGAAACTTTAGGGAGATTCGGTCGGTTTCGTTAATCGAAACCGAATTTCGCTAACCAAACCGAAAATACCCAAAATAGGTAATCAGAATCGATACCAATCGGTTAATCGTTAACCGATTAACCGATTCGTTAGTCGGTTCGGTTATGCTAACCGAAATTTAAATTAAATTTTAAAAAAAAAAAAAAACAAAAAACAAAATTAACCAAAATAACCGAATTAACCGAAAATAACCGAAATTAACCGAGATTATTTCAAATATTACGAAATTAATATATTAAATTAAATAATTT
This sequence comes from Salvia rosmarinus, assembly GCA_036937905.1. NCBI lineage: Eukaryota > Viridiplantae > Streptophyta > Magnoliopsida > Lamiales > Lamiaceae > Salvia > Salvia rosmarinus. Next base: position 83,903,186 of record CM072816.1, on the reverse strand, counting down.
TGACTTAATAATTAATAAATAAATAAATTAATTAATTAATTAATTAATTTTGCTAATCGGTATAACTGTTTGTTAATCTGTTATACCCGATAACCGAATTACATGCAATCGGTAATCGATAATCGAATCGAAATCGAAAATCGGTTATTTGCTAACCGATAATCGATTTTTTCGGTTTCTTGTTATTTGCTAACCGATAACCGATACCCGCTTACACCCCTATGAAACTTGCATTTTCATTATATTTGCCTAATATATATATATTTATATATATATATATATATGAGGGATCAAATAGTACCCGAGCCCTAGATATTATGTAGTACTCGATCTCATTCATCCATCCTATTAATCGTGTGTATCGATATTCGCTACCGATTTTTAAAAGTTTTACACGTTAATTTGTGGTAGTAAGGGTATATTAGTAATTTGATTTGTTATGTGATTTCGAAAATAAACCATGCATATGATTGAACTGAACTATGCATTCAAATGAACACAAAAGTGCATTCACTTGAACACAAAAATGCATATGAGTTTCAATTTTAATGCATGCTGGAAACTCACTACCAACGCCGCAGCACGCCAGCGCCACCCAACGCCCGCCCGCTCGCACGTATGAACCTGGTCCGCTCGCACGCACCCAACGCCGGTTAGGTGCGATGCGCTTTATGTTGTTTTAAATGCGTGTTTTGTTGTTTTAAATGCGCTTATATTATTTCATACGCATTATTTATGTTTTGTTGTGGCTCTTCCCAAACCCAAATACGACGTACCTAGTGCCTATACCCAGCCTTCGCACACACCCAACGCCCTAACCATCGCCGGCAAGACGCATCCGCCTTCACTCAAGCATTTCGGCACACACCCAAATATTTGGGTGCGATGCGTTGTCATGTTATTTTGAATGCGTTGTCATGTTATTAAGAATGCAATACCAAACCCAAATACCATGGATACCCAACGCCATGACTCTTTTACCTAACGCCGGTTACACCCAAATACCTGAACCTTCCTATTTTGCCCCGAAAAAAAATGGCTTCCACGTGTCAAATTTTGACACGTCCACGTATTCAAAATATGTGGTCTAGATTGGGTACTACATACTATCTAGTGATAGTAGATTACGGAACCCAACCCTATATATATATATATATATATATATAGGAGATGGTTCGATAAAAGGATAATTTGGTAGTAAATAGAAATGACTATGGGTCTTTGATTTGTTGGATCAATAGTTCGATTTAATTTCGCAGTGTTACGCTTTATGTTTTGTGTGCTACGCGATTACTATGCAACACTAGAACCCTTCTGTGTAGGCTATAATGAAAGACGTGTTAAACTAATATATTTAGTGTATGTACTACTAATGGATAAAATATGTACTAAACTAATTTGATGTGTTAGACTTACATATACATTCATATTTCCTACACTAAGGAGTTTTTCACCATAACTCACCCCTATATATGTGTGTGTGAGTGGTTTACGTAAGAACGCAAATATTGGTAATAAATAAGAACGCAAAGATTGAATGTATAAATTTGTTGCACCAAATTCTAGTAGGAATGAAAAAGATGGATCGTAGGAATAACTTTTTGGTAAGAAATAAGAATAAATCTAAACAATTGATTTTAGAAAATCAATGGACAAGATTTATTTTCATTGTGCTACAAATATAACTATATATGCTACAAAAAAAAATTGTGCTTTCGCCAAAGGTTAAATAAGTAATTTTATTTTGTAGGAATCAGTTTTTTTTCTTAATTTAAGGGAAACACGCTTTTATACTTATTTTTGTGGATTTGTTATAACTTATCCTTTAAATCATTATCTGCAACATTATTTCGCCAATACTTAATATATACAAAATTATTTGTGATTCAAGCTAATCTATGAAAACTTAGGTAAATAATACTCCTCCGTCCAACCCAAGATGACATGTATTTTTTTGGTCTGTCTCACTAAAGACGACTGCTTCATTTTGAGAAAATAATTATCTCTTCAAACGCTAGGGACCTACCTACTTTTTAACACTTTAATCACTTTATACCTTATCCTAAATAACCATGCCGAAAAGAAACGAATGCCTTAATTTTGACTAGGAGTATATACATTGATTCATACGCTTGGTTCTATATAGCACTCAGATAAAAGTTTCATAGTATTTTTTAATTATTCGCTGCACATACCACTAAAATTTCAAAATTATTGTCGCCTTATTATTGTTATTCTATACACATGTTGTGCTTATTTTGTTTTTTTCCTATACATATGTCATTGCACTAGTGGAATATTTTTGTAGCATTTTTAGTGTATTCATTTGCACTTACACAAGTAAAAAAAAATTATGTATTCACTAATACATGCTTTTCAGTACTTATTGCACTGATGGAATATTTTCGCATCATTTTTTTACTTATTCGCTGCATACATAAGGTTTAATCTCATCGAGACAATAATTTTCAAAATTTTGGTGGTATGTGCAACTAATAAGTAAAACAATGCTACGAAAATTTTACAATAGTGCTATAGTTTGAACCACACGTATGAAATGTCGGATTTGTATACTAAAAGCGGAATGGTTGAGCTTCAGATAAAATGTTTTGTTACCACTATTATAATCTCACATCCGAATTGTTTACTTGATGGATATGTCCGTATGATTGTTGTTTATATTGAGATATAAAAGGATCACAACCGAGACAACTTGAGGACGAGTTGTCTGTGATAAAGTGTAGTATAGATAAGAAGTGACTTGATTTGTTGTTGTATATGTGGGTATGTCTCGACGTATTGATGGATCACGTGAGATGAGTTCTTCTATCCGACCATCGCGAATAACCTAGACTTCGTGACTTTACGCTGATCTAAATCTCGATAAGGTTTAAGGTGAGTATGAGTTATCGACCATCAATTGACTTGTTACGGGTGAGGGTTACATGAGATAACCCAAGATTCTCCACATCTTAGTGCGTGGCGGTTTTCAGATATCATGCTAATTATTTGCATCGAGTCACCGTATCCATTTAGATGATGATGTCCCTTAAGGAGCTCAAAAGGTTTATTGTACTAAACCCTACAAAGTTGAGAACTCAAGCACAATAATAAGGTTGAGTGGTACTACTTAAGAATTAAAGAGATTAATTATTTTAAGCAATGTAATGCTATAAATAATTAACGAACGCAATATCTTAAATACGGGATTCAGAAGTCTAAGTGCAAGCCCGACTCAACTTTGGTAATAACGGGGCAAGTCAATATTTATTCTCTAGTGCAATGAATAAATGTTTATGAATTAATTTATGTTTTGGGCTGAGTATAGGATAATTAATTCATTTTAGGCTCATCTTTAATCCATACATTTGATCTTTGGGCTGACCCATCAAGGCCTGGAGCTGCTAGAATTTTTGCCCACTACTCGTAGAGTCCCACTGGGACTCTATTCTGATTAACGTATTATTTTAATACATCTCCAGTATCTAGATAGATATAATATGATATTATTAGATATTCAGAGATATTATCTAATATCATTAGATATCAAGAGATATTATCTGATATTATTATATATCAATAGATAATTATTCTAGATATATTTTATCCGCAAATATATTAGTGTATTTATTAGATATGTAAGGATCATATTTAAACAGATTCTGAGAATGCGTTATGAATACAAGCAGAGAAAAAAAAAAAAAAAAAAAAAAAACACTATCCTATTCATTTGTTGAGATTTTCAAAAATCTCATAGATCAAAGTAGGAGGTGAATTTTTACAATGTTCTCCATAAATTACTCTCACTCAGCATTGGAGAATAGACATGTAGGATACAGTCTAAAAGATCAAAGCTGGAGCCTGTCATTGATCTTATATCCAAGAAATTCACACGTAAACAAGAGTAAAGACCTCACACGATTTGTCAGAATTAATTATATACACGCATACTTAGTATATAATCAATGTATATTTAATTAAACATCCAAGATAGATCATCGGGAAAAAGGTAAAATCGGATTTCCTACAATTGGTATCGAGCCCGAATCGTGATTCGCTCTTTCGATTAATTCACGCTTGATTATTACGCACTATAATTAATCAAGAGTCATTGCTCATCGTAGCTCGGCTGTTTATTTTTCGCTGGAACTGCCACCACGAAAATTTATGGTTAGATAATTTATTTTTAAATTAAATCAGAAACTAAGAACTAAGACGGAAGAACCAGACGATACGATGGAAGCCCATTGTATGTCACGATGGGGCACATCGACAAGAACCCTAAGACACGCACAAGCGCCGGCCACGCCAGCGTGGTGGTAGCCTCGACGACGGGCGGTACTTTGGGCACGACGAGGCATCAATCGCCCACACACGCATGTGCCCGTCAGACGTAAGCCGCACGGGCAGCCCGGGCACGGCATGTAATGCGTGCGTGTACGCCGACGCCGACAGAGACGGCAACGATACACGCACGTGAGGAGTGCATAGTGCACAGGCCTTGGAGTGCGAGTGCTCAGCACCCGACGTGGTGCTTCTGCTGCGGACGGAGGCGCGATGGACGCGATGGCGTGATCGAGCGCAAGACACCGCGCGGCCTCGCCACGACCCGTGAACCAACACACGTACACAGTGCACGATGGTGCTCGGCAAGGGACGACGGTAGGCTGGGTATGCGTATGGGTTGGGCCGAGGGTTGTGCCCTAGAGCACGGCCTAACCCACTTGGGCGAACTGACCCGTTTCTGACCCGATCCAATTTTTCTGACCCGACCTGATCCAAATCACTGTTCCGGTCCACTTTTCGATTTTTCATCCCAAATCTATTTTTGACAAGTCCGATCCGTCCCGTGCATGCGAGGCCCGTTTCAAGAAATTTTTGAAGATTTGTACTTAGCAAATTTATGTAATAAATTAGGCAGGAAAGTACAGGATCCACGAATGGGTCGCGATGAATGAATTTTATTTTATTTTTATTATTCATAGCATGTCGTGGATGTTTAAATTATGCAGTAGCATGAAATGTATGTTCAATTATGTAGATAAATATGGATATATGTTCGTGATTGACTGTGTTTAGTAAGCATGCTAGGTTTATCGTGTTTTGAAGCATGTTTTAAAATTCTACGAGCATGTTTTACATGTTGAGTTCTAGTGAAAGCACGTTAAAACTACGTGATCTGCATGAACAAACCTTTTGAAATAAAAGAATAAGCAAGAAATCCGACGTATTAATTCTTAAATTAAAAACATCAAGACCTCCACATTTTGATCTCTAAACAAAGTGATACGTACTGTGATTAAATGTCCACACGTGTGGCTTTTTTGCACTGTTTATCATAAGTTTGTTAGATGAGATTTCTAAATAAAACGTTTGAATCCATTGAGAAGTGGGAGTTTCACGTGTAAATGTCCACATGTGTGGCTTGCATGTGTGGTTTTCATAAGTTCTCTAGAGATAGATTTAAAATGAGATGACAAACGAAATTGAATTGGAAGCGGTATGGTCCGAGTGAGTATGTTAATTCTAAGAATTCGACCACAAAATTGTAGTCGTTGTTTAGGCATCACCTCAAGTACAACTTCCCGCGAAGTACTTTCTTGCAATTTTTGATGTGGTTTAGTTAAGGTCCAATTATTAATTTCATTTGTCATATGGATAAGTTGACATGGATTGAATTAAACGACTAAAATGTTCATTTTAGTCTGGTCGAGGGGTTTATGTGTAAACGTCTACACGCGTGACGTGCATGTGGGATTCCTTGGGTGATTGGAGGTTTCAACCAATATATCAAAAGGTTACAATATTGTTGTTACGAATTATATGTGATCGTATGCTTATGTGTTTACATTATTTTTCAGATATACTTCTTACTCCGATTATCAATATGCTCGTATAAAACCCCTTATCCGGTACAAACTTTATCGAGTGGAAACGAAACATGGAGTATGTTCTTATCGCTGAAGAACACATGTTTGTTCTCACTACTCCTAAACTCGCTGCCCTTACTGACTCATCGACTAATGAGCATCGAGAGTCAAGCAGACTTTTAGCATAAGTCATATAATATGGCTAAATGTTATATGATGATTACAATGTCAAAGGGCTTAGAAGCCGCAAAGATCGTCGATGGTAGACGCGACCGAGATCCGTCAAGTCTCGAGAATAAGTTTGGGCAATCGGATCGAACAGTCCGCTTCCACACGATGAGAGAGATCTTAGCATGTAGGATGAAAGAATGAAGTTCGTCCATGAACATGTCCTCCACACGACTCATCTCATGGATAGTCTTGATCGCTTGAGACGAGGTATCGACGGCGCAAGCCAAGGTCGATATCATCCTCAATATATCGCACAAATCTTTTGACAACTTTCACGTGAACGCGATCACGAGCCGATTTGAGTATACTCCCACCGCTTTCAACTATCTAGTGGCGCTGAAGGCGCTATGGGAAACGAGCACATGCTCAAGGCTCAAGGTACGCTATCGCTTTAGTAATGTAAACATGTTTAGCGACTTGTTCTACTCATTCATCGATAGTAGATACGGCACGATTGATCATGTTCTTACACCTTGCAAGGGTTTCGGATAAGAAAGTCGGTGATGACGAGATAACAATCTCCATGGGCAATGTAGTGAAAGTCGAGGTCATAAAATGAGATGTTTCGTATGCTTTGATAGGACAGCTTAGTTTTGAGAGATTTTTATATGTATGGAGTTTCAAGAAACCTTGTTCGCTTCCAAAGTATTTATCGTTGGATTTGTAAACCGAAGCAGCTTTTGATTGAGCTTGTATACAATGTTTCATGTTACCACTATTACAATCTCCTATCCAATTGTTTACTTGATTGCATATGTGTATCCCTTTATCTCATATAAAAGTTAGATCATAAAGTATGTAGAAGATCACGTAGTGTGTATGATTGGTCAAGTTTAATAAGATATAAAAGGATCACAACCGAGACAACTTTAGGACGAGTTGTCGGTATAGCTGCGGTATAGATAAGAAGTAACTTGACTTGGTTGTTTGTCATACTAATACGACCGACGTATTGTTGATCACAAAGGAGACGAGTTCTTCTATCCGACCATCGTGAAGAACTTAGATCTCGTGACTTTACATCGATCTAAATCTCGATAAGGTATTAGGTGAGTATGAGTTGTCGACCATCACTTGACTTGTCATGGGTGAGGTTACATGAGATAACTCAATATACTCGTGATCTGGGTGGTGGCAAGGTTTGTATGTCATGCTAGTTGTCCAGACGAGTCACCGATCTGCTAGGATGATGACGCCCACTTAAGGAGCTCAAAGGTTTATTGTACTAAACCCCGCAGTTGAGTTATCTCAAGTACAATAATAAGGTTGAGTGGTACTATTTAAGGAATTAAAGATATTAATTATTTTAAGCAACAAAACGCTTATAAATAATTAATGATATGTGATATCTTAAATACGGTATTCGTGAAGTCTAAGTGCAAGCCCGACTCAACTTCGGAAGTAAAGGGGTAAGGCGGCATTTATTCTCTAGTGGCATGAATAAATGTTTATGAATTAATTTATATATTCTGGGCTGAACATAAGATAATTAATTTATTTGAGGCTCATATTTATTCCTAGCATTTGATCCCTAGGCTGGCCCATCAAGGCTTGGAACTCCTTAAATTTATCCACCTCATAAGAATCCCACTGGGATTCTGTTCTGATCCTCTCTATCTGAAAAGATATTATTATATTTATTAGATATGCAGAGATCTTATCATAATAGGATTCTAGGCTTGCATTATAATTATAAGGTGAGAGAAAATCAGGGTATCCTAATGCTAAAGAGATTTTCGAAAATCATAATGCGATTATTGTATTTTCAAATTTTCAAGTGGTAAGAAGACTAATTTTGCAAGATTTCCATATATTGCTCTCACTCAGCATTGGAGTTTTGGCGAACGAGATACAGTCCAGAAGATCAAAGTACGAGTGTTGATCCGATTCCTTGTCAGACAAATTCGCAGGTGAACACGAGAAAACACCAATGTGTTGCAATTAATTATATAGGTTGTAATAACCCGAAAATTTTAAAAGTTTTATTAGCGAAGCTTAAACCAATTACTTAGAGTTCTAAGACCTTAATTATGTTTATATGACCAACCAAACGAATTAGAATCGATTCGGAGATTTAAAACTAGAGAAGTAAAAAAACTAGTGACTAGTCCTACGAACATAGAATGAAAGATCGAGAATGAATCTCAACAAAAGGATTTCATTTCTAGAATCTTCTCGTGAAAACATGTGAGAAGCCAAAGAATTGAATTTTCTGAATACCGCCCTGGCCGGCCTCAAAATAATATTCACGAGCTTTGATCCACTTACAATCTGTGTTATTCATGAAAATTTATGATAAAAATAAAAATCATGAAGGAATATATTATTATGAATTTAGAATTCATAAGAATCAATTTCTGAATGAAATTTCTGAAGAACTTAATCGAACGCCGGGAATATATACCGGAAAAACCCTAAACTGATCCGAACGACCCGAAACTCGAACCAAGGGTCTAAATAAATAAGAAATGATTTATAAGACTCAAATAAATTATGAAAGCTCAAGAATTCAATAGAATTTCTAATGAGCATAATTTAATCGTCGGACGCTGTTTTTCCGCGATAACTCGGAATTGACTTATCGGATGTCATCTGAACTTCATGAAATTATTATAAACTATGAAATAAGTCATTTTAAGGCTATTTAAGAAAATAAAACCTTAAGGTTCCGAGAAATCAATCGAAAGTGCGATAAAACTTATAGAGTCGGTATTAACATGCCAAATCGGGTAATTTGACCATTCCTTCTCCCAACTACCACCAAGGCCCCCCCAAATGAGCTCACAAAAGCTCTTTAGGCTGCCAAGAGAGTAGAATTTCATCCATTTTCAGCCCCTCTCTTTGAGACCCATTTTCTCTAATTCAATTTTTTTTTTCAGATCATGGGAACCCGCAATCGCTACCTTAGGCGCGACCGGTAAACCCCACGGTCCCGTGCAATAGCCTGCAAACCACATAGGATGTAAACACACTTGAAAACCAGCGTGATGTGCTCAAACCCATAGAGGCGCCAGCGGGTTCGAACCCGCGACCTCAACTAATTCAAATTTTCTCTTTGTTCTTCATGGTCTAAGCTTAAATCCTCCTTTTCAACCCATTAAACTCTCAAAATAAGTTTCTAAGACCATATAAAGGTAGTATTAGTCATCATCTTCCATCCTAATGGAGTTGAATGTTTTTTAGAATTTTTTTCATTTGAAACCCTAGTTTCGAACCATTTCAATTTCGTGGCTTTTGAGCCATCAAATTCTCTCAAGAAATGAATAAAATATGCTTAGAAATATGTTCTAAGGATGTATTTAAAATTTGGGAATTTTTGAAGCATGTTTGTTTTTTTTCGATTATGTTATAATTTCTTTTTATATGAGATACAACATGCTTTTATGAATATTATTTAATATTTTTGTTTGTTGATTTGTTAGGAGCATGTAGAATAAATATGGAAATGTTTGGAATTTTCTTGTATTTATTTTGATTTTATTTGTTGAAAAATAGTTGAAGTATAGTGTTTAATATATGATATGAACATCATATATTAATCTTGGAATTATTGAAATACTACTCCTATTTTTCACAAATGGGCAGAATTATTTAAGTATTTTTAAGCCATTGTTTGATTTTATTTGTTGAGAAATAGTTGAGATATAGTGTTTAATATATGATATGAACATCATATATTAATCTTGAAATTTTTGAGACACTATTCCTATTTTTATGAAAAGACCAAACTATGTATAAATATTCTAAGATTTATTTTATTTTTATTTGTTGAAAATAATATGATATGTGATGTTTAGAAATAATAAGAACCTAATATGCATTATCGAGAATTTATTGAACACATATACAATATTTGTGTGAGGAGAAAAAGAATTCCAAGCATTTAGTTCATATTATAAATATTTAGTTGAGGTTTAAAGTTAATATTACATGTTTATTGCATATTATAAACATATGGTGAAGTGAATGGAATTTATCAATATATATGTATATATATTATAATTAATTAAAATATACATGTAGTAAAAAGCATGTGTTTTAATTTTAGTGTATGATATGAGATGATATTTCATGTTTAATGTATGATATGAGCATGATATGATTTTTGTGGAATTTATTGAACACCAAAGTTCAATAAATTGAAATTGCCAAAATATAATGCTTATTTACTCATGGTTTAAAATTTTATTTGATGATATGGAGTTGGTAATTAAATTCTATGGTATGATAGGAGATATCATGATTTTATTTGAAATTATTGATACTTATGCTAATTATTGTCAATTATCAAAACGTAGCAAAATGGTTAAGTATGAGTTTAATTTTAATAGTAAATGATGATATGATAGTTAATCTATAAGTTTGGAATGAATGTTTGTGATAGTGATGAATGAATGGAACACTTATGCACACATACACAATGGTTTTGCATTATGTTAGAAATTGGGGTGTTCTAATACTTTAGTATAGTTTATGTTGTGTATGGTATTGTATGATGTTGAATGGTTATGTTTATGTTGTGCCGACAAACAAAACCCCAAACGTAAACAACATAATATCTTATGTACGAGAATCCAAAAGAAATCGATCAATCCGATAACTTAAGGAGGAATTTATGAGAACCGAAGTTAGACACGAAATTAGGGTTTTCTATTGATAATAGGATACTCATACGTGAGTTCCTAAGTTAAAGGAACCAAAAGCCGAGTTACAACGTTAATACTCCACAACGATAATCTAATACGATATTAGATCGATAACGAATAGCGATTATACAACTTATATAATCTTCGACGAGTTAAGAGAAACAAACAATGTCGTAATATGTAAGCAAAGATTCAAACATAGGATGTCGGTCCTTACGTCTCAAAGGTCGAGTTGATATTCCCGAAGAGATTCATCTATTCCTAAGTACTAACTTACATGATAGCATGTGATCACTTGAATCATAAGTCAAGACTCCATTTTTATTCGTCGTGCTAATACGACAAGTCTTCAAGATAACCTACTAGACGTAACTACAATTGTTAATTCTAGTTAGTGGCTTGAGAATATCCTAATATACTAATCACAACTCTCAATACTAACAATCTATAACGAATAACGCTTAGAAGAACACTAAGGTTAAGAGTCGAGGATATGACTGAGTATACGACTCATGAGTTGAGATACATCTATGAATGTAAGTAAAATAGTTTGGGAATTTGGGAATGTAAGATAATAGAAATTATCTTGAAACCATCACATGAAATCACAAAGAAACTCTAGTTAGGAACTTTAAGTCGAAATTTATAAACGACCTTCGATCGATAGAAAGAATCTAAGAAAAGCTATTTTCTTATGAAGGGTTTGATTGTACGTAGTCAGCGAGAAAGGACAATCATACTTGCTCACTTAGAACTACTCGCTTCGGACTAGCAAGTGGGCTTTCTTGAAACAAAAATGTTATGCATAACTCAAAGCATGATTTACAAAAGCTTTATGAACTATTATCACATGAATCGTTATCGACCGTCAAATATTTATGTTTTGTTGTGATCCTATCTCGAGATTGGTATATCCAATGGTATGTGAACGAGTTGGTCCACCAACGCTAAAAAAGGGTAACGATCGGATCCGACTTAGTTAAGGACTAACTCGACCGTGTACACGCAGTGACCGTCATAAGGTTAGCTACTCGACGGTCACGGCGACTATGTGTAGGTGGCCACCCATAGTGCGCGAATGAATGAATGATCGATATGGAACAACGGCATAAAATAGTTCGCCAACACTTTTAGAAAATGATAAATGTTTGATAGCATGGGTCTTTCAACTAAAATCCTCATGTGCTATTGTGGGCGCTCAATAACTTTAACGAAGAAAATGTTTTCGCAATTAGTCCACTAAGTACTTTTAGACTTAGCCCCGCATCTCGCTTTTGATATGCAGTTGAGCAGGATTGATGACGGGTGCAGGTGGTGTAGAGTGGCGCTATTTTGTTGCTTATTAGAAAGGATTTTAGAACCTGGGCATGTATCATCATACATGCCCACACGCTTATTATTGCCGCCAACTCGATAATATTTTGATGTCTTGATTATAACTACTTTCATAGCGTATGAACTCGAGGTCGCACTGCTCCTCGAATTGCGCCTCGACTGGGTTATATTTGAACATCGAACCTTTCGCAAGTCCTTCGCGACTTGAGTCCAGATTGAAACAGCTTTATCCCTTTTAGTCCATGATTTTATGAGTAGTTATTAGTTAATTGCATTGATTAGTTATGTATATATCCACTGCATTATCATACCAGTGATGATCCGTATGATCCGTACTTCCTTGAGAAGTCGGGTAGTCACATAGGTGCATACTAGGTATATAATCAATGTATGGTGAATTAAACATCCAAGATAGATCATCGGGAGAGGGTTAAAATCATATTTTCACACTGGTATCCGAGCCAGTTCAAGATTCGCTCGCTGGATTAATTCACGTTTGATTATTACGTGGGCAATTATTTAATTGTGGATTTGTCGTTCATCGTGGCTCGTTTTTCTTTTGTGTCGGATATTGTTTTCACCACGAGAAAATCTGTGGTTAGATTAGGATTTATTTTTTTATAAATCTAATCTGTAAAAGATGAACGAAGATGAAGAATGAGACGATGGATTCTTGTCGCTACGGTGCGACGGGAAGAACGTGGGAAGCCGGACGCAGCGTGCGGGTCTTCTCGGTAGAAGTCTCAGGGCGCAGCTCGACAAATGCGCGCGGCGCTTTGGTACCTTCCAAAAAGATCGGAGAACAGGCAAGCGGCATGCGGAAGTTTCCAGCCCCCACTGTAAATCTCGCCAGAAACACACGCGGCGTAACGAGACGCGCATCGCGCCTCACACGCCGGTGTCGCTGCATCGGCGCACGAGTAGGCAGTTCGGCGCACGAGGCGCACTATACGCGCAGATCTCGGCAAAGACGCGCAGGGCTTCGGCGCAAGCAGGCCGGGCGAGATGACTACCGGACGGCAGGTGGTTCTCGGCAGCCTCAACAAATGCGCATACGGGCGACGAGAGCGCAGGTTCGCGCGTGAGGTGTGCGTTTGTCACACGATCTCTGTGCGCGATGAGTGCCTTGGCGCTCGACTGATGTACGGACGGGCAAGGCGCTCGCGATTGGCAAAGAAATGGCCGACAAAGACTCGGCAGGCGACCGGAGACGGCGGCGGCGAGCGTGGCCGGGGCATTGTGGGGGTTGTTTCAGCTGTGACCCCACCACTTAGCCGACCCGAACCGCTTCGCCTGCACCCATTTTTTCGACCCTTGCCTCGATTTTTGACCGACCGCCCATCCGCTCGCCCGCTTTTCAAATTTTCGCCCAAATCAAATTTTGACGAGTCCGTCCGCACTGCATGCGAGGCCTGCTTTCGAGATTTTCAAGATCTGTACTTTGTAAATTTATGTAATAAATTAGCGGTGTAGCATGTGATCCACGAGTGGACCGCAATGAACTAATTTATTTTATTTTTATTGTTCAAAGCATGTCGTGGATGTTTAAATAATGTACATGTTATGTATGTTTAATTACATAGATAAACATGTAATGTGTTTTCATGATTGACGCGATAGCAAGATGCTAGTTTATCGCTTAAAGCATGTTTTAAAATTTCGCGATTATGTTTTACATGTTGAGTTCTATAGAAAGCATGCTAGATTACGTGATTTGCATAGACAAAACTCGTTGAAAAAAAGACTACAAGAAACCCGATATATTAATTTTTAAATTAAAGATGTCAAGACTCCATTTTTGATCTATAATCAAAGTGGTACGACTGTGAGTAAACGCCCACACGTGTGGCTTACTTGCATTGTTTATCATAAGTTTGTTAGACGAGATTTCTAAATAAAACATTTTAATCTATCGGTAGTTGGGAGTTTCATGTAAACGCCAAGACGCGTGGCTTGCATATGCGATTTTCATAAGTTCTCTAGATATAGATTTAAAATGAGATGATAAAAGAATTTTAATTGGAAGCGGTATGGTCCGAGTGAGTATGTCAATTCTAAGAATTCGTTTTCTACTGTAAAAAATATGGTCATTGCTTAGGCATCACCTCAAGTACAACTTCCCGTGAAGTCCCTTCTTGTGATAGTGATGTGGTCTAGTAAGGTTCAATCGTTAATTTCATTTATCATAAGTATAAGTTGACATGGATTGAAATTAAACGACTAAAAAGTAAATTTTAGTCCGGTCGAGGGGTTCATGTATAAACGCCCACACGCGGGCTTTCATGTGGGATTCTCGCGATTGAGGTTTTAATTAATATTGTTTTATCAAAAGGTTACAATATTATTGTTACGAATTATGTGCGATCGATGATTATGTGTTTACATTGCTTTTCAGATATGTCTCTTACACCGATTATCAATATACTCACACAAAATCCTCTATCTGGTCTAAATTTTATCGAGTGGAAACAAAACATTGAGATTGTTCTACCATCAAGAAAATTTATCCAGACTCACTACACCCCGCCCAACCCCTAGAGGATTCGCTCATCACGAGGAACGCAAGGAGCAAGAGAATGAGACAAATCAAATAGAATGACAAAGTGCCTTTTTGGTCACCGTATGAAGTCCTTGTAACTCCAAAGATCAAGAGATGGACGATGTAGCCACTATATAACTAAATCTCATGAAATCAGATGGGGAGTTGGATGTAATCGCTAGTCATAATTTGACAAAATTAATTATTTCAAGTTCAATGATGGAAGGCGATTCAAAGCATGACCATGTAGAGCAAATGATCAATCTCTTCGAGAGCTCTAGTTGGTTGGAGGATATATTGACGATATATTCGTAATCGATATAATCCTCAACACTTTGCCCAAGTCTTTGACAACTTCCGTTATGGAGTAGTCCTTTATGAAAATAGTTATACTCTAGATTCATTGCAAGAGAATTTACTAACGGATGAACGCAAAATGGGCAAAGGTGCATGGTCTTTAGTACGCACCTCAAGGAAGACCACTACTTTATCGGAAGACGAAAATGTAAAGTGGAATTAAAGAGATGCTAAGGCTAAAAAGGAGTGGAGTAATACAAATGGCTTTACCAATGGTTTGAAAAGCTAAAGAAGGGGCAATGCTCAAGTACGCGAGACTGGCATCGAAGGCTATGCAACATGCTCAAAGCTCAAGGAACGCCATTTGCTTTAGTAACGGAAACATGTTTAGAGACTTATTCTACTCATTCATGGGTAGTAGATACGGCACGATCGATCATATTTGTTATACCTTGTGGGTTCATATGGACAATGAGTCGCTTGATGGCGTAGATAACGATTCCACGGGCAACGCAATAAAGTCAAGGCCATTGCGTCGAGATGTTTCTTTTATGTTTTGATAGATAGTTTAAGTATTAAAAGACGCTTTATATATGCCGGAGTTTAGGCTAAACCTTATTTCAATTTTCAAACTATTTATACATGGATATTCTATTGTTTTTATAGTGGTGTTTCTATCATAAGAAATGACGGTTATGTGCTGACACTCTATATAATTCTCTTTATACTATTTATGCTAAACATAATACCTTTAATTATGTCAGATCTACATCAAACCTTAACAAGAAGAAGTTTTCTTTAAATGACCCCACATTCCTTTGTCATCTTAGATTAGGTCACGCCAATCTAAATAGGATCCAAAGACTTGCTAAGAATGGAACATTGGGTGAAATTACGCTTATTCCGCTCCCACCGCGAATCATGTATAGAAGGAAAGATGTTGACCAGCCCTTCAAAGCTTAAGGATATAGAGCCAAAGAAGTGTTGAGCTAGTCCATTTGACTGTGGACGAATGTCCACACAAGCTCGTGGAGGGTACGAGTATTTTGTCACTTCATCGACGACATTACCAGGTACGGATACGTGTACCACCTTCACCACAAGTCCGAATGCTTGAGAAATTCAAAGAATTAAGGCGTAAGGGAGACGGTTAGTAACAAGATCAACCTAGTTTAAACCATATATGATATAGCAGCCCAAAGACATGTGTCGAACAAGAAAGTCGATAAGTTGGAGGCTAGATCAAGCAAGGTTGTTTATCAAGTTATCCCATAGAACGAAAGGTGGTTATTTCTATAGTCCTAAAGATCATAAGGTCGTTATTAGCACTAATGTCCCATTATTAGAAGATGACTACACGAGAAAACACAAACCAAAGTTGAAATCATACTTCAAGAATTAGAAGAAGATCATATTCCATCACCGACAGCTAAAGGTACGAGATGTCGTGGTTCAGCGGAGGATCGACACCAAATACTTCAAGAGATTGAAGGTCGAGTTCCACTAGAGATACCGATCGCATGTGGCACCCACCAAAGAAGTGTTGGATTTCTATACTGAAAGCAGTTTGGTTGAGCTTGTATACAATGTTTCATTTTACCACTATTACAATCTCCTATCTGAATTGTTTACTTGATTCTTTATGTTTGTCCCTTTATCTTATATATAAGTTAGATCATACAGTGTGTAGTAGAACACGTAAGTCCGTATGATTGGTCAAGCTTAATGATATATAAAAAGAATACAATTGAGATAACTTGAGGACGAGTTGTCAGATAAAGCACAAGATAGATAAGAAGTGACTTGATTTAGTTTTGTTTATACCGGCACGCTCGACGATGACGGATCACACGAGATGAGTTCTTCTATACGACCGCCATGAAGAACCTAGATCTCGTGACTTTACGCTGATCTAAACCTCGATAAGGTATTAGGTGACCATGTTGTCGACCATCACTGGACTTGTTAAGGTGAGGTTACATGAGATAACCCAATATTCTCCGTGATCTCGGTGGTGGCAAGGTCAGATGTCATGCTATTTGCCTCAGACGAGTCACCGATCCGCTAGGATGATGACGCCCCTTATGGAGCTCAAAGGTTTATTGTACTAAACCCTCGTAGGTTGAGTTATCTCAAGTACAATAATAAGGTTGAATTGTACTACTTAAGGAATTAAAGAGATTAATTATTTTAAGTAGTCCGAACCGTAAATAATTAATGGACGATGATATCTTAAATACGGGATTCGTGAAGTCTAAGGCAGCCCGACTCAACTTCGAACTAAAGGGTAAGTCAAGATTTATTCTCTAGTGGCATGAATAAATGTTTATGAATTAATTTCGCTCGGCGTCGACATAAGAAAATTAATTTATTTAAGTGCTCATCTTTATTCCTCGATTTGATCCTGGCCGGGCCTATGCAGCCTCGAGTCGCAAGATATTCGCCCACCCCATTAAGAGTCCCAGTGATTCTGCTTTTGCTCCTCTCATCTCAAGAGATGTTATTATATTTATAAGATATGCAGAGATCCTATCCAAATGGGATCTAGGGTCGCATTATAAAGATAAGGCGAGAGAAAATCAAAATTTAATCCTAAGAGAAGAATTTTAGAAAATACTATTCCAATAGTTAGAATTTTCAAAATCTCTAGACGAGGAAGAAAGTTTAATTTCGCAGATTTCCATAGATTGCTCTCACCGGTATCGAGTTTTCGCATTCGAAACTGTGGTTAGATTAGGTTTTTCTAGTAAATCTAATCTAAAAAAAAGAACTAAGACTAAGAATAAAAATGAGACAATGGAGTCCGCCGCACGGCATGACGGAAGGTTGGCCAGAAACCGGCACACACCGCGAGAGTGTGCGGACGACGGCACGTCGAGCGTGCTCGACACTCGCAACATGCCGCCGGGCAGCCAGGCGCGCTTTCGACAAAGACGCTGGCTGATAGGGCACGCGACCGTAACCTCGCTGGTCGTGAGCCGCACGCCAACACGCAGCGCCGCCGATGCCAGGGTGGCCATCCTCTGCAGCATTGTATCCCGGTGTGCGGGCTACCGTTTTGCATGGACGCCGCACACCTCGGCGCTAGACGAAAGCGCAGACGAAGCCGACAACGCCGGGCGGCTCGGCGCTGAAGCAGCACGCCGGTAGTGCCCGTGATAGCGCCGGGCGCCTTGCATACCTCAACGGGTCTTCCGTGATGTGGCAAGATCTCCCGACAGCCTTGCAGGGCGGGCGTACGCTGCGCGTGCATCCGTGCGAGGCTCGGCGGAGGCAAGGCACGTTGTCCTCGCACGCCTCGACACCGGCGACGTCAGAGTATGCATGGCTCGCAGCGGTCGAACAGCCCAGGTAGTTCTCACCAGTGCGGTGGTCGTCTCGACAAGAGGGCGCGGAGCGAGGTCGGGCGTGCGTGGGCTATGCCCCAGCTCACGCCAAGTCCACTGGGCCGACCCGCCCACTACGCCCGCATATTTTTTCGATCCGGTTCCTCGCCGACCCAATCCGCCCAATCCAATCGCCCGCCCGCTTTCAAATTTTCGCTCAAATCCGCTGACGAATCCGTCCATGCCCGCGGCACGAAGCCTCGCTTCAAGATTTTTGAAGATCTCAGTACTTTGCAAATTTATGTAATAAATTAGGCAAGGAAGTACAAGTTCCACGAGTGGGCCGCGATGAACGAATTTATTTTATTTTTATCGTTCAAAGCATGTCGTGGATGTTTAAATTATGCGTACATGCTATGTATGTTTAATTACGAGAAACATGTTATATGTTTTCTTGATTGGATGTGCATAGTAAGCATGCTAGGTTTATCGTGTTTTTGAAGCATATTTTAGAATTTCATGAGCATGTTTTACATGTCGAGTTCTATAGAAAGCATACTAGATTACGTGATTCGCATGGACAAACCTTTGAAACAAAAGATTAAGCAAGAACCGACATATTAATTTCTAGGCTGCTTATTCGGCACGGGTCGGTAACTCATCTCAAAAATCGGTATCCGACCCCGATTTGGCATAAAAAGTGCTACCTCACCCCGCCCGATTTTGTAAATCGGCACCAACACCGACTCGAATTTTCATGGGCATTTTCGTGAGGGATTCTGGAATCTTCCACTTTATTTGAATATGAGCCTCAGCCATCGACGAGAGAAAAACGAGAGGAGATCTTTAGATAACCTGAGAAAAGGAAAAGGAGGAAAAGGGGCTCAACTTTGAAGAAGTTTAAAAGGGGAGAAATGAAGATCCAACACAAATGACAGATTATAATGATTGATCAACTCGTCTTCAAACACACGTTTCACATCAGTAACTTATAAACAAGCAAGATCTGCATGTGGGCACTGAACACACGAATTTAATATTAAAGATCGCTATTTGATTCTCCTAATGAATATCCCCACAACAAATATTTTGGACATTCGCAAATAGCAGCCGAGACTCTTTCCCCTGCGAGAGCTGATGCCTTCTGAGTAAGAATTTGGGAGCTGATGTCAACTGTAATTACTATTACGGAAGCAAATTGAAGAAGTTAAATATATATTTTAGTGAATTAGGTGACGTTAGACCGAGGGCATTTTCCTTCTGGCGGTGGACCACGACTCTACATCATAACATAATCTTCACGAATTTAATGAATCAGCCATGGAAAGTTGGAAAATATAAATATTTATAAAAAATCGGGTATCGGGTATCTCACCTAAATAGCCTACCCAACCCCAACCCCTACACCCGATACCCGAGAAATTTTGGATCGGGTATCGGGTACCCGACTACCGGATACCCAAATAGTCACCCCTATTAATTTCTAAAATTAAGATGTCAAGACCTCCACATTACATTTTGATCTCTAAACAAAGTGATACGCATTGTGAGTAAACGCCCACACGCTGACTTGCTTGCACTGTTTATCATAAGTTTGTTAGATGAGAATTCTAAATAAAACATATTAATCTATTGAGAAAGGGAGTTTCATGTAAACGCCCACACGCTGCGGGCTTATATATGCAATTTTCATAAGTTCTCTAGAGATAGATTTAAATGAGATGACAAAAGAATTTGAATTGAAGCGGTATGGTCCGAGTGAGTATGTCAAGTCTAAGAATTCATTTTCTCGTTGTTAAAATTGTGTTCATTGCTTAGGCATCACCTCAAGTACAACTTCCCCCAAGTCCCTTCGTGATAGTGATGTGGTCTATTAAGGTCCAATCATTAATTTCATTCATTATAAGGATAAGTCGATATGGATTGAATTAAACCACTAAAATGTATATTTTAGTCCGGTCGAGGGGTTCATGTAAACGCCCACACGCTGCGGCTTGCGTATATGGAATTCCTTGGCAATTGGAGGTTTCAATTAATATTGTTTTATCAAAAGGTTACAATATTATTGTTACGAATTATGTGCGTCAGATGCTTATGTGTTTACATTGCTTTCAGATATGTCTCTTACATCGATTATCAAGATGCCCGCACAAAATCCTCTATCCGTCCAAATTTTATCGAGTGGAAACGAAACATTGAGTTTGTTTCATCATCAAGAAAATTTATTTGTACCACTATACCCCGTCCCAAACCCCTAGATTTATCTATCTATCACGAGAAGTGTAAGGAGCGAGAAATAGGACAAATCAAATAGAATGGCAAAGTGCCTCTTTTGGTCACCATGTGCGTAGTCCTGCAACCCAAAGATCAAGAGATGGACGATGCAGCCACTATATGGCTAAATCTCAAGAAATCAGATGAGAGTCGCATGTAATCGCTAGTCATAATGTGACAAAATTAATTATGTCAACTTCAATGAAGGAAAGCGATTCAAAGGCATGACCATGTAGAGCAAATGATCAATCTCTTCGAGAGCTCGAATTGGTTGGAGGATATATTGATGACGAGTCGTAATTGATATGATCCTCAACACTTTGCCTAAGTCTTTGATGACTCCGCATGAGTAGTCCTTTATGATAAGAGTTATACTCTAGATTCATTGCAAGAGGATTTAGTAACTGAGGAACGCAAACGGGCAAAGGTGCACAGCCTTTAGTACGATCTCAAGAAAACCACCGCTTTATCGAAGATGAAAAGGAAAGTGGAATTTAAGAGATGTTAAGGTTAAAGAAAAGAGCGGAGCAATACAGCGGCTCTACCGCTTGTTTGAAAGTTAAAGGAGAATGGCAATGCTTCAAGGCAAAGCGAGATCGACATTGAAGGCTAAGTGCCCTATGCTCGAGGCTAAAGGTATGCCATTTGCTTTAGTAACTAAACATGTTTAGCTACTTGTTCTACTCATTCATGGTAGTAGATACCGTGTAATCGATCATGTTTGTTACACCTGCGTGGGTTCCCGCGACAAGGAGTCGCTTGATGGCGTAGATAACGATCTCCATAGGAAACACGTGAAAGTCGAGGTCACAGTTGCTTGGAGATGTTTTTTATGCTTGATAGAAAAGTTTTAGTATTAAAAGACGCTTTATATGTGTCTGCTTGCATGAACCTTATTTCTATTTCCAAACTATTTATACACGGATATTCTATTGTTTTTGATAGTGGTGTTTCTATCATAAGAAATAACGGTTGTCTCTCAAGTGGCACTTTATATAATTCGCTTATACTATTTCTCGCCAAGCATAATACTTTTAATTTTGTCAGATCTACATCAAACCTTAAGAAGATGAAGTTTTTTCGCTAAATGACACCACATTTTTTGGTATCTTAGATTAGGTCACATCAATCAAAATAGATCCAAAGACCGGCTAAGAATGGAGCATTGGGTCAAATTACGCTACTCGCTCCCATCCGTGAATCCTCAGATAAGTAAATATGTCACCGCACCTTCAAAGCAAAGGGTAACAGAGCCAAAGAAATGTTGAGCTAGTCCATTCTCGACCTATGTGGACCGATGTCCACACAAGCTCGTGGAGGGTAAGAGTATTTTGTCACTTCATCGACGATTACTCATGGTACGGATACATATATCCGCGATCGCAAGTCCGAATGCTTTAAATTAAAAGAATTTAAGGCCAAGTGGAGACGGCTAGGTAAGAGTATCAAGTCATTGCGGTCCGATCATGTGGCGAATACCTCAAGAACGAAGTTCATGGACTATTTGGTGGAGTGGGATTACCTCCCAACAAGACTACACCGCACACCACAACAAAATGGTGTGTCGAACGAAGAAATAGGACTCTTAGAAATGGTTAGATCAATGATGAGTTATGCCACATCGCTTACTTCATTCGGGGTACGCCTTAGAAACAATGCATACTTGCTCAATCTAGTACCATCCAAGTCAGTCGATAAGACCTCTTTCGAAAGTTATGGTTTCGCAAGCCTAGTTTAAACCACATATGATGATAAGGGCACCAAAGACATGTCGAACAAGAAAGTCGACAAGTCGAGGCTAGATCTCAAGCAATGTTGTTTATTAGTTATCCTAGAGGAACGAAAGGTGGTTATTTCTATAGTCCCAAGGATCGTAGGTCGCACAAGACTAATGCCCCGATTCTAGAAGAGGATTATATCAAAACCACAAACCAAAGTTGAAATCATACTTCAAGAATTAGAAGATGATCGATTTCGCCACCGACAGCCAAAGGTACGAGACGTCGGGTTCAGTGGAGGATCGACACCAAATACTTCAAGAAATTGAAGTGGATCGAGTTCCACTAGAGATACCGATCGCATGTTGGTACCTACCAAAGAAGTTGTGCAAGATAGAGAACCACGTGTTACCTGACTCCACCGCTGCTATTGTGCCAGAAGCGCCTCGTCATAGTGGGAGGGTTGTTCGTCAACCCGAGCGATTTATGTTCGTGGGTGAATTCGATTTAGTGCCGTGAAACGAGCAAGTCAGAATCGACCCATGGACATACAAATGGAGGTGATACAAGACATCGATGCAAGATCATGGCACATCGCTATGGACTTAGAAATTGAGTCCATAATAGCCTATGGATGATATAAAAGACACATCTACCGATGGCAAGGAAGCCATAGATAGTAAGTGGCATACAAGAGGTGAGAGAGATTCAGACGGAGAGGTTTCGCTTTTAAAGCCAAGCTCGTCGTCACAAAATCGACTACTTAATCGTAATTAGGCCATGACTGGGGTTAAGAATAGAATTCTAATAATTAGTAACGTCAACAATGATCGAAATATCTCAAGAGACCGATAGGGTACCAACTTTCCTCAAGAAGGATTCAAATGTTTAGGGACTAAAGAGGTAAAATGGAATTGAACAAAAGATGATTTTAGGTCCTCAACCACAATGAAGATTCGAATGAGAAGGACAACGGCTGAGGACAAATAATCACAACGGAATAACCAATATCAAGAATATACATTTTCGAGCATGTTTCACAACTTTAAAATTTATCAACTTAAAGCATGGTTTAACACCGATCCAATAGCATAATATCAATCCAATGAAAACAATTTCGAGCATTTGAGTAAACTTATTCACATAGTATTGAACATGAACACATAAGCAAATAAAGGCCAAAGTTCGGCAACGAAAACGTGGCTGAGAATTATGTGAAGACATAACTCTCGGGCAACAAAACATGACCATAACAATTGATCAACCTCAACATGAATCAACATTTAGAGAAGCTCATTTGCACAAAGATTCGATTCCAAAGATCCTTCGAGCTCAACCTGCATATTTAGAAATATATGCAGGGCGTGAGTACAAAAATGCACTCAGTGGGTATACGCCAAAAACACTTAAAACTTTGCTTTTGGAGCTATAAACATAACTTGCCATAAAAGTAAACTTATGCATGAGTTTTATTTAAATTACCTGCATAAGACGTTTCGAACTTGCTCATACATGCTCATTTCATCATATCATATGCATATGCATGTTTCATGTCTGCATGCAACTTTCTCTTTTCCTTCCTATATCCACGATATTTCTCGCGTTGTTACAGTTGTCTCTCCTCTCAAACACCTTAATATCACATACCCGAGTTGGTCCCGAAGGTTACCAACCACGGTCATACCCGACGTCGGTCATTTCTTTCTTTCTCGTGGATAGGTAGTGCATTATGATTATGCTCATGCTCAAAACTTTGGCAAGTCAAACAAAAACTTTGCAAATAAATGCATTTCATATCATTTCATCTTCTATGCAAAAGCATAACATATCATTTAAAAAATATTTAATAAAGCATAAGCATATCATTATAGAAAATATTCATACCCACCTGGCGACAGCCACTCGAGGACTGTACCTTCTATCTTCCACTTCTTTCTTCTTTCCATTTGGTCCATCAATCTACATATAACGGCATAAGAGATTATCAAGAACCAAACAAGAATATAACTCATCTTAGTCATCGACACGACTATATCTTCTCGATATCAAGATGCATGGTTAATCAACACCTGGGTCATTACATCCTCTAACATGTTATTAACAAACAAATATTACCAAAATTTCGGCAGAATAACGTTTATAAAACGCATCGCCATTTCAATACCAAATCAACCAAACTTATCCCAAACTCCACCAAAACATCACCATATGTATAAATGAGCATAGAACTCGACAATAAGCTTCAACTATCCAATCTTAACCAAAAACCTAACGGCCCCTTAAGACATAGCTTATGTCCAACGTCAAACGTCACATGAGACGTCATCCAACACCAACAAACCTCTATACATGCTCAACTATCACCAAAAATCATCAATCAATCAAAAAAACATAGAGATCAAAGCTTTAGGCATTGAAAACCCATTTTTATCGGCAAACTAAAATTTTACAACTTTTGAATACGTTGGCCGAAAAATCCGAATAAATAATTTTAAGCATTATTCATATCATAGAATCCAAATACGAAGTTAAATGATCAAATAAAAATCACAAATCCAACATTATGAGATTTAGGGTTTCGGCCAACATAGAAGTTTTGCATAAGTTCGATTTCAAACGTTTTTCTTGCTCCAAACATGTTTATATCAATCCAATAACACATATATGAAGGAAATTCAAGCATATCAACATCATAAATCCAAGATCTAAGCATCCCCTTTTTCGAAAATTTCATGAAATTCTCAAACAATAACATATGCTTCACAAATTCAACGTTAAACAATATGTAGACGTCAAATCTATCATAATATCAACAAATAATCAACAAAACATAATTCTTCACAATTTTTCAAATGACCAAAATATGATATACACATATGCTCATGATTTTTAAATTTTCAATCCGTAGATGTGTTCTAGATTTAGATTATACCTCATTTCAAGACGGCCTAAAATTCAACTATTGATCTTTCTATCTTTTTCTCAAGATTTTCAAAATCTGTGTGTGTGGACGTGAGTTTGAGGAGAAAGCATGAAGATGAATAATGGTTCTAAAGTATAAAGTATGTATTATGTAATAAATTAATTTATTTTTATTTGCTTAAATAAGGTGATTATTCACCCTTTATCTAGAAACTCATTTCTTTTCTTTTCTTTTTCTTATTTATTTAATAGGTAAAATCACTTTTCTTTTGGAAATTAAATATAAATATTGCAAGATAATGCATATCATTTTTATAGCAAGAAATGGAAACTACTTATCCAATAAATAAATCTCCACTTGAATCTCTGCTTTTGAACTCAATAATATATCATAAACATCAAAATACAATTATAAAATATATTCTGACTCTGAAAATAATTTTAAATATTCTGCTCTTAATTCGAGCTTAATCGGCAAAAGCCGACGTCACAACAACATAGATTTTGAAATTCTCAATTTTCTGAAATCAAGACTTTATTGAGCATGTGTCTAACATCTCAAGACCCTCGAATCTAGGTCCTCTTATTCTAAATAAGATCTAAGAATCTTATCTCGATTCTATCTCAAATCGCTTCAATTCTATCTTTCTCGACAAGCTTAACGTAAAGCTTCTAACTTAACCATCTCTTTCTTAAGGATGCAATGCCCTTCTAATAAAGCTCTTAATCGGGTTAATCATCGCGATAGAAAATACGGGTATTACAAAGGGCGTAAAGGGTAACTCGATTGAGGGCATCGATTTCGATGAGACCTTTTCACCGCGGCAATGCTCAAGTCCATCGTAATTCTTCTAGCTATAGAATCACCTAAACCTTGAGGTTTGGCAATGGATGTCAAACCGCTTTTTAAACTGTTACATCAAGAAGGTAGAGACATCTATATGCAGCTAACCCGGTTATGTAAGGCGTGTGAAGAGCATCTAGTATGGAAGCTTAAGTCCATTTATGGACTTAAGCAAGCTTCCCGATTATGGAACTTATGTTTTGACGAAGTGGTAAAGTCCCATGGATTTACCCGCTGCTCAGCGAAAGTTGTGTGTATCGCTTGACGTCAACTATGACGTGAGATTTCCAGACTTTACGTAGATGACATCCTTCTACTGGGAACAACGAAGTCGTATCGACGCAAAGAGTTGGTTATCGATCGCTCAAATGAAAGACTTAGGAGATGCAGATAATTTCTTTGGGATCAAGGTTTATCGAGATCGCAAGAGAAAAATATCGAGCTTATCTCAGCGCCTTACATCGATACCGTGATTACTGCTTTAGCATGCAACCGCCAAGAAGGGATTGCTACCTTCGTGCATGGTGTTCCTTTATTCAAGGAGCAGTCACCCATGATCGCAAATGATAGACGAATGAGACAAGTTCCTTACGCTCGCCAGAGGAAGTCTCATGTATGCAATGTTATGTACGAGATGACATCCGCATGCGGTAGGTATAGTAACTAGATATCGCCTAACCATGGACAAGCTCATTGAACGCGGTAGCATATACTCAAGCACCAAAAGGACTCGAGATTACAGCTAGTTTACCGCTGATAGTCTAATGCCTTCGGGTTATTCAGACTCGATTTCCAAGTCGACCGTGATGAGAAAAAGTCTACCCAGCTATGTGTTTACTGAATGAGGAGTCAGATCCTCAAGTGAGTGCAAAGCAAATGACGCATCATGGACTCTACCATGGAAACCCAATATGTAGCCACTCAGAGGTCTGCTATGCGCGGTATGGTTCAAGAACTACCTCACGGATCTAGATGTGGTACCGTGTTTGTCCAAGAGTATCATAGTATACGTGGATAACTCGTGCAGCAGGCAAACTCAAGGAACCACGACCCACAAGGAAACAAACACATAGAGAGAAAGTACCATGTCATATGAGAAATCGTTAGATAGCGAGACGTACGATTGTAAAGATTGGTATCATGGATAACCTAGATGACTCATTCACAAGAGCTCGCCGCAAAAAAGTCTACTAAGAGCATGTTCGAGGGCTTAGATTGCACAAGATGGCACACACTTAGAAATGAAACTTTGTATGTGGGATAAATCAAAGTGATGGTATTGTTTGTAATAGCTAGTAGAGAGACACATTGTATACTAAAAGTTTGCTTTAGTATAAATGGAGATTGTCGATTTCAGATAACGAAAGCGCTTGGTTGAGCTTGTATACAATGTTTCCTTTACCACTATTACAATCTCCTATCTCGAATTGTTTACTGATTGCATATGTTTGTCCCTTTATCTCATATAAGTTAGATCACACAGGTGTAGTAGATCACGTAAGTCCGTATGATTGGTCAAGTTTAATGAGATATAAAAGAATCACAACCGAGACAACTTGAGGACGAGTTGTTCAGATAGTCATGCGGATAGATAAGAAGTGACTGACTTAGTTTCTTATCTATACCGGCACGCCTCGACGTATTGACGGATCACGAGATGAGTTCTTATATCCGACCGCCGTGAACAACCCAGATCTCGGTGACTTTACGCTGATCTAAACTTCGATAAGGTATTAGGTGAGCACGAGTTGTCGACCATCACTGACTTGTTGGGCGAGGGTTACATGAGATAACACAATATTCTCCGTGATTCGGTGGTGGCGTGTTTGTATGTCATGCTATTTGCCCAGATCAAGTCACCGTATCCGCTAGGACGATGACGCCCTCATGAGCTCAAAAGTTTAATTGTACTAAACCCCACTGTGATGAGTTATCTCAATTACAATAATAAAGTTGAGTGGTACTACTTAATGAATTAAAGAGATTAATTATTTTAAGCAAAGGAGAACGTCAGAATAATTAATGGACGCGATATCTTAAATACGGATTCAGAAGTCTAAGTGCGAGCCCAACTCAACTTCGGAAATAAAGTGGTAAGTCAAGATTTATTCTCTAGTGGCATGAATAAATGTTTATGAATTAATTTATGTTCGGGTCAAGATAAGATAATTAATTTATTTAAGGCCCATCTTTATTCCTCAGATTTGATGCCCTGGCCGCCCATCCAAGCCTCGGAGTCGCAAGATTTTCTTCCACCTCATTAAGAATCCCATAGGATTCTGCTTTGATCCTCTCTATCCAAGAGATATTATTATATTTATAAGATATGCAGATCCTATCCAAATGGGATCTAGGTCGATTATTAATATAAGACGAGAAAATCAAAATCAAATCTTAGAGAGGAATTTTCAAAAATACTATTCCAATAGTTAGATTTTCAAAATCTCTAGGTGAGAAAGAAGGTAAATTTTGCAATACTCCATAGATTGCCTCACTCGGCATCGAGTTTTGGCGATCGGACACACCCGTAATATCAAAGCACCAGTCTCGATCCAATTCATCGCATCGACAAATTCACTGTGTAAACACGAGAAAACACCAACGTATTGCAATTAATAAAATACGGTGTTTGGAATGATTTTGTGATGATTCTCGTATTGTTTTACATGTCATTTTCATGATTTGTCCTATTTATGCCTTTGGTTCGATTAATATTTATCAATTCGACTTACTGCTCGCTTCGATGTTTTGTAGGAAAACGGCAGAAAATAGGATGAATTGATCCGCCAAGAATCAAATATATTGAAGAACATTTCACTGTGAGTTCGAGGCGAAAACCGCATGTGAATCGGAGTTCGACGGCGAGAACGGATCGAACGACCAAAGTCGCACGGCA
This sequence comes from Salvia rosmarinus, assembly GCA_036937905.1. Taxonomy (NCBI): domain Eukaryota; kingdom Viridiplantae; phylum Streptophyta; class Magnoliopsida; order Lamiales; family Lamiaceae; genus Salvia; species Salvia rosmarinus. The sequence continues at coordinate 83,874,288 of CM072816.1, read as the reverse complement.
CCCTGTCGCATGGCCGCGCACTGCACCCGCCGCACAAGACCCACGCCGCCCGCCGCACGACTGCCACTCCAGGGCAAGGGGTCCGAGCGCCGATTCGAATTTCACCGCGCCATCCCACGCGACTCCTCCAGCTGCCAAGGCCCCCAACACAGCACTGCCTCTCCGCCGAAGCGCCACTCGCCACTGCTCCTTCAGCTCACAAGCGCCAGATCTCCATCGCCTGCCGCTGCTCGCCACCCGGCCACTGGCATCACCTCAGCCGCTTAGCGCTTCGCCAACTCCCGCGCCATCCGACGCTGCAGGCCTAGCGCCGCTCGCTTGTCCTCGCCCGCGCACCGAGAAGCATCCCGCGCCGCCGCCGCCTCTTCTCCGCGCCTTCCTCCACGCCGCTCCTCTCCGCCAGCCCACCCGACGCCGATCCGCTGCCGCCAACTCCCCTCAGACGCTCTGCATGCTCACTTCTGCTGCTCAGCCAATTCCTCGCAAGCTCACTCCCACCGCATTCATATTCAATACAGAACGTATTTCAAGATGCGCCAACTTAAACCGACGCCACTTTTAATTATATATATATGCTGCTTAGGTTCGAGTTCTGCCGCTTTTCGCTGTTCCTTTTTTCTTCCGATCATGGGTGCTCTCCATCGCCTTCCTTCCGGAATTCTTCACAACAGTAGTTAGATTCATAGTTTTAATTTGCTTCGCTTTCATCAACAATCTTGTTTAACAATTTATGCTTTGATTATCGTCTTTTCATAATCAATTTCATAGTGTTTTGTTCGATGGTTTCGTGGATTCAATTTCATGTTGACAATGGATTGTTCTCGTGTTTCTATCAATTTACATTGTTTAATGATTTTCTTCGCTTAATTCTCGCTCTTGTTGGTTGATTGATGTTATTGTTCATTTACTTAGTAGACTTAGATTAGGCTCGACGCAACCCTAAGAATAGGTTTGCTCGCTTTGCTTTACCGCTGATTTATCTTTCAGATCTCAACTAGGGATCGACAACCCTCGGTTTAGATTTATCGCTTATTAGTATAGCTCTGGGATTGACAACCCCTAGCTTAGGTTCGCCGCTTATGTTCTCGTATTTCATTTCTTGCATGTTCAACCCCGATGATGTTAGAATGTTTAGGTTTAATTGCTTTCGGTACCTATAACAACAATAGCCTGCTAAGTTTTCCTTGAGAGACGACTCGTGTTAACTTACCACGCCACGATTACCTCGCATTTATCATGCAGTAATTTGAGTGTGTTTTAGCTCGATCAATTTCGCGCCGCTGTCGGGAAAACTTTAGCGTATTGTTCAGGTTGTTTGTTTTCGTGTTTTCTTCCTCGTTATTTTCTCCCCGTATGCGTGATCTTGTTTTTGTTGTTGGTCTCGTTAATGCAGGTTACCAGAAGACGGACGTGGTCAAACAGTCCGGGAGGAAAGTTCGTCAGATTGGGCAAATTCTTCACGGGCATGAGCCCTGCCTCGACCATGTCGAGGATATCACCGCTTACGAGCAACAATATGGTTCGGAATAACCAACCCAACTCGTAAATGTGGATTCAACCCACTGTGATTATTGGGATCCACAGCCAGAAGCAGCCGCCTCCTCACCTCGACTTTGGATGGCGGGAACCACAACATGATTATGGTTGTGTGATCTACATCGCCCACAACCTCCACCGCAGACGAGGATCTGCCTTCAATCAATCACCGGGATCAACCACCTCACGCCGCAAGATCCGCACTCACAACAACCACCTTCATCTCAAGATTCATACCGCAGCACCCACCTCCACCTCAAATGCCACTGACGTGGATGCCGATTTACACCAAAATCGACGCTTACAAGTGAAATTAGAAATGACGACCGAGAAGTTCGGACGAGTTGTCGCAACAAGACGCAATAGGGAGTCTCCAAGCTCACCCTATGAGGCTCAAAGCGACCACCCACCATCGAGTTCGCCATCGACGATAGAGACGCAACTTGAGCGCTTAGAGGCACAAATAGACCGATTGTCGCTAAGTATGTTGAGTATCAACGGCAACTTACAATGAGGGAACTTCCAAACCAATCCGGTCAGTCCAAAGCGGTCACCGTTTTGAAAGTGACCCAATTGTTAAAGATGTGGTGGAGAGACTCCTAATGAGTTGCTGCAACTAGAGGAGGTGGAAAACTAGTAAGAGTGCGCAAATGAAGTTAATAGCATGCCAACGCCCACTGGAGGCGATAGAACTACCCAAGCATATGGAGGAGGACAAGAAGAGGATGGAGAAAGAGTGGCACTGAAGATACTCAATGCCAAAACCCGCCTCGAAGTGATCGCACTACCTCAACAAGCTAAGCACGTGTTCCCGCAGTGAGGACAAAGTAAGGACAAAGGTCGAGGTAACTTATAATTTGTCAACATCCTAATTTACCAAAGTATCGGTCAGAGGAGTTGAAGTTATTTATTTTACTGGAAAATAGGATGTTCGATTTGAGCTTAACCGATTTATTATCCGTGTCCTTTACCGTCCTCCGCGCTATACGGTTATTACCGATGCTCCGTCGAGACGGTATTTCGCAGTGAAGGACTATGGATAGTCCGTTGTCGTTTGAACACGCCGTGCTCACGACGCAATTGAGTAATCGCGGGAGTTTACCCACGATTTTTATTTTTTTTGTTTTCTTTCTTTCTTTTGCTTGTTTTGTTGTTCTTCGATCCGCTTGTTATCTTTGTGTTAGTCTTGTTTGAATTTGGAAGGAAGGTTTTGCATATTTTGATCGCCGGTGAGACGAAGTTCGGACGCTCCAACTCTACATCGCACATCTGCCGATTATCGTAAGATCATCCTCTATGGTTATTTTGAGCTTTATCGTTTTTGTTAATCTGGGACGCGTTCGATTTAAGTGTGGGATGTTTGCTCGGCCAGTATGCGTGATATATTGTTTTGTATGCTTAATGACGCGCTCTTGTGCTTATTTTGATTGTTTGACTCGAAGCTCAGGTTCATGCTAATAAGTTAGGATTTTGATTTTGCAACCGAACTCGTGGTATTGATCGGACCTGATGTATTTCTCGCTTATCTTGATGTCATGTGATTAAAGTGCAATGTGAATCGACGAGATTGTGTGAATTGATTTTAAATCGATGGTTATCGACGTGATTTGTCCGCTAATGCTGGGGAGTGTTAACTGTGGTGGTTACCTATATACTGCTTCAAATATAAAAAAAAGAAAAAGAAAATATGTGTGAAAAGAAAATAATGAGAATTAAAACCCAATGTTGTTGAGATCAGATAAATGGAGGATGGGATCACGCCTCTTCTCGTAAATTGAGAAACGGGTACTGGAAACCACGATAGGAGACTCGAGTTCATCGAGACTTCACCTTCGAACATTGTTCCAAAATTTGTTTATACTTTCTTTGGTTCTCAAAAGAAACTTGTTGCTAAAGGTAACCATTTTAGTTAATTCACCTCTAGCTTGAGAGTCGGGTCCGAGCATGAATAACATACATGTTTGTTTGATATTTTCATAATCTTAGATTTGTTTCACATTAACTTTATTATGTATTCATCATGTTTGGAGGAATTGCAAAAGAGATTTGATTGATTGACTAAGAGTGATGTTGCATGAGTTATCTTTCAACCTTATTAGTATAGACTTTGCTTGAGGACAAGCAAATGGATAAGTGTGTGAGTTGTTTGGTATGATTTTGTGATGATTCTTGGTATTGTTTTACATGTCATTTTCTATGATTTGTCCTATTTATGCCTTTGGTTCGATTAATATTTATCGATTCGGACTTACTTTGTTCGTTTCGATGTTTTGTAGGAAAATGGCAGAAAATAGGATGAATTGGATCTGCCAAGAATCAAATATATTGAAGAGCAGTTCGACAGGAGTTCAGAGGCGAAAACCGCGTAAATCGGAGTTCGTGACGAAGGAGAACGGATCGAACGACCAAAGTCGCGCACGGCACCCCGTCGCATGCCCGCGCACCCACGCCCGCCAGACGACTCGCCACCCAACAAGACCGGGTCTGATCGCACGTTCGAATTTCACTCCGGCTCGGCCAACCGGCGCCAACCCACGCTGACCCCTCCTCGGCGCCAAGGCCTCGCGCACTGCCCTCCAGCCGAGCGCCCCCAACGCGCACTCGCCCTCCGCCCACGCGCTCGCTGCACTGCAGATCTCCAACGCCACGCCCGCTTCACTCACCCGCGCTGGCATCACCCAGCCGCCAGCGCCTCGCTAACTCTCACACCGTCCGCGCCAGGAAGTTTCAACGCCGCCTCGCTGCTTACCCGCCCGCTCCCGCCGAGAGCATCCGGCCGGCTTGCCGCGCTTCTTCTCCCCGCCGCTTCCTCCGTGCTCGCTCCCTCCGCCAGCCCACCCGGCGCCGATCCGCGCACCAACTCCGCAGCACGCCCGCATGCTCACTTCCGCGCGCTGCTCAGCCAACCCTCGAAGCTCACTCCCAAATGCTCATATTCTATACAGAACGTATTTCATCATACAACTTAAACCGACGCCACTTTAATTAATATATATGCGCTGCTAGGTTTGAGTTCGCCGCTCTTCGCTTTTGGTTCCTTTTTCTTCGATCATGCGCTTCTCCATCGCCTTCCTTCCGGAATTCTTCGTATAATGTAGTTAGATTCATAGTTTTAATTCTTGCTTTCGTTTATCAACAATCTTGTTTAACAATTTATGCTTGATTATCGCTCTTTCGTAATCAATTTCATAGTGTTTTGTTTGATGGTTTCGGGATTCAATTTCATAAGTGACAATGGATTGTTCTCGTTTCTATCAATTTACATTGTTTAATGATTTCGCCGCTTAATTCATGTTCTTGTTGGTTAATTGATGTTATTGTTCATTTACTTAGTAGACTTAGATTAGGGCTCGACTAACCCTAAGAATAGGTTGATTGATGTTATTGTTGGTTGATTGATGTTATTGTTCATTTACTTAGTAAACTTAGATCGAGGGCTCGATCTGCAAGATAGCCCACACTTAGAAAGGAAACTTTTGTGAAGTGAGAGAAGCAAAGTGATGGTTGTTTGTAATAGCTAGTAAAGAGACACATTGTATACTAAAAGTTTATTTTAGTATAAGTGGGAGATTGTTGGATTTGTATACTAGAAGCAGTTTTGATTAAGCTTGTATACAATATTTCCTGTTACCACTATTACAATCTCCTATCTCGAATTGTCTACTGACCGCATATGTATGTCCCTTTATCTCATATAAGTTAGATCATACATGTTGTAGAAGATCACGTAAGTCTCAGATGAATGGTCAAGCTTAATGAGATATAAAAGGATCACAATTGAGACAATCGGTATAGGTCGAGGTATAAATAAGAAGTGAGTTGACTTGGTTGTTTGTCTATACCGACATCATCTCTCGTGATTGATGGATCACAATGAGATGAGTTCTTCTATCCACCATCATGAATAACTTAGATCTCAGTGACTTTACGCTGATCTAAACCCCGATAAGTGATCACGATTTTCTAACACTAAAAGCAAGTAGATAGGGTAGTCGAGCATCGATCCACTGTGGATTGCAACTCAAAATACGTAAGTTAACTCAATAATCCTTCATCATTATCCAAGTGATGATTTGGTTTTGAAAGGTTTTGAGACTTCAAATCTTAGATTCAAAGTCAAGAACAAAATAAAGCAATAAAGACAAATAAACAAATACTCAGGGAGATATGGATGTATTAATCCTACCCACAACGTATGTTTATCCTGCTTCCTATTAACCATTTTAATCCAGAAAAGATGGAAGATAACATATGTAACCAACAATTTCAGCTACGACAATTGTGGCAGTAGATTACTATTTTTCTTTTACCGTTATGTCTCAAGGTGAAATTTAGCACCTCCAAAAAGATCACAAAGAATATGCTTCCTCGAATGTTCCTATCTCAGCTACGACTCAAGGCTTATTCCTATTGTGCATTCAAGATCGATTGACAATTAAAACTATTAAGTATTTAACTGGCAACTAGATATGCATCAAAATTGATCAGAAATTAACACATATTATTAAGCACCAAGAATCACAAATCAATGCCCGAAGTTATATAGCAAATGAAAGTGAATCACGACACTTAGATAGAATCATATAAACCCTAGGATTAGAACAAGAAATTTAGCTAGACATAATAATCGAAATAAAATATGAATTAAACATAAAATAGAAATTATATAAATAAAACCAGAGTGTAGCGCCGGAAGAACAATGGTTGGGTTCATATCCAAACCCAAGAAGTTAAAACCGAAAATAATGAATGCGCCTTGATGAAATCGCTCCAAGCGATGACAATGCGAGAACAATTATAAACTTAAGACTAAATGAATATAAATCAATACTAGAAGGAGAGTATGTGAAAAACTAGTAAAACCGAAGGATCGTACAAAATAAGTGTGTTATGTGGTTGGAGGCGCATGGCCGCTTCAGAGGTATATATAGCTCGTGGTCGAACCCTAATTCGTGCCCACCGTCACATCTCGCGGTCGGGCTCGCGCCGCAAGCTCTGCCCGACACGTTTCACTTTTCGCTGCCACCCTCGCGTCACAGGGTGGTCGCGAGCTCCCCGCATGTAACGCGCGACTTTGTCTGCTTTCGCCTGCTTCTCGCCGTCCGAACCCGAATTGCAATCCATTTGTGCCTACGGACTCCTATCGAGATGCTCTTTAACATTGTAAACTTTTCACATCCATACTTGTCATATCCATTTCATCATCTTTGGTTACATTTTTGCCTTGTGCATCGATTATCACCTAAAAGCCTACAAAACACCAAAGAGGAACCTCAAGAGCAGTATCTTCCAAAAATAGTCAAAAACATTAATATCGACTATATAAACGCACTTAACCCAATCTAAATCATCTTAATATAACATTAATAAACGAGTAAAAAGTGCGTTTATCACACACCCCAAACTTGAAGCATTGTTTGTCCTCAAAAAAAACAGAACAAACGAAAGACAACCAAAAGATAGGGAATGGGTCGAACGACAATAGCAAAACGCCTCAAAGCAATGAGCAACAAAAGATTCACATCAATGAAAAAAATCACAACATCTTCCGTTTAACTCCACATATCATAATAACCATAAGCACATGTCTTCTCAAACTTAAATCCTCACGGCATGGATATATATATAAGAATCTCAAACACTCAAGTGTATCAATGAAGATGTGTATACTCTTAAAGTTTAAAAACACACGGAATCTACCATAAGCTTGCAAATCGTCTAATTCTCCATTGCTCAAATATGTGCTCAAGAACCAAGATAAAAAAAAAGTCTGTATAACGGTTTATAATGTACGCTCTTTCGTAAGGTAGGATATATTTAGGCTAAGTAACTCATAATCCCATAATGAAAACACCATAAGTATCATAAGACATAATTCCCAAACTTTCACAATTCATTTCAATTTTCCATACCAAGAAGTCATTTTTCTTTTAAGAACATCACACTTATCATATAAGTGATATACTCATCTCAAAAACTAGCTACTTATCCATTTATGTTCTTTTCACGCATACTTGTGTGAACTTCTTCTTTTTCTTTTCTTTTCATTTTTTTTTGATCAAATTTTTTTACTTGAACTTATATGGGTAAGCAACTATTTTTTATTATCACTTTTCATCATCTATTTTTTTTTTCTTTTCTTCTTTTCTCAACCCTCAATTCTCGCAACCAAACATCATACTAAGTACATAACCCAACCCACAACTATATGAAACAAGAAGGTAGCTCAAACAGCTCATCAAATGATTCAATGATTAATGTGTTAGTGTTTGATAGTATATGAGCTAAGAAAAGAATGCCTAATATCATCTCCCTATTCTCAAGCACATCAATGCAACCTCGAAAAGATCCGTAGCAAGTTCTAAAGAACACATGCTATTTCAAACTATTCACACGTAGTTAAACAAGACCGAAAAGATACGACAACAAAAGCTCAAGTCTCTGGGTTTCAAACATGTGATCAAGTTCTCAAAGGCTCAATACTCACAATAATCATCGATAAACGCGCTTTTACCATTTATTGTCGATATTTAAAGACGAGTTTAGATCATTTAATGTGCGCTTACGATCGATTCTTAATGTTTTATCTATTTCTAGAAGGTATCGCCTGGGTGTTCTTTGGTGTTGTGTAGGTCCATATGTTGAAAATCAAGCAAGGAACGAAGACGAGCCAAAATGCACAATCGCTTTGTTTTAGCGACCAGCCTAGCGGTCGCTAAGCTAGCCGCCAGCAAGCCACGCTGAGCTAAGCGAGGTCACGATCACACCTGCACGCGAGCAAGCCCCCGCCGAGAACTCATCAGACGATTATCGCGTCACGGCTACGACCGCCAGCTGTGCCGCGAGCCAACCATGCGAGCAAGAGGCGACCGCAAGAGAAGATTGCACGCGAGACATACTTAGAAGCGAATGACCTAGCGACCGCGGCGAGCCGTCGCGAGATGCAGCGCGTATAAAAATTAGGTTTGGGTGTGCCTATATATATGGCAAAGACCCCTCGCCGCCCCCAACCGCACACACGCTCCCTGCACCTCTTTTCTTCGCTTTTTCATCGCTTACGCTTTTAGCTTTGGTTTCCATCTAATTCCATTCTAGAGTTTAATTGAGCATTGTTCTTCGTTAGTTTTACGTATTGTTCTACGATCCTAACGCTTTGTCCGATTGTTTTCTCGCTTTTCCGCTGAGATTGGATTCAAACCCAACCATTGTTCATCCAACGCTATTATCCGGTTTTATGCAATTAATTTCTGCTTTTATGATTTATTCGTATTTTATTCCGCTTATTATGTCTCGCAGATTTACGCTCTAATCCTGTGGTTTGTATGATCCGATCCTATATGTTGTGATTCTTGTTATCGCTATTTACCTTCCGTGCATCGATTCATGATTCTCGTGCTTATTTATATGTGTTAATTTCTGATCAATCTTGATGCATATCTAGTTGCTTGTTAATTACGAATGTATTAATTGTCAATCGATCTCGAATGCATGATACTAATGTTTAAGTCGTAGCCGAGATAGGATATTCAGAGGAAGCATATTCTTTGTGATCTGCTTGGAGTTGCTTGTTTTTCACCTAGACGTAAAGTTAATAGGAAAACTAGTAATCGACACCGCAATTGTCGTAATAGAAGTTGTCTGTTATATATGTGATCTTCCATCTTGTCTGGATTAAAATCGTTAATAGGAACAGGATAAACATACGCTATGGATAGGATTAATGCATCCTGTGGTTAGTCGCCCTTATCTGCTTTTACCATCCGAGTGTTTATTGCTTTATTTTATTTTCTCGCATGGTTACATCTCGCTGATTAAATTCAAGCCCTTAAACCTCTCACCCGATTGTGTCAATAATGATGAATTATCGCTGAGCTAGCTTCGTGTTTTCAGACATAATCCTCGTGGATACGATACTGCCTTACCTATATACTTGCACGTTGCTGTTAGAAAAGTGAATGATCAAATTTTGGCGCCGCTGTCGGGATTGTTAAGATTACATAGGAATAATTTGACGATCTGATTTATTAATTCAAGTTATATATTATATTATTTATTTATTGTTACCGAGTCAATTCTCTTTCTCGTGTAGTTTATGCGCATAAAATCTCGTGGACCTCTTGAAATATTATTAGATCCCGAGATCGAAAGCTCTCAAAGGAGAAGAGGACGAGAGAAGAGACGGCTGCAATGGCAGCTAATCCATAGAACGGGCATTCCTCCCGAGCAAGTCAGACGATGTTAGCCGATTTCAGAGACGCAGCCAGATGGCGAATACGGGACCTTGTCCCTACCCCGCAGACGACCCTGAATTTTATGTACCGACCTCCCACCAATCAGGCCCAAGGAGGCGGATGGGGCCCGCACGTGATGCAAACAATTTTGAGTCAAGCCCCCGATCAATACGGTCCAAGGAGAGCAGTTGGTGGAGAGTCACTAAAGACCCGAATGCGTATCTCGAGACCTTTCGATATTTGTGACACCATGAACAAAATGGGGTGCCACAAGACACGCATCCGGATGTGCATGTTCGGTTTCTCATCATGTGACCATGCGAAGATTGGTTCAAAAGTTTGGACCGAATCGCATCGACACTTGGGGAAACTTTGCAGAAGTTTCTCTCAAATATTTTCCACCGGTGAGCGCTGAAGATCCTCACGAAATCTCCCATTTTCGCTTTAAAACCACGACTAATCTCTATTCGGGCATGGAGAGATTCGTAGGTCTATCGAGGCGATGTCCACAGATGGATTCTCCAGGAGCAACAAATCACGCAGCCTATAGTGGATCGACATTTCAAACGAGGAGCATTGTGGATGCGCTCGGTGAGGGGCTGTTTATTGAATCGATTTAGTAGACGAGGCGAGCCGATTTTAGAGGAGATGGTCGCAAATGCCTATCAATGGCCGACGGAGAGAACGCCTGGTTAAGGCAATGGTCAGAGGTTGACTCGAGATATGACGAACTAATGAAGCAAATCACCTCTCAAGAGTCGATCGAAACGGAGGACGCCAATTTCATCAATCAAAAGAACTGCCCTGGGACAATCCCAAGATACCATCCGAATAATGTAAATCATCCAAATTTTCGATGCCAACCCCAACAACTTCCAACAACCTTCACCGCTTCACCTGCGTAATGGTATGATCCAAGAAGTCAAGAAGCAAGTTTAGAAGATATGGCAACAGATGTACACTCAACAGAGTGCATTTATAAGCAAGACCGTAGAAAATAACTCATCCGAGTCGATCGTGACGGCTATGGGGAAACACGAAAGATATTGGAAAATCAAATTGGTCAAGTAGCCGCACAATTGAATGCACTACAAAAGATGGGCCAATTTCCGAGTAATACGGAGGCGAGTCTGAAAATCAAGCTTCGCAATCCGCATTTAGGGACAAGACAATACCCAAGCCATACGGAGCAAGAAAGTAAACTGAGCAGAATCGCGATCGAAGCTCATGACCATGAGCCCGATCGCGAGGAGTCCGTAGTTTTCCCCACGTAAGCGTCGCGACCGAGCACGCACGCCCCGAGCCCCGACCGTGAGCCATCGATCATGCGCACCCTGCACTGTTCACGAGCGACCCAATACCCGAAAGCGCGACCGCCAAGTATTCTGTCGAGAATCGAGCGAACTCGCCTCCCGCAAGCTCGCACGCGAAGGATTCCAGCCGCCAACAGACGCCTCACGACCGCCCAGCCGGTCGCGAGGTCAACCGCCAAAAGCCTCCGAGTCCGTTTTGCACGCACACCTCCGGTCCCATTTCCGAGTCGACTAGTCAAGTCGAAATATGACGAGGAGTTTGCTCGTTTCAATGAGATTTTTCAAAAGTTGAGATCAATTTACCTCTTGAAGCGCCCATAAACATGCCGGATACATGAAATTTTTAAAAGACGCGCTTGCAAGAAAGAAGAAATCGGGAAATTTGAAAAATTACCCTATCCAAGAACGCAAGGTCGCTCGGTATAAGCTCCTCTCGCGTATGATCCCGCAGCTTTACGTTAGAATGCGAGATCACCGAGCATACTTTTCCAAATGTGTTGTGCGACTTGGGCGAGCATCAATCTTATGCCTTTGAACGATTCAACCGGCTCGCACTAGGAAACGGGTCGACGAAGATATCATCGATGATGGTCGACGTGTCACCACATATCCTAAAGGTATCGCCAAGATGTGTTGGTAAGAATTGACTTTGTTTTTCCCGCCGATTTTGTGATTTTAGATATTCCCTAATTCAAACAACAACCGTTAATCCTAAAGTGCATCTTTTCAGCAACCGGTCGTGCTTTGATTGATGCGTGAAGGTAATCTCACGCTTTTGTTAACGGACGAGGAGCTCAAGATTTGCATATATGACGCCATCAAGCAACACCGATGTTGAAAAGCCGGAAGATTGCTACCGATCACGATCGCCGCCGCACACGCCGTCGGCGCTTAGAGGGTACTCGCCCAATCGACGGGCACGATGCAAGGAGAAGTGGACTCGCATAAAAACCGAGTGATTCTTTCAAGCTTGTGGAAGCCATTGTTGTGCCAATTGGTGGTCCGTTGTCAATGCCAAGTACAAGGGCAAATGAAGTTTCGAAAGACCACAGCTGCCAAATCGCCTCGATTGATAAGAGGTAACATCGAGCTAGCGACGATAAATCCAAAGACCGGGTTGGAAGGTAACCCAACATTTTACGTGTTTTATGTCTTTTGTTTTGTTTTTCTTGTTTTCGTTGTTTTCTTGTGTCTTGTTTGTTTGTTTTAAGTCCCAATGTATATCATCAATGGTGAGGATTCTATCGACACGGAGTAGTGCAACATATGAGGTACGGTCTCTCCTATCACCTCTTTCGCAAACATTATCGCCTCCATTGCACACCGCCGACAATAAGTTTGGTGAGTGGTCGAGTGTGATGTGATTGAGAGTCCTTGTTATGTTTTGCGTTGCTTTTGTTAAGTTATTTTATGTTGGGGCTTTTGTCGGGTCTTTTTGCCTTTCTTTTCGTGTTGTGTCTCGCCGATCAACGAGTTAAGTGAAGTGTATTAATCCATGTGGCCAACGACGATAGAAATTTTTGTGAAATTTAATGATAGTGCACATGATATGTTAGAAAATGACGATGAACGACTTGAGATTGCTTAAACTTGTTGTTTTTCACCATTTGCTTAACCCATGAGACTTGAGCTTCACCGTATAAACATCTTGATACGCTTTTAATTGTGTGATATCATGCATGTGATTCTCTTCTAGAACTTGGCTGCTTTTCTCGTCGAGATTGCAATATGTGTTTTCGAATTTGGAAAGGATAAAAGGCCATCTTTGTTAACCACATATTCACCCAAACACTAACCCGATGATATAAACCATTTGTCACCTTCTTTGAGCCTTTATTAGACTTATTCTTTCGATTAACCGGATGATAGGAGGTAAGGATGGATATGGGAACCAAAAGGGGTTTGTGATGTAGTTATGACGAGAAAAATTATTGCAAGAGAAATACATCTGTGGTGAAGAATAATACCCTTGTTGTGAATAATAAACCCTATAAGCTCTAGAAAAGAAAAGAAAAACAATGATAAGTTCACTATGTGTTTTGACCATAAAGGGTCTTTAATCAAGGTATAAGCATTTTATGAGGGATAAAACATCGATTTAGCATGTCGAAAGAAGAAGAAAATGGACAAAGTCCATATGTTTTGAAAAATATAAACGGGGGTGCTTGGAGTATACTTGAGTCACTTAGCCATATTATCCTACCTTAACCAATGTGCCTACATTATAACCTCTGAAAAGACCTCTTTGATCCTAATTTGAACACAACGACGCTACGGAGATATTAGAGAAACGATGTTTATGGTAAGATGTTGCATTGCATTGATCGCCGAGTGTATACACGCCCCACACTTCTTTACGAGTCGAGTGTATCCTATATTTTACACACATGCCGTGTGAAGGTTGAATAAAATGAGTTTTTGCCCAATTGTTGTTTGTGTTGAGTCGACTAATGTCGCCATGTGCGCTAATGTTTTTGAAAGCTAATATGTTTCGAGGCTTAGAATGGTTATCATCTGCTACGCTCGCTGATCTTTTCGTTGTGTCTTCTGTTTTGGTTTTGTTTGAGGACAAACAAAGATTTAAGTTTGGGGGTTCGATAAACGCGCTTTTACACGCTTATTTTTGATATTTAAAGATGAGTTTAGATCATTTAATAATGCTTATGTATCGATTCTTAATGTTTTATCTATTTCTAGAAGATAACGCTTCGGGTGTTCTTTGTGGTGTGTAGGACCATATGTTGAAAATCAAGCAAGGAACGAAGCCACGAGCATAAATGCACAATCGCTTGTTTTAGCGACCAGCCTAGCGGTCGCTAGGCTGGCCGCCTGGCAGCCACGCCGAGAGCAAAGCGAGGCCACGACCGCGACTGCACGCGAAAGCAAGCCCCGCCACGAGAACTCATCAGACGATTCGCGGTCATGGCTAGCGATCGCCAGCCGTGCCGTGAGCCAACCATGCGAGCGCAAGAGTACGACCACGAGAAGATTGCACGCTACGAGACATACTTAGCGGTTTACCTAGCGATCGCGAGGAGCCGTCGCGAGACCAGCGCGTATGAAAAATTAGGGCTTGGGGTGTGCTATATATACGGCAAACCCCTCGCGCCTCAACTTCGCACACACGCCTAGACCTCTTTTCTTCAGTTTTTCATCGCTTTACAGCTTTTAGCTTTGGTTTCATCTAATTCCATTCTAGAGTTTAATTGAGCATTGTTCTTCGTTAGTTTTACGTATTGTCACAATCCGAACGCTTTGTCCGATTGTTTTCCGCTCGCTGAGATTGATTCAAACCCAACCATTGTTCATCCAACGCTATTATCCGGTTTTATGCAATTAATTTCGCTTTTATGATTTATTCGTATTTTATTCCATTTATTATGTCCGCTAGATTTCGCTCTAATCCTAGTGGTTTACATGATCCGATCCTATATGTTGTGATTCCTCGTTATCGCTATTTACCTTCCGTGCATCGATTCATGATTCTTGGTGCTTATTTATATGTGTTAATTTCGATCAATCTTGATGCATATCTAGTTGTCGAGTTAATTACGTAATTGTATTAATTGTCAATCGATCTCGAATGCATGATACTAATAAGCCTCGAGTCGTAGTTGAGATAGATATTCAGAGAAGCATATTCTTTGTGATCTGTTCGAGTTGCTTGTTTTTCACCCAGAGACGACAAGCAATAGGGAAAACTAGTAATCTACAACGCAATTGTCGTAATGTGAAGTTGCCGGCTATATATGTGATCTTCCATCTTGTCTGGATTAAAATTGGTTAATAGGAACAGGATAAACATACGCTGTGGATAGGATTAATGCATCCCTAGGGTTAGTCGTCCTTATCTGCTTTTAACATCCGAGTGTTTATCGCTTTATTTTATTTTCTCGCATGGTTACATCTCGCTGATTAAATTCAAGCCCTTAAACCTCTCACCGATTTGTGTTTCAATAATGATGAATTATCGCTGAGCTAGCTTCAGAGCCAGACATAATCCCTCGTGGATACGATACTGCCTTACCTATATACTGCACGCTGTGTTAGAAAAGCGGCGATCAAATTTTTACCGCTGTCGGGATTGTTAAGATTACGAGGAATAATTTGACGATTCGGATTTATTAATTCAAGTTATATATAACATGCTTGCCTCACAAAATCGCTGTAATCGATTTTCTAATAGAAATAATTCTCATCATCGGTTGTTCATCATTCAACTCAACCTCAAACAGACACAAAACAAAACAAGAAAGACCAAACAACAAAAACAAAAGCAAAACAAAACAAAACAAAAGATTGTTACCTCCAACAAGTGCTTAATTTAACGCCTTTAGCTGTGACTATCACATACCCGATCAATCTAGCTTTAGCAAATTGCCTTCGCTAAACTTGTGCTTGTTTATACTTTCAGATTCACAAAGCAGACCACCACCGAGCGTGGAAGTGGCCTCCCTAAACTTGAAAGAATCACTGGGTTCCATACCGAGTCCAACTCTTCTTAGCATTATCATCGACCGTTGGTTGCCCTCAAACGCGAGACTTGTCTAGCAAGAGCAAAGCAGGATCGAATAGCAATCCTCATGCTTTAACTATCGTGTTGCTTGACGGCATCATATATTGATATTTTCAGCCCTCATCGTTAACTCAAATATAAGATCATCTTCATGTACATCAATTAAAGCACCACTGCCATTTAGAAAAGGCTCACCCAAGATTAGTGGTCGATTCTCAATTCGTATGTCTAAAATAACAAAATCACAGGAAAGACAAAGTCCCTAATTTACCAACACATCTTCAACTATTCCCTTAGATATGCGATCGACATGTCGCCCATCATCAATGAAATTTTAGTTGACTTCATTTTTCCCACCCAAACAAGTTAAACACATATAAGGGCATCAAATTTATGCTCGCTCCCAAATCACACAACACGTTGGGAATGTATGCTCGCAATCTGCACTCCAACGTGAAGCTTCCCGGATCCTTCGCTTCAGGGCAATTTACACGTAATATCGCCTCACATTTTTCGTAAAGGTTAATTTTTTCAAATTTCCATAACTTCTTATTGTTTGCCAAAGCATCATTGACAAATTTCACGTATCCGTGCATGTTTCGAGCGCATCAAAGATAGGTCTGTTGATGTTTACTTTTCGAATATCTCTTCAATCGATCGAACTCCTCGCCATATTTCAACTTAACTACCGAGCTGGGAAAGGCACCGATGAGTGTACATTGGCATAATCTTCTTCTCGACCGCTTTTTGCGGTCACCCTCGCGATCATGAGGATGATCGCTAGGCGCTGGAGTTGCGTCGCCTTCCTCCTGGTCGGGTTAGAGGCCGCTAGCTCGGTCGCTAGTTTTTCGGCAGAACCCTCCGACACTTTCGCGGCTGGCCTAGCGGTCGCCGGGTCGATCGCTAGCTCTCGACATACGATTTGAATCATTCCTGCGGCCGGGCTAGCGGTCGTTGTTTGGTATGATTTTGTGATAATTTTCGTATTGTTTTACGTGTCATTTTCTATGGTTTGTCCTATTTATGCCGCTGCTTTGATTAGTATATATCGATTCGGACTTACTCGCTCGTCTCGATGTTTTGCCGGAAAACGGCGTAAAATAGGATGAATTGGATCCGCCAATGATCGATATATTTAAAGAGCATCTCGACAGAGTTCATAGGCGAAAGTCGATCGAAAATCGAGTTCTTTCTTTTTCTTCTCGAACGCGCCTCTCGCCCCTTTCTTTCCAAAGGTTGATCTTGATTTCTTCCGACGATTCCTCGTGCAACATAATGTATATAATTCTTGTTTTAATTCGCTTTTAGTTTCATCTTTAAATGTTTAATTTATCGCTTTATGCTTTCGGATTTCTCTGCTTTATCGATTCAATTCATAGTGACAGTGGATCGATTTCCATGTTCCGCTGATTTATTTTCATGTAATGATTTTCTTGCTCGCTTATTTCAAGTTCTTGTTGGATGATCGATAGTTATAGTTTATGTGCAATTAGATTTAGATTAGGATCGACAAACCCATGAATAATAAAATTTGCATATGCTTTTGTTTATCGCTGATTTATCGCCAGAGTTCAACTAGGATCGACAACCCTCAGTTTAGATTTATTCTTATTAGTTTAGCTCGGGATTGACAAACCCTAGCTTAGGATGCTGCTTAATTTTTCGTATTTCAATTCTTGCATGTTCAACCCCTTTGATGTTAGAATGTTTAGATTTAATTGCTTTGCTCAACACCAACAATAGCCATGTTACGCTTTCCTCGAGAGACGACTCTGTTAACTTATCACGCTACAATTACCTCTGCATTTATCATGCGGTGAATTTGAGTGTGTTTAGCTCGATCAATTTTAGCGCCGCTGTCGGGAAAACTTTAGGCGTATTGTTTGTGTTGTTTGTTTTCCGTGTTTCTTCCGCTCGCTTGGTTATTTTCTCCCGTGGTGATCTTATTTTTGTTGTTGGTGTCATAATGCAGGTTACAAAGCTAGATTTAATGTGGTCACAGTGGGGAGGAAAGTTCGTCAGATGGGTAAATTCTTCTCCCAAGAAGGATCCCAATTCGATTTTCCTGAGGAATACCCGTTAGGCTCGAAAGCATCACCGATCGTCACTATCTTGAAAGTGCCCTTTTCACACGTGGAAAAAAGGCGATATAGAAGTTGTAAGCGGGTAGTATCGCCGATCCACACGTGGATTGTAATGCAGTGGATTGTAATGCTAAAACACGTAAGTTAACTCAACAATGATTCATCATTATCCAAGCAACATAAATGGTTTGGTAAGATTTTAGGCTTCGGACTTCAATCCAAAGCAGAGGTAACAAAACAGAAAATCAAATAAAGCAATAAACACTGGATGTTAAAAACAGATAAGGACGACTAACCCTGGGATGCATTAATCCTATCCACAACGATGTTTATCCTGCTCCTATTAACCAATTTTAATCCGCATAAGATGGAAGATCACATATATAACCGACAATTTTATTTATTAAAATGTCAGAGATTACTAGTTTTCCTATTATCATACGCCTCTAGGTGAAAACAAGCAACCCAAACAGATCACAAGAATATGCTTCCTACGAATATCCTATCTCGCCCACGACTCAAGTGCTCATTCGATCATGCATTCGAGATCGATCGACAATTAATACAATTACGTAATTAACCGACAACTAGATATGCATCAAGATTGATCGAAATCAACACATTTAAATAAGCACCAAGAATCATGAATCAATGCCCGAAGGTAAATAGCGATAACAGAATCACAACATATAGGATCGAATCATGCAAACCCTGTGATTAGAACGAAAATCTAGCCGTACATAATAAACTAATAAAATACGATTTAACCATAAAATAGAAATTATATAAATGAAACCCGTGATGAAGCTGTCGATGAACAATCGTTGGGCTCAATCCCAACCTCAGCGAAAACGGAAAATTGCAAAGATTGTCCTGACGAAACGCTCCGGATCGTAGACAAAACGAAACTAATGAAGAACAATGATCAAATCAACTCTAGAATGAAAATAGATGGAAGCTAAAGCTAAAAATCTAAAAACTTATGAAAACCGATAAAAGAGGCTCGAATCGTGTGTGCGAACTTTAGGCGAGGGGTGTTGCATATATATAGCACACCCCAAACCCTAATTTCTCCTTCGCCGCCGGACCGCGACCACCGCGATCGCTAGGTCGATCGCTAGGTATGTCTCGTCTTCGCCGCGCCGCCTCCTTGCGCCAGATGGTTACCTCTGACTGGCTAGCGGTCGCTAGCCACGGTCGCGAGAAATCGCCCAGCAGCTTTCTCGGCTACTGGCTTCGCCGCGGCACGAGGTCGCGGTCGCGATCTCGCCGGGTTCTCGCGGTCGCTTAGCGGCCAGCCTAGCGACCGCCAGTTGGTCGCTAGAACAAAGCCGATGTGTATTTTGCTCGCAAGGCCGCTCCTTGCTTCGATTTTCAACATATGGACCTACACAACACCAAAAGAACACCCAAGAGCAAGATCTTCTAGAAATAGATAAAACATTAAGAATCGATACGAAACGCACATTAAACGAAAGCTAAACTCATCTTCAAATATCAACTATAAACGTAAAAAATGCGCTTATCAAACCCCAAACTTAAATCATTGTTTGTCCTCAAACAAAACCAAAACAGAAAGACACAACGAAAAGATCAACGAGCGTAGCAAAGATGATAACCATTCTAGCCCGTAAACATATCAACGCTTAAAAACATTAGTGCACGTGACGACGTTAGTCAACTCAACACAAACAACAATTGACGGCAAAACTCATTTAATTCAACCTCACAATGGCATGTGTAAAATATAGGATACACTCAACTCATAAAGAAATGTAGGACGGTATACACTCAACGATCAATGCAATGCAACATCTTACCATAGGCTTGCTGCTTTCTAATATCTCCACCGCCATTGTGTTCAAATTAGATCAAAGAGGTCTTTTCATAGGTTGTAATGTAGGCACATTGGTTAAGGTAGGATAAAATATGGCTAAGTGACTCAAGAATATTCCAAGTACCCCATTTATACTTTTCGACACATATGGACTTTGTCCATTTTCCTCTTCTTTCCCAACGTATAAATCAACGCTTTATGCCACGTATGTACCTATACTTTGATTAAAGACCCTTTATGCTCAACACTCATAGTGAACTTATCATATCTTTTTTTTTTCTTTTCTTTTCTAGAGCTTATAGGTTTATCATTCACAACAAAGGTACTATTCTTCACCACGTATGTATTTTTCTAAAAGAAACTTTCTCGCCATAACTACATCAAAATTTCAACCCCTTTGATTCCCATATCCATCCTCACCTCCTATCATCCGCTAATCGAAAGAAAAGTCTAATAAAGGCTCAAAGAAGGCGACAAATGGTATATATCATCGGGTTAGTGTTTGGGTGAATATGTGGTTAACAAAGATGGCCTTTATCCTTTCCAAATTCAAACACATATCATAGCCTCGATACGTAAAAACGGCAAGTTCTAGAAGATAATCACATGCACGATATCACACAATTAATGTAAATCAGATCAAGATATGTATACAAAGAAGCTCAAGTCTCACAGATAAGCAAATGGTGAAAACAATGTTCTAAGCCATCTCACGTCATTCATGCATCATTTTCTAACATATCATGCGCACTATCATTAAATTTCACCAAAATTTCTATCGTCATTGGCCACATGGATTAACACACTTCACTTAACTCGTTGATCGACGCATACAAAACGAAAACAAAACAAAAACACGGATAAAAGACCCCAAAGCATAACAACTAAACCATAAAGCACGTAAACATAAACAGATTCTCAACCAACCAAACTCGCTTTACTACCCCCAAACTTATTGTGAACATGTGGAAGCAATAAGGTTTGCGTAAAAGAGTAGTTGGAGAGAAAACTTACCTTGAATGCCACATTACCCGTGGCGGATAAAATCCACGCCATCGATTCCATTGTCGCATCATCTCCATCATCTTACGTTGTTGCTCGAGATGTGCCTCGGTGTCAGTGTAGAGGCTTGTCGCTGCTCCATAATCGAGGTCGTTTCGCCAATATGGTTGAGACGACCATCTATTCGATCTAATCGATCATAAATCCCGGATCGCCGAACGGGTGGCGGTGCAATATGCCGCCTGCCTCGTGAGCCACTTCGCCCGGCTTGCCTCGCGCGTTGCTCGCCTCAACCTCGCCTTTTGCGCTGCTCACGCCGCGCCCATGCATAGTGTGCGAGGAGCTCAAATTCCGCTGGCATCCGCTAAAGTAGCGCTTATACCGCGAGCTCTGGATTGGGTAGCGAAGACCGATCGCCGCTTTGATCATATAACACCACAAGTAACGCCCGGGTGCCTCTTCAGAACGCTCGACGATAGGCACGGCTTGTCCAGAAGATGTCGAGAGATCGGACTCTCGAATCGTAATCCCAAAAATCAAGAATGGGGTAACGAATCCCCTATGCATATCTTCGAATTACCCAAAACCGGACCGATGTGGAAGTGCCGAGCTAGAACATGCCGGCATGCATCTTCCGTTGAACACGGCTCCAATCAAGATGCTCATATCTTGTGAGAGGACAAGGTCAGGCTCGAACGCCATGTAAGGTGAACGTGATGAGCCGTGGAAGTAACGGACCACTGGATTTCAGATCGAGCTAGCCTTCGATCTCGAGGCATCATAGTATGGAGGTGCTCGAGTCCGAGTCCATGAACTTTGGCCATACGCTGGACCGTACTCGACGCCCCTATGTAGTTTCCTCCCGATCTCCATTGATTATTCCATTAAGTTCGCCCACGGATAGTTGACGGGCTCATTGTCAAGTCGAACATGATGTAATCCGCATTCCGCTTGTCTTGTGGACATGGATAGTCGACAAGAATTCGAGTGTCGATCCGTATGTAAGATAGTTGGTCGTGATAATCGAGTACAGCCCGATCTCTCGCCAACCACGCCACATCATTGCTTATACCCATCTCGACACGTATTGATGCACATGAACCGTGAATGCCTATGCCGTAATCTCACCAATCGATTCCAACGGCTTCTCGACGAGTCATTCGCCCCGACTCCAAAATTTTCTCGGATCGAATTCATCTTGTGGTGCCATGCGTGGCTCGTCGTGAGGTTCATCATGATGCTCATCGTAGCTCGTCGGAGCTCATCTGTGTCTCGTCGGGAAGTGGAGACAATGCTCGCCTTTGCGCCAGGACCGTGAGTACGCGCATATTGTACCTAAAAAGAATTTCAAAGTCAACGTGTATGAATGAAACTATCAAAACAACGCCAACCCAAAATGCTCAATATAGATCCCCAAACTTCAACTTAGTCAAATTATTTCCATATTGTCATATGATCTTGCAAGACAACACAAATGGGAAAACACACACACGCCTAAAAATTTGCAAAATGGACGTTTGGATGATCATGACCACACTCGCGGTCGCGAGGGTGGTCGCTAAGCATGTTTAGCGTCGCCAGACGGGCGCTATGAAGGCATATAGAAGCACATGAGCATACCAGATCGCCGCAGATGATACCAAGTCAAGAACGCGTCATATAAAGCACGTTTTCAAATATAAAGCCTATTTCTCAAATTTTTAACCCAAATCAACAATGTAGGCACATTAGACGAACAATATACGTGTATAAACGTTAATAAACCTATCATTGACAAACCATGCTCAAACACCTAACAAATCTAACAAAATAAGCCCTAGTTTCTCAAATTTAATTAAACCCACTTCAATAGGATAAATGGAACAAATCCTTCCAAATCATGCTCAATAAACGTAAACCCATGAAGAATGAAACAAATATAGCATACCTTGAGTGGATTTGATGGAGAAATGCAAGAAAATTGGAGAGAGGTGTCTTGGTGCTTGAGAGGAATGGGCCGCTATTTTTCGTAAAACGTGTGTGTGTAGGTTACAAGAATGGGGAAAATAAGAGTTAAAACGCGGGTCACGGCGGGCGCTGGTCAGACGTGGTCGCGACGGATTCGCGGTCGAGCTCGCGATCGCGAGCTTGGTCGCGAGCTCGCCGCCAAAAAACGTCGCCTACTTCGCGACACACCGCGCGACCTCGGGTCGCTAGTGGTCGGTACTTTTTTTTTTATTTTTTTTTTTTTTAAAGAAAGCTATTAAAACTTTGGGATCTCACAAAACAACGAGACACGACACAAACAAAGAAACACAACCAAAACAAAAACGAAACAACAAACACAAAAAGCATGTAAACTGCTGGTTACCTCCCAACCGTTAGAATTATCGCCGCTAGCTCGACGGCACTCTTATCATGGTTCGTTGAGCTTGGTCACCCGACTTTCGGTCAAGTGTGACTTGAAGTAGGATTTGAGGTACCGCCGCTCACTTTAAAAATGTTGCCCCGAGTCTAGTGAGTTCAGAACTCCCATCGGCAAGTGCACGGTAAACGTATACGGCCCCGACCATCTGACTTGAGCTTTTGAATAGATTTGAGTCGAGCATTGTAAAGCAAGACTTCATTACCCGCGAAAACTTTGGCACGAATGTGGAGATCGTGGAATTTCGAGCTCTTTCCTCAGATATCCGAGAATTCTCAAAAGCTTCATTCCTCCACTCAAGCTCCAACAGCTGGTCACTTCATCATACCGCCTCCTCAAATCCATGTTGATTCTCCTCGCGCCCAATATGCTTTGTGCTCCAATTCAACCGTAAATGGCAGGATTTACCAAATACCATTTGATATGGAGATAGCCCGACTGGGAGCTTTGATGCATCCGGTAGGCCCAAAGAGCATCATCCAACCGCCGCCCAATCCTTGCGGCGAACAACCGATTTCTAAAATCGCTGATCTCTCGATGGCGAGCTCACTTGCCCGCTTGCTTGTGGGTGGTAGGAGGTGACCGATGTTTCACACCATATTTGGCTAGAACGCTGCTCAGCCACTTATTATTAAAACGCGACCCCATCACCGATCAAAGCCCCTGACTCCAAATCGAGTCGAATGTTCTTGTGAAGGAACTTGATCACTACCTTGAGTCGCTCGCGATGTTGGGAATCGCCTACCCAACGGGAAACATATTCCACAAAGAAGAAGAATATACGTAACCACAAGACATGGGGAACGGACCCATGAAGTCGATCCCCATACGCCAAATAGTTCCACCTCCATGATGGTTTTCGTGGCATCTCGCCTTCTTAGTGACATTCCCCACTCTTCGACAACGATCACAACTTTGATAAAAGATTGGCAATCTTTGAAGATCAAGGCCAAAAGAATCCATCGTGGCAAATCTTTGTCACTGCTCGTCACGCAAAATGGCCTCCAACAACGAACTATGGCACTCGTGGATTATGTTCTCCCATTCTCCTCGGGGAACGATCGACGATCGCACCATCGGCACATCGGCGGTAGAGGTGAGGATCGTCCCAATAATAGAACTTGACATCGTGGAGAAACTTTTTCAAACGACTTTGCACGATGGAGGTAAAACCCAATCACCAAATAATTGACAAAATCAGATACCATGGTGTGCGATCAATGACGCCAAGATGTGCTCGTCTGGGAAGTTCTCCTCGATCCCAATCTTCTTATCCTCTCCTTCGACCGGTTTCTCCAATCGCGATGTGGTCGGCAACCACATTTTCGCACATTTTCTATCTTTAATTTCCATGTCGAACTCTTAGGAGGATCCATCTCACCAACCTGGCTTTCAATCTTTCGCGCTAACAAATGACTAATGGCGGCATGGTCACAGGTACGATGGTGTGGGTGCTCACCAAATAAGGTCTAAACTTATCAAAAGCATGACCACGCAAGCAATTCCTTCTCCGTGGTGGTGTAGTTCATTCGAGCAGTAGTCGAGAGTCTTACTTGCATAATAAATGACTCGAAAAGCTTGTCTCGCTTCGCCTAATATAAAGACCGATCGCCCAATCACCGCATCACACATCACTCGAACGGTTGACTCCAATCGTGGAGACCAAACCGAGTCGAGATCGTGGCTAACTTCAATTTCTCGAACGCTCCAAACACTCATTTGTGAACACGAACTCATATCTTTCGAGCAATCCACACAATGGCTTCGTGATCGCCGAGAAATCCTTGATGAACCTTCTATAAAACCGCACGACCGAGAAAACTCCTCACCGATTCGACATTTGTAGGCGGAGGTAGTTTCGATAGCTACTATCTTTGCTCGATCCACTTCCAAACCTTTGGCCGAGACTTTGTGACCAAGCACGATACCTTCCTTCACCATGAAATGGCACTTCTCCCAATTGAGAACAAGATTCGTCTCCTCACATCTTTGCAGCACTTGTGACAAATTATGGAGACAATGGTCGAATGAAGAGCCAAACACGGAAAAGTCGTCCATAAAGACTTCCATAATATTCTCGATCAACCCATGGAAGATGGACATCATGCACCTTTGGAACGTGGCTGGAGCATTGCACAATCCAAACGGCATTCGCCTATAGGCGAAAACTCCATACGGACACGTAAACGCCTGCCTTGTGCCGATCTTCGGGCGATGGCAACTGATTGTACCTCAATATCCATCGAGAAAACAAGAGAACTCATACCCCGCTAGTCCGTCCAACATCCGATCAATAAAGGGGGGGAAAATGGTCCTTCTCGTGGCGTGTTCGAGCACGATAGTCGATGCAAACCGCCATCCCGCCACGAGCCTTGCTGCCACAAGCTCGCTTTGTCTCGCCTCTCGATCACCGTGATACCCCTTTCGATACCACTCAGAGTAGGCTAACCCACCGCCGCCGGATACGGCATAGATCATGCCCGCCCAAGAGCTTCAACACTTCTTTTCTCGACGACCTCTTGCATTGCCGGATTCAATCGGCGCTGAGGTTGCACCTTCGCTTATATTCATTCTCTAACAGATCCGATGCATGCAAATCGAGGGTCACCCTCGATATCGTAAATCGCCCACCCAATCGCAGACTTGTACCGCTTCAAAGACAACCATCGTCAGGGCTCCTCATATGTCAAAGCCAAGATATTATCACCGGCACGCCTCATCATCGCCTAAGAATGCATACAAGGTGGTCCGCAACTCTTTCAACTCAATCTGGTGTAGTTTCTTCCTTCTTCACCACGGCCCTCTCCTCCAATCGGCTTCCTCACATCTAAATAAGGCATCGACTCCTGGGAGGGCCTCGACTTCATCGATGGACTCAAGATACTCTAAAATCTCATCACACGCCTCATCAAGGTCTCTGGCAGAGAAAATCGAGTTCTCGCATACAAAACCCCACCGGATCGCTTGATTGAAAGTGAAAGGGCGACAACCGCCTATAACTCGACAGCCTTCCATGGTCTTCGCCGTCCGTTTACAGCATCGTATATAGAGATTTTCATCTCGCCGCTGACTCAAGGTGAGATCTCCATCTTGCACGCTATCGCTGCTCGCCGTAGCTAGGAATGGTCGCCCGAGAATAAGAGGTGTATTCCCATCCTCCGCATATCGAGAACAACGAAATCACCGGAAGATGAAATCAACTTTCACGAGCACGCCCTCCACTATCCCTTTCGGATAAGTCACCGATGTGTCTCGCCATCCAAGAGCTATGGTGGTCGGCTTGATCTCCCAATCTCCAATCTGCTAAAATGGACAACGGCATCGATTGATGCTTGCCTCAAATCACACGTAACCTCGAGAATGTCTGCCTCCGATGACACATGCTATGGTGAAGTCGCTCGATCTTTTCGCTGAGCGGCAACTTTTGCAAGACAAAGACCGCACTCGAGATGATTTATCGCCTCAAATTTCCCAAGCTTTTTTATTGGCAACGGCATCCTTCAAAACTTAACGAACCCGCATATCTCTGAGCGCATCAAGTAGAGGAATATTAATGTGCACCTTTCGAACATCTCCATGAACTCGTCAACTTCTCATCATATTGGCTTGGCCAAACGGCTTGGAAACGGAATTGGTGGCACGACGTCGGAAATTTCTTCACCGGTAGCTCTTCGCGATCAGCCTCGCGACCGCTGCACGGTCGCTAGGCAATTGAACACCATCTTCCTTCGCTCGCGGCGCAGCGCTGCCGCTTTCGCGCCAGGTTTGCGCCTCAAGCTTCAGACGATTTCGCGCCGCTTCAGAATTGCTAGCGACCGCTAGGTCGCCGCCAGGCCCTCCGATCGACTTGTCGCGGGCGCTGCTGACTTGTCGCACTCACCGAACCGCCGCGAACTCCATCATCAGATTCTCACGGTGCCGCTCATGGTCGCGAGCTCGGGTCGCGAGATCCTCTCTTGCCTGCTTTCACCGCTCGCCTCCTCGTGATTTTGATAGCTCGCCCACCTCAATTGAATGGCATTACAGTGATTTTTGGTTTACCCAGACACTCGGAAATGGCCCGACTTGTGCCGCCCATTCTCACAGCGGCTATCCGACTTATTTGATTCTCCATCATCTTCATATGCTTTCCCATAGCCGCCACAAAGGACTCCAAATGATTAATCTTCGCCGTGTTGCTTATAAATGAATTCGATTCGTTGTCAATTGTTGGTTGCTTACAACCAATCGCTGCATCATGTCCTCTGACTCGCTTCTTCGTCTCGAATCACCCGCTCGAATCGAGAAACCGGGCGAGGTCATTGAAAATTATTGGGGTCATGACGAGAAATTTGGGTGATTTTTGTTGTTCGATTGTACGGATTCCCCTGTGACGGTTGTTCCTCCGATTGATGTAATTCACGCCCTCACCTCATTCATATCTCGATCAGCAAAGATTTATCCGAGCCACGCCTTTTCCTTTCCTTTCTTTCTCAAATCGCTTCTCAACAAGGTGAATCGCCCATAATATTATCGTATCAATCACCTTCAATAGTAGCAGCCTTCACCACCGTGTCCTCTCCATCGCCATCGATAACCGCTAGCCGCCATCTCTTCTATGATGCGGCCGGCCTCGCCTACACGCCTGCTCAATAGGCAGCCCCTCGCCGATGCGCCAACAATACCTCGTGTGAGGTGTCACCACAGAAACTGTAATCTGGCCGCCCCTCGAGAATCCATGTTGTGGGCACCTTCTTCAATAGGCCCCCGAATCTTTCCCACGACTCGAATAAAGATTCATCTCCTAATCGGGAGAAGGGAAATCTCGCTATGATCTTCTCGCCTTAGTCGGAGGAAAGTACTTTGAGAGAAATTTCACACGAGTTGCCCAACTGTTGATGCCCGACGATCTAAGGTCTCAACCAGCCCTTTGCTTGATTTCGCAGAGAAAATCCGAACACGCGATCCGGATTGTGTCTTGTGGCACCCCATTCTGCTTGATGGTGTCACAAATGTCGAGATAGGTCTCGAGACGGGCATTCGATCCTCCGTGACCTCCTCCCGAACTGCTCCTCAACCATGCCGATTAGGCCGGCTTCACCAAAATTGTTAGCGCTACTGGGCCCCATCCGCCTCCTTGAAATTGCTCGTAGGAGGTTTGTACATATAATTCAACGGTCTTGCTCCCGAGAGCAGGACAACGAGTCCCATAGTCGCCAATTGGCGCCAGATTGTCAGAAATCCGCTAACAAAGTGCAGCTACTTTAGGAACGCCTGCTGTTCGATTGTTCCGATTTGCCATTGCTTCCTTTCTTCTTCCTCGCCTCCTTCTCCTTTGTGAATTTTCGATTTCGGATCAAAGTGTAGTTCAGAGGTCCCTGACCTGTGAACATAAACCACCCGAGAAAAGAAGGAAATCGAATGGCAAGGAATAAAAATAAAAAATAAAAGTACAACTCAATTAATAATTCCAAATTGTCAAGTTATTCCTATATGATCTTAATAACTTTAAGAACGGCGCCTAAAATTTGATCACTCCCTTTTTCACACGAAAAGGTAATATAGTGTAAGCGTAGTATCGTATCCATTGTGGGATTGTAATGCTAAAACACGTAATCTAACTCAACAATGATTCATCATTATCCAAGCAACATAAATGGTTTGGTAAGATTTTAGGCTTCGGACTTCAATCCAAAGCAGAGGTAACAAAAAAGTAAAATCAAATAAAGCAATAAACACTGGATGTTAAAAACAGATAGGACGACTAACCCTAGGGATGCATTAATCCTATCCACAACGATGTTTATCCTGCTCCTATTAACCAATTTTAATCCGATAAGATGGAAGATCACATATATAACCGACAATTTCGTTATTGATTAAAAGGTCAGAGATTACTAGTTTTCCTATTATCATACGCCTCTAGGTGAAAACAAGCAACCCAAACAGATCACAAGAATATGCTTCCCACGAATATCCTATCTCGCCTACGACTCAAGTGCTCATTCAGATCATGCATTCGAGATCGATCGACAATTAATACAATTACGTAATTAACCGACAACCAGATATGCATCAAGATTGATCGTAAATCAACACATTTAAATAAGCACCAAGAATCATGAATCAATGCCCTGAAGGTAAATAGCTATAATGTGAATCACAACATATAGGATCGAATCATGCAAACCCTGGATTAGAACGAAAATCTAGCCGTACATAATAAACGTAATAAAATACAATTTAACCATAAAACGGAAATTAAATATATGAAACCCGTGATGAAGCGTTGATGAACAATCGCTGGGCTTGAATCCCAACCTCAAAAAAACGGAAAATTGCAAAGATTGTCCGACGAAACGTTCTGATCGTAGACAAAACGTAAAACTAATGGAAGAACAATGATCAAATCAACTCTAGAATGAAAATAGATGGAAGCTAAAGCTAAAAATCTGAAAACTTATGAAAACCGATAAAAAGAGGCTCGAATCGCAGGTGCGAACTTTAGCGCGAGGCGGTGCCGCCATATATAGGCACACCCCAAACCCTAATTCTCCTTCGCCGCCGGACCGCGACCACCGCGATCGCTAGGTATGTCTCGCTTATGCCGCGCCGCCGCCGCCTTGCGCCAAGATGGTTACTCGCGACTGGCTAGCGGTCGCTAGCCACGGCCGCGAAATCGCCCAAGAAGCTTTCTCTGGCGCTGGGCACGAGGTCGGGTCGCGAGGTCGCTGGTCGCATGGTTGCCTAGCGGGCCATCCTAGCGACCGCCAGGTTGGTCGCTAGAAACAGCCGATGTGTATTTTGCCTCGCAAGGCTGCTCCTTGCTTCGATTTTCAACATACGGACCCACACAACACCAAAAGAACACCCAAGAGCAAGATCTTCTAGAAATAGATAAAACATTAAGAATCGACACGTAAACGCACATTAAACGAGCTAAACTCATCTTCAAATATCAACTATAAACGTGTAAATGCGCGCTTATCAAATTCTAAATGTCGATTTCATTTGATATCGAAAGCGCTTTGGTTGAGCTTGTATACAATGTTTCGCTACCACTATTACAATCTCCTATCCGATTTCAATACTTGATCGCATATATTCGTGTCCCCTTATCTCATATAAGTTAGATCATACAAGGTGTAGAAGATCACAAGTCGTATGATTGGTCAAGCTTAATGAGATATAAAAGTTTCACAACCGAGACAACTTAAGGACGAGTTGTCGGTTTAGCTGCAGATAGATAAGAAGTGACTGACTTAGTTGTTTGTCTATGCCGGTACGCCTCGACGTATGAAGGATCACAGGAGATGTGTTCTTCTTTCCGACCGCCGTGGAAGAACCAAGATCTCGGTGACTTACGATGATCTAAACCTCGATAAGGTATTAGGTGAGTATGAGTCGTCCATCACTTCGACTTGTTACGGGCGAGGGTTATATGTTCTAACCCAAGATTCTCCGCATCTTGGGTGGTGGCGGTTTCAGATGTCACGCTAGTTATCTCAGACGAGTCACCGATCCGCTAGGATGATGACGCCCCTCAAGGAGCTCAAAAGGTTTATTGTACTAAACCCCGCAGTTGAGTTAGCTCAAGTACAATAATAAGGTTGAGTGGTACTACTTAAGGAATGAAGTTATTAATTATTTTAAGCAATGTAATGCTATAAATAATTAATGGACGCTCGATATCTTAAATACGGGATTCAGAATGTTCAAGTGCAAGCCCGACTCAACTTCGGTAATAAAGGGGTAAGTCAAGATTTATTCTCTAGTGGCATGAATAAATGTTTATAAATTAATTTATGTTCGGGCCGAACATAAGATAATTAATTTATTTGAGGCCCATCTTTATTCCTTGCATTTGATCCTCGGGCCGGCCCATCCAGTTCGTAGTAAGAAGAAAATCGCGCCCATATGCTCTCATTGGCAAGATTTTATTCTCTTTATCCCACAAGGATATAATTATATTTATGGTATATGCATAGATCCTTTCCATATAAGATTATGGTAATAATCCCGAGAGTATGGTAATAATCCTAGAGTATGGTAATTTCCATAAAGATTATGGTAATTTCCATACGGATTATGGATCACATAGGATTATGGTAATTCCATATGGGATTAAGGTAGGCATTATAAATATAAGGTATGAGATAAAGTCTAGGTTAATGCTCACATATTAACCTAAGATTTTCGCCATCTCAAGAGTTTTTGAGAGGATTTTCGAAAATTGTGTGAGAGCAATTGGTGATTTTCCAAGCATTCTCCATAGATCGCCCTCACCGACGCTGGAGATTGGGCAACCGGATATGTACCCGTAAGGTCAAAGCACGAGTCCGCTCCGCTCGATCCGCTCATCCCGCTCGATCGACCTCGATTGCATCCAAAGGTAAACACGAGAAAACCCCTACGTGTTGCAATTAATTATATAGACGCATGCTAGTTTATATAATCAATGTATGGTGAATTAAATATCCAAGATAGATCCTCGGGCGAGGGCTAAACATATGTTTTCCCTACACTGGTATCGAGCCCGATCGTAATCTGGCTCGCTGGATTAATTCACGCTCGATTATTACGCGCTTTATTAATTGTGGATCCGCTGCTCATCGTGGCTCGCTTATTATTTTGTCGGTTTTGTTTTACACCACGAGAAAATCCGTGGTTAGATTAGATTTTATTCTGTAAATCTTATCTGTAAAAGAAGAACGAAGACGAAAGAACGAAGAACGAAACGACGGAAAACAGTCTCTACAGCCCTCGACTGAGCCGCGAGCGAGCCTCGCGGTCGCGAGGGCGATCGCGAGGGTCGCTGGCGACGGGTGCTGCTCGCGAGATCCTCGGCGCTTAGCGAGCGAGCTCGCGGTCGCGAGGATAACCCGCGAGGCAACGCGGCCGCGGCGAGCTAGCGAAGCGACGGCGCGCGTCACGCTGACGAAACCCGGCGTCATGAGCCGACTCGCGGTCGCGAAGTTTCGCCGGGCTGGCGACGACATCTCTCGCAGATGTTCGGCGCTGACGAAGGCCGCAAGACGCAGCCGCTGGTCGCGGTCGCCTTAGCGACCGCGAAAGCCCGCGAGAACACGCGCAAGCAGCGGCGCACGCGGTCGGGCGCTGGACGGGCTTGCCCCTAGTGCGCTGCCCAAGACAGACAATGACCCGCCGCACCCGCTTCCAATTTCCCAGATTTTCCGGTCCAGCACGCGAGGCCCATTTGTTGAATCCGTCCGTGCCCATGCACGCGAGGTCTGTCAAGTTTAATTTGCACTTTGTAAATCTATGTAATAGATTAGGCAAGAAAGTGCGTGTTTCACGATCGGGCCGCTGATGAACGCTTTTATTTTATTTTTATCGCTCATATGCATGTCGTGGATGTTTAAATTATGCAAGAGTACGTTATGTATGTTTATATTACGCTGACAAACCTTAAGTGTTTTACGAATTCGACGCGCATAGTA
Source organism: Salvia rosmarinus (assembly GCA_036937905.1). Lineage (NCBI taxonomy): Eukaryota > Viridiplantae > Streptophyta > Magnoliopsida > Lamiales > Lamiaceae > Salvia > Salvia rosmarinus. The sequence continues at coordinate 83,841,925 of CM072816.1, read as the reverse complement.
AGCATGCTAGGTTTATCGCTTATCAAGCATATTTTAGAATTTCGCGAGCATGTTTTACATGTCGAGTTCTATAGAAAAGCATGCTAGATTACGTGATCTGCATGGACAAACCTTTGAATAAAAAGACTAAAGCAACCCGACAAATTAATTTTTCAAATTAAATGTCAAGACCTCCACTTTTTGATCTCTAAACAAAGCGAGACGACCGTGAGTAAACGCCCACACGCGCGGGTTTGCTTGCACTGCTTATCATAAGTTTGTTAGATGAGATTTCTAAATAAAACATTTTAAATCTATTGAGAAGTTGGAGTTTCATGTAAACGCCCACACGCTGCGGGCTTGCATGTGCGATTTTCATAAGTTCTCTAGAGATAGATATAAATGAGATAACAAAAGAATTTGAATTGAAGCGTATGGTCCGAGTGAGTATACCAATTCTAAGAATTCATTTTCCGTTAAAATTGTGGTCATTGCTTAGACATCACCTCAAGTACAACTTCCCGCCAAGTCCCTTCATGCGATAGTGATGTGGTCTAGTAAGGTCCAATCGTTAATTTCATTTGTCATAAGGATAAGTCGACATGGATTGAAATTAAACCACTAAAAGGTATATTTTAGTCCGGTCGAGGGGTTCATGTAAACGCCCACACGCGTGGCTTGTATGTGGGATTCCTCATGCATTGAGGTTTCAATTAATATTGTTTTATCAAAAGGTTACAATATTATTGTTATTTAATTATATGCAATCGTATGCTTATGTGTTTACATTATCGCTTCGTATATGTCTCTTACACCGATTATCAATATGCTCGCACAAAACTGCTATCCGTCCAAATTTTATCGAGTGGAAACGAAACATGGAATATGTTCTTATCAAGAACACATGTTTGTTCTCACTACTCCTAAACCCGATGCCTCATCGACGATCGACTAATGAGCAGCGAGAGTCAAGGCACTTTGAATAAGTCAAACAATACGGCTAAATGCTATATGATGACTACTATGTCCAAAGGCTTGCAACCGCAAAGATCACCGATGGTAGACGCGATCGATATTTGGTCAAGTCTCGAGAGTAAGTTTGGGCAATGGATCGACAAATCCGCCCACACAATGAGAGAAATCATGCATGTAAGATGGAAGAAGGAAGTTCGTCCATGAACATGTCTCCCACACGACTCATCTCATGGATAGTCTTGATCAGCTTGGGAGGAGGTATTGACGGCGAAGCCAAGGTCGATATCATCCTCAATACACCGCCCAAGTCTTTTGAGAACTACAGTGAATGCGATCATGAGCAAGACCGAGTTTACACTTAGTCGCTGTTTAATGATCTCGTTGTCATGAAGGAGTTATGGGAAAAGGAGCACATGCTCGCTAGCACATCTAAGGGCCCAAAATTTTCATCGCAAAATGGAAATAGAAAAGGGTACCAAAGGTGGAAGAGGCAAGGCAAATAGGGAGAATGGGAACAAGAACATGGTTGCCACCGAGGCTGAAGAAGCCAAAGGAGAAGGACAAGTGCTTCAAGTGCGGTAAGATCGGGCATTGAAGGCCAAGTGCCCTATGCTCATGCTCAAGGTACGCTGCTTGCTTTAGTAACGGAAACATGTTTAGCGACTTGTTCTACCCATTCTCGGGTAGTAGATACCAAGAATCGATCATGTTTGTTACACCTTGCGTGGGTTCCTCGCGACAAGGAGTCGTTTGATGGCGAGATAACGATTCCATGGGCAACGCGCGAAAGTCGAGGCCGCTGTAGCTGGAGATGTTACTTTATGTTTTGAGAAAACAGCTTTAGTTTTGAAAGACGTTTTATATGTGCCGGATTTTCATGGAACCTTGTTTCTGCTTTCAAATTATTTACTCACGGATATTCTCGTTATTTTTGATAGTGGTGTTTCTATCATAAGAAATGACGGTTATCCGTGTTGGCACGTTATATAATTCGCTTTATACTATTTCTCGCCAAACATAATACCTATAACTATGTTGCATCTTCATCAAACCCTAAAAAGAGAAAGTTTTAGAAGATGACTCTACTTTTCTCTCGTATCTTAGATTAGGTCACATCAATCTAAATAGATCCAAAGACCGCTAAGAATGGAGTGTTAGGTAATCTCACTGTTACCCCATCCCCCGCATGAACTCAGATGTAAGGTAAGATGTTCACCGCATCTTCAAAGCGAAGGGTTATAGAGCCAAAGAAATGTTGAGTTAGTCCATTTCGACTGTGTGGACCGATGTCCACACAAGCTCGTGGAGGGTACGAGTATTTTGTCACTTTCATCGACGACACTCAAGGTACGGATACGATACCGCTTCACCGAAGTCCAATGCTTTGAGAAATTCAAAGAGTTTAAGGCGGAAGGAGACGGTTAGGTAAAGTATCAAGTCATCGCTGCCTCGATCGCGGTGGCGTAATACCTCAAGAACGAGTTTATGGACTATCTAGTGAAGTGTGGGATTACCTCCCAACAAGATTTCACCCGCACACCACAACAAAATGGTGTGTCGAGCCAAGAAATAGGACTCTTTTGGAAATGGTTAGATCTATGATGAGTTATGCAACATCGCTTATTTCGCTCGGGGTATGCCTTAGAGACGGCGGCATACTTGCTAAATCTAGACCATCCAAGTCATTAAAAGACCCTTTCGAGTTGTGGTTTGGGCAAGAAGCCCGCTTAAGCCACATAAGGATATGGGCAGCCAAAGACACGTGCTGAACAAGAAGCGTCGACAAGTTGGAGGCTAGATCCGACGCAAGGTCGCTTATCGCTATCCTAGAGGAACGAAGGTGGTTTATTCTATAGTCCTAAGGATCATAAGGTCATTATTAGCACTAATGCCCGATTCTTAGAAGAGGACTATATGAAAATCATAAGTCCAAAGTTGAAATCATTCTTCAAGAATTAGAAGATGATCGATTCCACCACCGACAGGCCAAAGGTACTAGATGTCGAGTCTAGTGGGAGGGATCGACACCGATACTTCAAGAAATTGAAGTGGGTCGAGTTCCACCGGAGATACCGACCGCATAAGTGGTACCTACACAGCAAGTTGTGTGTTAGAGAACCACAAGTATCTCGCACCCACCGCTACATTGTGCCTCGAGAACCTCATCAGAGTGGAGGGTTGTTCGTCAACCCGAGCGATTTATGTTCGTGGGTGAATTCGGATTTAGTCCGTGAGATTTAACATGCAATAATCCACCCATGGACATACAAGGAGGCGATACAAGATATTGATGCAAGATTATGGCACACCGCTATGGACTTAGAAATGGAGTCCATAACGCTATGGATGTATATGAAAAGACACTCTACCGGACGGCAAGGAAGCCATAGGTAGTAAAGTGGATATACAAGAGGAAGAGAGATTCCGATGGAGAGGTTTCGCTTTAAAGCCGTGCTTGTGGCGTAAAGGGTACACTGTGATTGAGGGCATCGATTTCGACGAGACCTTTCACCTGTAGCAATGCTCAAGTCCATCGTAATTCTTCTAGCCATAGCAGCCCACTGAACCTAGAGGTTTGGCAATGGATGTTAAAACCGCTTAAACGGTTACCTTGAGGAAGGTAGAGACATCTATATGCAGCAACCTCAAGGTTATGTGGTAAAGGTGAAGAGCATCTAGTATGGAAGCTAAGAAGTCCATTTATGGACTTAAGTGCCTCCGATCATGGAACTTACGCTTTGACGAGGTAGTAAAGTCCCATGGATTTACCCAGCTGCTCAGCGCAGAGTTGTGTGTATCGGTTAGATGTCAACGGTGATGTGGTATTTTTGACTTTATGTAGATGACATCCTTCTAGTTGGCAACAACGTGAAGTCATATCGCACGAAAGAGTTGGCTATCCGATCGCTTTCAAATGAAAGACTTAGGAGATGCAAAGATACATTCTGGGATCAAGGTTTACCGAGATCGCAAGAAGAAAATGTTGAGCTTATCTCAGCGCCTTACATTGATATCGCGGATTACTCGCTTTAGTATGCACCGCCAAGAAAGGATTGCTACCTTCGCATACGATGCCTTTATTCAAAACGCAATACCCATGACCGCAGCGAGATAGAGAAAATGAGACAAGTTCCTCACGCTCGCCGTAGGAAGTCTCATGTACGCAATGCTATGCACGAGGCCCGATATCCGCTATGCGGTAGGCATAGTAGCTAGATATCGCCCAACCCCTCGACAAGCTCATTGACCGCAGAAGCATATACCAAGCACCGAAAAGGACTCGAGATTATAGAGGCTAGTTTTACCATGCATAGTCTAATGCCTTGGGTTATATGCACTGGATTTCCAAGCCGACCGTGATGAGAAAAGTCAACCCCTGCTATGTGTTTACCTTGGGAGTGGAGCAGATCCTCAAGTGAGTGCAAAGCAAATGATGCATTGCGGACTCTACCATGGAAGCCTAATATGTAGCCGCTCGGAGGCTTCTAAGGAGGTCAGATGGTTCAAGAACCACTCACGGATCTAGCGTGGTACCGGTTTGCCCAAGAGTATCATAGTTTATCGTGATAACTCGTGCAGTGGCAAACTCAAGGAACCACGGACCCACAAGGCGACCAAACACATAGAGAGAAAGTACCATGTCATAACGAGAAATCGTTAGACGAGGTGACGACGGTTGATTGAAAAGATTGATACGACGGAAAATCTAGCTGGATCCATTCACGAAGAGCCCGCCGCAAAAGTCTACGATGGACACGTTAGAGGACTCGATTGCGCTGATGGCACCCACTTAGAAAGGAAACTTTGTATAAGTGGGAAAAGCAAAGTGATGGTTGTTTGTATAGCTAGTAGAGAGACACATCAGATACTAAAAGTTTGCTTTAGTATAAGTGGAGATTGTCGATTTGTATATCGAAAGCAGTTTGGTTGAGCTTGTATACAATGTTTCGTTACCACTATTACAATCTCCTATCCGAATTGAATACTTGATTGCATATATCGTGTCCCCTTATCTCATATATAAGTTAGATCATACAAGGTGTAGAAGATCACGTAAGTCCGTATGATTGGTCGTTTAATGAGATATAAAAAGTTTCACAACCGAGACAACTTAAGGACGAGTTGTCGCTTTTAGTCGCAAAGATAGATAAGAAGTGACTTGACTTAGTTGCTTGTCTATGCCGGTATGCGCCTCGACGTATCAAGGATCACAGTGAGATGTGTTCTTCTTCCGACCGCCGTGAAGAACCAAGATCTCTGGTGACTTTACATGATCTAAACCCCGATAAGGTATTAGGTGAGTATGAGTTGGGACCATCACTTGACTTGTTATGGCGAGGGTTATATGTTCTAACCCAAGATTCTCCGCATCTTGGGTGGTGCGTCAGAGCCAGTATGTCACGCTAGTTATCTCAGACGAGTCACCGTATCCGCTTAGATGATGACGCCCCTTAAGGAGCTCAAAGGTTTATTGTACTAAACCCCGCAGTTGAGTTAGCTCAAGTACAATAATAAGGTTGAGTGGTACTACTTAAGAAATGAAGTTATTAATTATTTTAAGCAATGATTGCTAGAAATAATTAATGGACGCTCGATATCTTAAATACGGGATCAGAATGTCTAAGTGCAAGCCCGACCCAACTTCGTAATAAATGGGTAAGTCAACATTCTTCTCTAGTGGCATGATCGAATGTTTATAAATTAATTTATGTTCGGCCGAACATAAGATAATTAATTTATTTGAGGCCCATCTTTATTCCTTTGATTTGATCCTGGCCGGCCCATCCAGTTCGTAGCAAGAGGAAAATCGGGCGCCTATATGCTCTCATTGGCAAGATTTTATTCTCTTTATCCCACAAGGATATAATTATATTTATGGTATATGCACAGATCCTTTCCATATAAGATTATGGTAATAATCCCGAGAGTATGGTAATAATCCTCGAGTATGGTAATAATCCATAAAGATTATGGTAATATTCCATATAGGATTATGGTAATTCCATATAGGATTATGGTAATTTCCATATGGGATTAGGTAGTGCATTATAAATATAAGGTATGAGATAAAGTCTAGGTTAATGTTCACATTGATCCTAAGAAATTTTCGCCACCCCTCAGAGTTTTCGAGGAGAGTTTTCAAAATTGTGAGAGCATCGGGTGATTTTCCAAGCATTCTCCATAGATCGCCCTCACCGACGCTGGAGATTGGGCAACCGGATACACCCGTAAGGTCAAAGCACGAGTCCGATCCGCTCGATCCGCTCATCCCGCTCCATCGACCTCTTCAGATCCAAAGGTAAACACGTGAAAACCCCACGTGTTGCGATTAATTATATAGACGCATGCTAGGTTTATAATCAATGTATGGTGAATTAAATATCCAAGATAGATCCTCGGGCAGGGTTAACATATGTTTTCCTACAAAATTTCACTCGGAAGTTGATTGCAGCTCGTCAACAATTGGAGTACGGGATCCCGTAAGAGGAAAATCGAGGAAAAAATGTTGAGGTAACATCACTCTTGTCAACATCCTAATTCACCAAAGCACTGTGCATTTAGAAATAGAAATCATTTATTTTATTTGGAGAATAGGATGTTCGACTTGAGCTTAAATTGTGCATTACTTGTTTTTTTTATCGCCCCTCTATTCTTATATGGTTCATATCGATGCTTGGGCCGACGATATTCCTCACAGTGAAGGACTATGGATAGTCCGTTGTTTATCGGAATATCGCCGTGCTCACGACGTTAAACCATTACTCGCGGGAGTTACCCACGGTTTTTTTATTCTCTTTTTTCTTTCTTTTGCTTGTTTCGTTGTTCTTCGATCTATCTCGCTGTTGTTGAGTTTGTTTTGCTCAGATCCGAAAGTTGTCGCAGCCGAGACGAAGCCGTGATGCTCTATCTCTCACAAATAAGCACATCTGCCGATTATCGTGAAAGCATCATCCCCATGTTCATTTTGAGCTTTTTTCGAGTTAATCGTGACGTTTCGATTTAAACGTGGGGATGTTTACCGCTTTGTATGCGTGATATATAGTTTTGTATGCTTAATGACGTGCCTTGTGCTTATTTTGATTGTTTGACGAAGCTTTGTCTATGCGAGTAAGTTAGGATCTTGATTTCAGCAACTCGAACTCGTGGTATTGGTCAATCTGATTAATTTCCAAACTTTTGGTGATATATGATTTGAGTATAACGTGAATTGACGAGATCGTGATCGATAGGAAATGAATAGGGGAAATTGATGGATTTGTCCAAGCTAATGTTAGGGTAGTGTTAACATTGTGGTTGCTTATATACTTGTTTCATTTTATATATATAATATAAAAATTGTGAAAAGAAGGTTAAAACGGCGAGAATGAAAGCTCCAAGATCTTGTTGAGATTGTTGAAATGAGAATGGGATTATGTCCCTCTTTCGTAATTTGGAGAAATGGACATGGGAAACCACGTTAGAGACTCGAAGTTCATCGAGAGTGCACCTTTCAATATTATTCCAAAATCTATTAAAACATTCTTTGTGCTTTATAAAAGATACTTGTTGCTAAAGGTGACCACATTAGTTAGTTCACCCTCAACGGAGAGTTGGGTCCGAGCAGTAGATTACCTTTTATTTATTGGAAGTCAATCGCCGCTCTCGATTTATTTCGCATTATCTTCAATTCAGAACACCAAGTGTGGGAAATGCAATAAGGTTTGATTGATTAGAATAAGAGTAAAGTTGTCATGAGTTATCTTTCAACCTTATTAGCATAGACTTTGCTTGAGGACAAGCAATGGATAAGCAGCAGTTGTTTGGTATGATTTTGTGATGATTCTCGTATTTTTTACGTGTCATTTTCTATGGTTTGTCCTATTTATGCCGCCGCTTTGATTAGTATATATCGATTCGGACTTACTTCTCATCTCGATGTTTTGCGTGAAAACGCGTAAAATAGGATGAATTGATCTGCCAATGATAAGATATATTTAAAGAGCATCTTCGATTGTGAGTTCATAGGCGAAAGCCGGATCGAAAATCGGAGTTCTTTCTTTTCTTCTCGAACGTGGCGCCTCGCCACCCTTTCTTTCCAAATACGATCTTGATTTCTTCCCGACGATTCCTCGTGCAAACATAATGTATACAATTTTGTTTTAATTTCGTTTTTATTTTCATCTTTAAATGTTTAATTTATCGCTTATGCTTTCGGATTTCTGTCTTATCGATTCAATTCATAGTGACAAGGATCGATTTCCATGTTCCGTTGATTTATTTTATGAATGATTTTCTTTTGCTCGCTTATTTCAAGTTCTTGTTGGATGATCGATAGTTAGCAGTTTATGCAATTAGATTTAGATTAGGGATCGACAAACCCTATGAATAATAGAATTTGCATACGCTTTTGTTTATCGCTTTCGATTTATCGCCAGAGTTCAACTAGTGGATTGACAACCCTCAGTTTAGATTTATCGCTTTATTAATTTAGCTCGGGATTGACAAACCCTAGCTTAGGATGCTCTTAATTTTCCGATTTCAATTCTCGCATGTTCAACCCCGCTGATGTTAGAATGTTTAGGATTTAATTGCTTTCTCGTGCTCAACACACTAACAATAGCCCGTTAAGTTTTCCTTGAGAGACGACTGTGTTAACTTATCACGCTACAATTACCTCGTATGATTGCGAGTGAATTTGAGTGTGTTTTAGCTCTGATCGTCGTGAGCTCATCCTCGCCACCGCACGTCCGCCTTCGCTCCGCTGGCTCGATAAGCTTTTCCACCTCACCGGATGGCAAAGCATCGATTTATCAAGTTTATCTCCGTAGGCTTCGGAAATTGGCCCGACTTTTGTTGCGCATCTGGGCCAGCAATTTATTTCGCTAACTGTTCTCCATTATCTTCATGTGTTTGTCCATTGTCGCTACGGTGGATTCCAACTATGTAATCCTCTCGATCACCGTGACCGATGAACGAAGTTCTGCTGAGTTGCCAATTGCCGTTACTCATAACCAAATGTTGCATCATTTTCTAAGCTCGCTTCTTCGCTCCCGAATAATCCCATTCTCGCATCGCGAAGCCTCGCTGGAAGTTGTTAAAGCAGGTTACGACAAGTTGGGATGATTCTTGTTGTTTAGATGGTATGCCGATTTTCCCATGATGATTCCTCCGATTATAATTTACGCTCTCCATCTCGAATCGGCTTTTCAGCAGAGTAAATTTCTCCACGAGATCGCCGATATAGGATCGACTTTCATCGCGAATCGCTTTACCACAGCGCCCTTCCATCGGCCATTGTAGCTATTGGCCACCATCTTCTATAATTCGGCCGCCTCCTCCACCTGGCGGTTCAACAAGCATCCCTCTTCTCGACGCATCCACAATGCTTCGATGCAGGTCATTCCAATCGTAGAATTGTGTGATCTCACTGTTCTTTGGAAAATCCATGTTGAGGGCACTTCTAATAAGCCTCTCGAATCTCTCCCATGCCTCGAATAAAGATTCGCCTTTGTTGGGAAAAGGGAGATCTCGCTATGATCTTCTTCGCTTTTGCCGACGGAAAATATTTCAATAGAAACTTTCGCAAAGTTTCCAACTGCTTATACCAGACGATCCGTGCTCTTGAACCAATCTCTTCATCGGTTTCGCAGAGAAAATTCAACACGCGTGATCTCGATCGTATCTCGTGGGCACCCCATTTGCTTGACACGTGTCACATATATCTAAGAATGTCTCCTGCATGAGCATTCGGATCTTTCCGCTCACCCTCCCAAACCGCCTCCTTGTACTCATGCTTATCGTACGGCTTCACCAAATTGTTCAGATTTACTGGGGCCCCATCCGCCTCCTTAAAATTTTTCAAGAGGAGGTCGGTACATATAGTTCACTGGTCTCGCCTCTACAGCAGGAGGAGTCCCATGTTCTTCATCCGCGCCACATCCGATTAAATTTCGCCAAGACGGCAAAGATGCTCGGGAGGACACCCCTTATTCGATTTGATTAACCGCCATCTCTGCTCTCTTTTTCTCGCCTCCTTCTCCTCTCGAGTGCTTTCGATCTCGGATTCTAAAAAATTTCAAGAGGTCCCCGAGATCTTGTAATCATATACTACCCGGAGAAAAATGGAGTAAATCACTCGCAAGAGATAAAGAATAAAATAAAATATACAACTTGAATTAATAATTCAAATCAACGAAAGTTATTCCTATATAATCTTAAATATCCCAAGAACGGCGAAAATTTGATCACATTATTTTCTAACACGAAATGCGCAAGTAGATAAGGTAGTCGAGTATCGATCCATGTGGATTGCAACGCCGAAAATACAGTATAAACTCAATAATCCTTCATTATCCAAGTGATTGATTTGGTTTTGAAAGGTTTTGGGACTTTAAATCTTAGATTCAAAGTCAAGCACAAAATAAAGCAATAAAGACAAATAAACAAATACTCGTGAGAGATAATAAGACCGAAAGACTAACCCTGGGGATGTATTAATCCTACCCACAACGTGATAAGTTTATCCTTGCTTCCTATTAACCAATTTTAATCCGCATAAGATGGAAGATCACATATGTAACCAATAATTTCAGCCATTTATAATTGTAGTAGAATTACTAATTTTCCCTATTATCAAGTACGCCTCAAGGTGAAAATTAGCAACCCAAAAGATCACAAAGAATATGCTTCCTACTTAATGTTCCTATCTCACCATTTACTCAAGCGCTTATTCGACATTATGCATTCAAGATCGATCGACAATTAAAATTGTTAAGTATTTAACTGGCAACTAGATATGCATCAAAATTGACGTAAATTAACACATATTATTAAGCACCAAGAATCACAAATCAATGCCTCGGAAGGTAAATAAGCAGCAGTGAATCACTTACACTGGGATAGAATCATACAAACCCCTGTGATTAGAACAAGAAATTTAGCTGTACA